>JALGAY010000006.1:28263544-28863544 GCA_029207805.1 Tribolium confusum | reverse complement strand
ACAATTGAGTAATAACACAACCAGTCACTTGAAATTTTCAATTTATTTCAAACAAAATAAATCTAAACAATTTCAAAAAATCAAAATATTTTGGCATAATTTTTGTGGTCAAAACCGGAAGATGCAATTTCTGAGTAACTTGAATGAGTTTGAAACGTAAACAGAAGTCGTAAATCAGGTTGGGTTTTTTACTCTAGAGGGGGACTACACTATTTATTCAAAATTTAAATTACTACTCCCCACTACAACTCATTTAAACAATAACCATCTCTTTTTATTATATAGACTTGTGTTTATATATTTCGCACATGGCAAACAAGTCTTTTAGTTACCTTTTAAACCACCGGTCATCTAGTAGGTACTTGTGTTGGATAAAGCAACGTGACCAAAGGTAATTAACTTTTTTTATAACTAGGGAAAGGTCAAAATGCAGTTTTGTATTATTATAAACTAGTTTTAAAACAAACAAAACAATTTGAATAAATGTTTCTAATAAAAAAAATCGGTGATAAATACTACAATAAAATCTGTGTTTTGTCCAAATAGCCATCAATGGCTAAAATGTCACTTCACTTTTATTTGCTATTAAATCAAAAGCGATCGAAAATGTGTTTTTTATTGGTGCGTTATCGTGAAATGAATTATAATGTCTCACATTACACCAATTTTTGAAAGCTTGACAGCTTTAGACCTGATAAAAGGTGATAAAATTTAATTTAGGAACAAGGGAAATGATTTGTTGACGCGTAATTAGTGCTATTATATTTCGGAGGAATTCGACAAAAATTTAATTACTTTGATAAATCACGATTTTTTTAATTATTCAAGAGCAGTCTAGCTATTTTTTTATGATAATTAGGTGAGCAACTCTCGTAAATTAATCAGTAATTACTCCTAAGTGTAAATAATTGCAAACGGTTAATATTTATGGAC
Source organism: Tribolium confusum (assembly GCA_029207805.1). NCBI lineage: Eukaryota > Metazoa > Arthropoda > Insecta > Coleoptera > Tenebrionidae > Tribolium > Tribolium confusum. The sequence continues at coordinate 28,862,611 of JALGAY010000006.1, read as the reverse complement.
TTAATCCGATTCTATCGCAGATCAGAGACCTTCATACAAGAATAATTAAATTTTTTTATAAAGTGCGTGCATTTTTGACACAGGTCGTTGCATTTTTAACCTTGTGGTAGCAGGATTTTGCAGAAAAAATAAACGAAAAAAATAAAGCTCTTTGTATTTTATTTATGAGCTTCCCAACGCTTAACGTTCGTTCTTTTCGTTTGGTTCGGCTTGAAAAAAGCTGGAAAATAAGTGAATTTTACTGAAATGAGAAAAAAGTAATTTTTGAAAACTAGTGCTTGAAAAATTGATCGAGTTTAAACTCTTTCAAGGACAATATTTCAGCTGCCGTTTCATTTTTTTCCAGTCGTTTAGGCAGGTTTTTTTACCAATATAGAAGGACACTTGGTATGTATGAATAATTTAAAACTTAATTTTTTTCAAGTTGATTTTATAATTTTTTGAATTGTTACTTCTTATTTAATAATTTAATCTAATTAGACCTTTAATAAATGACTTTTTGCAACACGCAATATGGCCAAACAAATAAAATAATAGAATTTGCATTTTTTAAATTATATCATATCAGTTTAGCTTTGTAAACAACAGCAAAATAGCAACAAAAATATAAACAAATTGTGTTTTATAATTAATTCATTAGAAATAAATGGTAGAGTTGACTCAAATCATTCTCAATAATTTTTATTCTACATTTTTCTTTAATTTCTGGTAGCGAGTTTCAAATTCCTTCTCTCCTGTCTTTCTAGTCGTTTATTTTCAGCTTTTATCAGAAACTTCTTTTATTTTTTATTTCTTCTAGTAATGGCTTTTACGTTTTTAATCTTCCTTTGTTTTTCCAAAAATTTCTTTTGACAGGTGGTTTTCAGAGCTTTAGAATTGATTTATAGTTTTCCTAGAATGCTTTTCTGTTTTTTTTGTCGTCCCTTGTCCTTTGTTGTTTTTCAACCACTTCTAGAAACATCTTTTGTGTCTCTGCAATCTTGCTTGTTTTGTTTTCTAAGCCTTGTTTTTCAAGTTGTTGCGAATCGTCTCTTGTTTTTCTAAAATTCTTCTTATTTCTATTTTTTTTCAGTCATCACGTTTCTTGTTCTTCTAGAATATTTTAATATTTTTTATTTCTTTGAAAGGTAGCCTTTCAAATTCTTCTAATAAGCTCTATTGTTCTTTTAGAAATTTTATTTGCTCTTTTATTTTAACAAGCGACTTTTTTTAGAATTTTCTTCTCTTCTCTAGAACGTTTCCTTTTCTACAAATCTTTCTTTCTTAAACAGCGTTTTTTCCCAAATGCAATTTTTGTAGCTTCACTAGAATCATCTTCTGTTTCTCCAGAATCTTTTCTTGCTTTTTTAGGCTTTCTTCTTCTCTTCTTTTTTTCCTAACCGATGACTTTTATCTTCCTCCATTTTTTACCAAAATTATTTTTTTTAAATTATTCTGTTTCTTATAAACGTCAAACGTCGTTGTTCAAGCTTTTTTATAACTGCTTTTTGTTCTTTAAAAAATTGTTTTTTTGGAACTTTCTTTTTCTCAAACAAACAACTCTGAACTTTTTCTAGAACTACCCTTGCCCGAGGTCTTGCCCTTTTTTCTATTAATCGTTGTTTTCTATTCATTTTTCTCTTCATCTTCTTACTGGTTGATGGTTGTTCTTTGAGTCAAAGGATTTTGAGTAGATCCTGCGGAATTAGAAGAGATAATTCTGAATTTTTCAAATGTTGAAGATGCTTTAGTAGCAGTTTTGAAATTATCATCTTCAAAAAGACTTGTTACTTCAATCTTCTTATTCTTTTAATGCTTTTTCAATTACCTCTGAAACTTGTTGTAGTTCTTTAGCATCTTCTCCCTTCTAAACATGATCTTCTTTTCAGGTAATCTACGAAGTTGTTCGTTCAGCTTCAGTAGCAGTTTCTTCTCTTTTAGATTCAATTTTGGGTTGAAGAAACGATTATTAAAAATTAGTGACAGTTTAATAAACTAACCTGACCTATATCGATGCTTTAACATTTCAGCAGAAATTGAGACAAATAATTTGTTTGATTACAGCTTTAAAAAAAAAATCTGACACGAAAACCACGTGCGAGAAGAAACCCAGTAGAAAATACTTATTTAATAGGTTTTTATTACTGTAATTACGTTAAAAGCAGAAGATGCGGTTAGGTTATATAAGAAATTATTTCTTTGAGGTTTGGATAAATAAGAATTTTTCCACGCTCAATTAATAATCCATTTAATACAAACATTTAAAAAAAATGTATCTAATAGAACAAATTTTTTACTTAATCTCAAGGTTTTTATTAATAACCTTCTATTTTTTAAAATAAAATCTATGATTACTCTTACCTTGATTAACATTGCAATAAATTAACTAATTTTTTCCGTATTTTAATTACAATTGAATTAATTAATTTCAGAAAATGGGTTCCCTTCCCAACTTATCAATATTAAAGGGCCCCACAAGACCTCTAACTGTGTCCCAACTGGGTCGTCTTTTTGAAAAAGTAGCAGCAGGTCCTGCATCTAGCAACATTGCTCTTATTTTTGAAGGTATTTAGCGGTTTTAAAAAATTGTTTAATTGTGAAAAAAAATTTTTAGAAAATGGTCAAACCAGACAACTCTCTTATCTTCAAGTAGATAAAATCACAAATAAATTTGCTCGTGCAATAACCGATTTGATAAAGAGCAAAAATCTGAAACCAAATTCCGATGGAGATTACATAATCTCAGTGAATATGCATCCTTCTGATCACTTAATCCTAGTTTTGTTGTCAATTTGGAAATCCGGCTGTGCTTATTTACCTCTGGACCATTCTTTCCCCGCTTCAAGAATCGACCACATAATCCAAGAATCGAAACCTGTCGTCGTAATTTATGACGAAGGTAAATCCGTCCCTAAGCCTAATAATTTCTAATCAGTTTTATGATCAGATACCAAAGACTTCCACCAAACAACGAAATTATCCTACGAACAATTACTCACTGCAAGTGACAGTCAAATTGATAAAACTCTCGACGAGAAAGAAAAAGTTTATCAAAAGGATGACCTCGCTATAGTCTTGTACACGTCAGGAAGTACGGGAATTCCAAAAGGTGAGGTAAAAATCTGATTAATATTCAAATTCATTTATCGATTTCAGGAGTGAGAATTCCGCATAAAATTATCCTGAATAGATTACAGTGGCAGTTTAAGACGTTTCCGTATTCTGAAACTGAAAAAGTTTGCGTTTTTAAAACTGCACTCACGTTTGTTGACAGTGTTTCAGAAATTTGGGGGCCACTTCTCAACGGAATTTCCATTCTTGTTGTACCTAAAAGTGTGACACTTGATCCTGAAAAACTTATCAAAAATCTGGATGATTACAAAATTGAGAGACTTGTCCTAGTACCATCACTGCTACGCTCCATTTTGATGTGTCTGGAACTGAAAGTAAAAAAACATTTTTGAAAAAGTTTGATTCGAGTTTTGAAATTTTCAGAAAAATTCGAAACTGCTGAAAAATCTGAAACTGTGGGTGTGTTCAGGAGAAACTTTGACTACAAGTTTAGCAGGAGAATTTTTTAAATACTTCCCTGAAAATCAGTACAAATTGTGCAATTTTTACGGCAGTACTGAAATTATGGGAGATGTCACGTTCTACATCATTTCGAATCTGAAACAACTGAAAAATTTGCTCACTGTTCCTATTGGTAAGTCACTGTTCCAATAATGGTCAAAAATGCTGAAACAGCTATAAACAAAAAAATATTTAAAGTAAGAACACAGCAGTCATTTCTTAAATTGTCTGGCTAGCTGAAACAAAATTTCTCTTTACAGAAGATTGTTATAATGTATTAAAAATTGTAGGCCACATTTTATAAAAATTGACTCTAAAAAAAGCATTTTATATAAAATCGGTATCAACAGGCGACATTATATAGCTATTTTTATCAAACTAGAAGCAATGAGTAATAATTTATCTTAGCCGCAGGCGACAATTTATAAGAATGAAAATTTGAAGAGGCATTTTATAAATATTGGCTCTAAGAAAAATAGAGCATTTTATAAAAATTGGCTATGACAAAAAAAATATGGAAAATTAGTATAAACAGACGACATTTTATACCTTTTTTTTATCAAAACTAGAAATTATAGATGACAGTTTATATAAACTCTGAGCCGCAGGCAGCAATTTATAAAAATAAAAATTGCCTAGAGGCATTTTATAAAGAATTTCTCTGACAAAAAACATTTTATAAAAAATTGGTATCAACAGACAACATTTTACAGCTTTTTTTATCAAAACCAGAAGCCAGAGCTAACAGTTTATAGAAACTGTGAGCCGCAGGAAACAATTTATAAAAATAAAAATTGCAAAAGGCAATTTATAGAAAATCGGTCCTTTTATATCTTTTTTGTCAAACCAAAAGCTAAAGGTAAGAGTTTATATAAGCTGTAAGCCGCAGACAATAATTTATGAAAATAAAGATTGTAAGAGACATTTTATAAAGATTGACTCTGACGAAAGGTATTTTATAAAAAATTGGTATCAACAGAAAACATTTTATAGCTTTTTTTATCAAAACCAGAAGCCAGAGCTACCAGTTTATAGAAACTGTGAGCCGCAAGCAAGAATTTATAAAAATAAAAATTGCAAGAGGCATTTTATAAATATTGGCCCTGACAAAAGGCATTCTATGAAATTGGTACACTAGACGACATTTTATAGCTTTTTTTATCAAAACCAGAAGCCAGAGCTAACAGTTTATAAAAACTGTAAGCCACAGACAACAATTTATAAAAATAAAACTTGCAAGAGACATTGTATTAAGAAGAAAAAGCATTTTATAAGAAATCGGTATAAATAGACGTCATTTTATAGCTTTTTTTTATTAAAACCAAAAGCCACAAGTAACAGTTTATATAAAGAGTAAGTTGCAAGCGACAATTTATAAAAATAAAAATTGTAAAAAGCATTTTATAAAAATCGGCTCTTACAAAAGACATTTTATAGCTTTTTTTGTCAAAACCAAAAACCACAGGTATCAGTTTATATAAACTGTAAGACGCAGGCGACAATTTATAAGAATAATAATTGCAAAGGGCATTTTATAAAAATTGGCTCTGACAAAAGGTATTTTATAGAAAATTGGTATCAACAGACGACATTTTACAGCTTTTTTTATCAAATCCAGAAGTCAGAGCTAACAGTTAATGAAACTGTAAGCCACAGGCATCAATTTATAAAAATAAAATTGCAAAAGGCATTTTATAAAGAACAAAAGACATTTTATAAGAAATCGGTATAAACAGACGTCATTTTATTGCTTTTTTGTCAAAAACAGAAGCCATAGGTTACAGTTTATATAAACTGTGAGTTGCAGACGACAATTTATAAAAACAAAAATTGAAAGAGATATGTATTTTATAAATACATATTGGCTCTGACAAAAGACATTTTATAAAATTGGTATCAACAGACGACATTTTATAACTTTTCTTATCAAAACGAGAAGCCAGAGCTAACAGTTTATAGAAACTGTGAGCCACAGGCATCAATTTATAAAAATAAAAATTGCGAGAGGCATTTTATAAAGAACAAAAAGCATTTAAAAAGAAATCGGCCATTTTATAGCTTTTTTTATCAAAAACAGATACCATAGGTTACAGTTTATATAAACTATATTGCAGACGACAATTTATAAGAATGAAAAGAGACATTTTATAAGTATTGGCTCTGACAAAAGGCATTCTACAAAACTGGTATCAATAGACAACATTTTAGACCTTTTTTTTATAAAAACCAAAAGCCACAAGTAACAGTTTATATAAAGTGTGAGTTGTAAGCGACAATTTATAAAAATAAAAATTGAAAAAAAGCCTTTTTTTAAAAATTGGCTCTCACAAAAGGCATTTTATAGCTTTTTTTGTCAAAACCGGAAGTTATAGATAACAGTTTATAAGAACTGTAACCCACAGGCGACAGTTTATAAAAATAAAAATTGCAAGGTGCATTTTATAAAAATAGTTTCTGACAAAAGACATTTTATACAAAATCGGTATTAAAAAATGACATTTTTACTCTTTATTATAAAAACTTAAAGGCGTAAATAATATTTTATAAAAATTGGAAGTTCCAGGCAACAATGTAGTTAAATAAAAATGGAAAGTTTAAAAAAATTTAAAAATTGCAGTCAAAAATCGTCTTTTTTCTGTGAAGCCACCAATCTATTTTTTTTCTTAGGTATTCCAGTTGATAACACAATAATTTACTTGCTGGACTCTGAATTGCGCCCTGTAAAATCAGGTGAAATCGGCGAATTGTTTGTAAGTGGTCTAAATCTAGCTTCTGGTTATGTCAATGGTCGTGATAAGGAAAAGTTCTTGGAGAATCAGCTCGCCATAGATCCGATTTTTTCAAAACTGTATCGAACTGGTGATTTTGCGAGACTAGATCAAGATGTGTTGCTATACGAGGGCAGGACTGACTCTCAGGTGAAAATTCGCGGCCACCGCGTTGACTTATCTGAAGTAGAAAAAGCAGTGAGTGGTGTTGAAGGAGTAGAAAAAGCTGTAGTTTTATGCTACCAACCGGGAGAGATGAATCAAGCGCTTTTAGCATTTGTCAAAAGCAGTGCTTTGATGAACGAAAATCAAATAGAGAATATTTTGAGGAATAAGCTGACTTCGTATATGGTCCCGCAAGTTATATTAGTTGAAAGCATTCCTTTGTTGGTTAATGGCAAAATCGATAGACAAGCCTTACTCAAGAGCTACGAAAATACAAACAATAATGGTAGCAGGATTAGAATTTTTTTTAATTGCACTACTAGGACTACCTAAATTTATTTCTAGATGATTCCTGTGTTGAGATCGATATTGACTATTCTGGAGTTAAATCTCATCAAATGTCCGATGCTAAAATACTTTTCGAAACTGTAGCATCAGTTTTAAATCGAACAGCTCGTTCGGCGATTTCCCTCGATGCAAACTTTTACGAAATTGGGGGTAACTCACTCAACTCCATTTACACCATTACTAAACTCAACCAAGAAGGATATCAAATAAGTACGAGAATCACACTGAATTAAATTAAGGGAGAATCTCGCTCATTATCACTTTACAGGTATTGGAGATTTCTTATCAGCGATTGATTTAGGAGAGGTCTTAGAACGTATGACTTCCGCAAATCAAATTCATTGTAAACCGCCTACTTACACAGCAGAATTGCTCAAAAATGAACACAAAGCGGCAGTAATCGAGTAAGAGTTTTTTATTATTTACACAGATTTACAAAAAACATTTGTTGATTTCTCTAAAATATTATCCAAATTTTCATTTTCCTTAAAAATCTCATTAATTTTTGAAAATTTTTTTTCTTTATGAATTCCTCTTCCATTTTAAATTCTCGTTTCTTTTTTATAAATTAATTAGTTTATTTAAGTTTCCAGTTTTATTCTTTATTTTTTTTGATTTCATTAAATAATTTCTAGATAATCTCCTCAGTTCTAAGACATGATTTCTTCAAGATTCGAATACTCCTGATTTCGTCAAGATTTTCTTCCTTAATTTTTTTTACAATTCTATAAAGCTTCATTTTCAATTAAATTAAACTAAAATTGCAATTTTCTAATTCATAATTCTGACTGCCATGATTTCCTCTGATTGACCGCCGATTTCTGTTTGTTTTCAGTATAATAACGACAAGTTTTTACCAAAAAGCCGACTTGGAGCAATGGCTGATGCCCGACATTTTCGAATCAGATTACCAGGAGCTTATGGACGCCCTTTGGGAGCCCCTCGTCGAAAAATCCTTAAGTTTCGTAACAAAATCCGAATCCGGTAAAATAATCGGCGTCGCTCTAAATTTCGACGCTCGCGACGAACCCGATGTACAAATAACTTCGAAACTAACTGTGATATTTGAATTTCTTGAAAGCGTTGAAGGTCCAGTTAGAGATCAATTCCTGCCTCCTGGTAAAGGCAAAATTCTCCACTCGTTTATGATGGGCACTCATTCAACGTTATCACCAAAAGAAAACGTCGCCGTTATGCAATTTATGGAAGATGAAGTGCTCAAGTTGGCGACTGAGAGACACTTTGATGGGATATTTACAACGAATACGAGCCCTTTGACACAGGTAAAAAATAAATTTTTGAGATTGGGGAGAGACAGTGTGGGGTTTTAGCAATTGGGAACGGATGTTTATCATTATCAGACGTTGCTGGATTATCAAGTTAATCAATTTGTTGCTGAGGATAAGACAAGGCCGTTTGGAATGGCGCCGAATGAACAGAGAGCGGTCGTTCAATGGAAACCAATTCAAAATGGAGCCAAAATCGAAATCTAAGTACCTGCTTCTGTAGATTTAGATAATTATTACATAAATAAAAAAACTAGTTTAGACTCTCGTTTTTATTTTAACCCAAAACTTGTTTTCTCACATTTGTTGTTCAAGGTAATTACACTAAAATTTAGGAAAAAAAAAACAGATAAAATCAAACCTTGAAAATGTAGAACACTTCGATGACACAGTCGTAAAAAATTGTGCAAAGGTTAAGTAATTGCCAAATCTTGATTTCAATGCCAAAAAATTTTTTTTAATGAGGTACAAATCTTTTGAAAGTTTGTGAAAGAAGCGAACAATAAACGGAAAGTATCACTTTTAAATTCGGTTATTTATAAGCGTTCAAGAGCTTTACAAATATATTTTAGAGCGGAATAAAGGAATCAATATCTTGGCAACAAAGACCATCAGAGTTTCAAGCAAATTAATTGAATTTTTTTCTATAAAAAGCTTAAATATCTTAGATATTCTTATCGTTTGTGATAAATTGTATAAAAATGCAAATAAAGGAAATGTTAAAAATTGTTTACATTTCTGACGTAGCTTTAGAAAAAATTAAAAGCTTGTCAGATAGGTTCTCATTGTGTTTAAAAAAAAAACAATTTTAAATTCTTATATTTATTATGCTCAAGACTGCAAAAATTGATGGGCAAATGCCGAATTTTAAATTTAACATCTTATCAATTGGACTAAAGCTAAAAAATACTTTTTTGCGCGATTGGTTGTTTTTATCAGTTTATTGTGCCTGTTTCCAGGACGGTAGGTTGCTGTTACTGGTTGCTACGTGTAACAAAACGGTAAGTAATTCACTTACCGTTCAGTGAACGGTAAGCAATTAAATCTAAAAAAAACAATTTTGCGATTTATTTATTAAAATTAAATGTACAATTATTATAATTAATAGTAGTAATACCACTCGCATTTGAGTTTCTAGTGTTAATAGACAAACTTTCCGACGTAGAAGTCCCAGGTTGTTGTAATAGTCCACCAACATCGCTGTGTAAAATTTTATGAGCAAATTCAATTTTGTTTTGAAGGGAATCTTCCATGTAACTCTCGGCCACCGTTGATGAACGCCACCCACCATGTCTTTTTAGCCCCAACACATCAACTCCATTATTCGCCAAAAGTGTAGCCGATGTGCGTCGAAACGAGTGTCCAGTAAAACCTTCAGGGGCTTGCAACTTTAAATACTTTGCAATTTTTGACGCTCAGCCTCCAATTGTGCCTTTACCTGTGACTTGCCTAGTGCATTTGCCATTTCGATAGTTCAGAAATAAATGATCTGGCGTTGGGTTGCTTGGTCGAATTCTTATGTATTTTCGAAGTATTTCCAAATAATGAACTGCTTCATTTTCTTTATTAATAACTGTGAATGTTCGCTGAATATTCATTTTTGTATTTGGAATATTTACTATAAACATTTCTTCACGTTCTTCTATGTCACTCATTTTAATATTGTACAATTCCTCTCGTCTACAAGCGCCCGATACTCCCAATATCATTGCTACATGCAAATATATTGTTTCCTTAGAACTCAGATGTACCACCTCATCATCTACAACATACCTTTTGAATTAAAAATTGTTCGTCTGGTGCTTCATTCAAGAATTTTTCCATGTCTTCTTTGGTAAAAATTTTAGTCTTCTTAGGCCGATATCCAATATTTTTTTTCTTAAGATAAGCAGTTAATGTAGCAAACTTAGAAATATCGATAGCATCATGGAGAAAAATTGTACTCTTCAGCATAGAATACTCCGCCCATAAACTGCCTGCGGCCTTCAAGTGTCCACTTCTCACCACAAAATATGTTAACAAGCTCTTTTCATTTACAGAAATCTTCTTTGCTTCACGCCATTGCTTAAACAACTTGTATGTCTGTTCATCTCGGGCTTTAGATTTTTCTGGAATTATTGCCGAACATCCTTCTTGCCAAGCGTCTTCTAAATCATCCGGTAGATCATCACTATCGCTCATATTTGCTTCGAAAACGGAACCACAAAACAGAACTATGTAGGAATGATTGTATCAAAAAGACAATTTTACTTGTTTGGAACAAAAGCATAGCAACCATGGAACAGCCACCCAAAGTTTTCAGTTTCAATCTTCCCGATTATCACAAATGTATTGATATAAATTAGTATTATTCTAGAAACTCCAATCGCGCAAAAAACGTTATAAGCATGTCGAACGTTAAGGATTACCGTTCTCAGACAATAATTGGAGTCGTCGTTTCACTCCTCCTCTAAACAATTGTCTTCGAACGGTAAGCATTCCTTACCATTCTCCATACTTAATATACTAATAATGCATCAAACTGGTATTTAAATTTTTAAGGAAACGTGTTGTTTATTTTTATTGGTATTTTGACAGTCAAGCAATTATTTTCTCATAAATTATAACTTAATTGTAAATTTCTTTTTAAAAAAATTATTATTATTTATTTATGTAGTTACTGTGTTGCGAAATCTGTATTTCCACGAAGACAAAAAAAAGATTTTCTTTTATTTGTATGCACAGAAGACTCCACACTTCCCGAAAAGTATATTAAATATTAGGCATGTTAAATTTAAAAATTTAACAATGTTTGTGTAAAAAATCGAGTGACAATTTATTAAATTACAATAATTTGAACAAAAATAGTTATAAATTTGACGGAGGCATCTTTTTTCTGGTACTTCTTTACTTTGCGAAAGAATGTTTCTATCAAATTTCATTTTTAATGTTAGTATCTCTCAAAAATGATATTTCTTTTTATTTTTGTTGCTAAATAAGACCAAAAACATAGTAACAAAAGTTCGAAAGACAAATATCACTATCCCTGAGCTCACATTTCCCCAAGTTTCTAAATTAAAAAAGAGGTCAAACTTCACTAAACTCTATTCTCTCCAGTTGAACAATTTTTAATTATCTTTAAAAATAATCATTTTTGCTTTAATAAAATCCAAGAAATTTCAAGTTTAGGCGATAAGAACAAAACTAGAGAAATCTCATCATATCCACCCACAGACAATTTTCTTTTATCTAAACTTTTTAAAATAGAATCGTCTCTAATCAAGTGGAAATAATTTATTGATCTCGGGTTAACCGAATACAATCTTAAATTCTATTAACTCAATAACACCCTCTAAAGTTTACAATTAAGCGACAGGTAATTTATTACAGAGGGTAACTTGAATATATCCTGTTTCATAAATCACCACCAAAACAGTTAATTGTAAATTTTTCTATGGCAGTTTTCCGGAGGTATTTTCCAGAGAAACACATATATTGTAGATTTCCGTCTGCGGTTTTAGATATGGTGTAGTCTAGACGCACCAAGTGTTTTCATAAACTTCAGGGTTTGCACCCCCACACCGTAAAAAATTGTTTGTAAATCTAACACGGAATTCTTCCTACGCTCTATTTATTCTGTAATTGTTTATTTTAGAGTTGAGCTAAAAAATCTTATTTCGTTTAAAAACACTGATGCTTTAGTGGTTAACAACGTCACGTAACCACTTTAGCCGTCTCAAATTTCAGCTCAAACTCATCTTCCATCTGCAAATATGTATGTGTGGAAATAACAATCGTAATGCATGGGGTTGAAGCGAGAACGTTTTATGTTCTATTGTTGCACTAGGATTTGCCCTATTTCTATTTAAGTGCACTTCGGAATGGGCGAAAGCCAGGCAAGGGTTCACAGCCACCGAGAGAATGCACAGATGGATAGGTTTACCAGATTTTCACAAGCTAAACTTCATAAACAAAACTAAAAGAAAACGGAAAAATATTCATACATTTTAGGAAAATCAACTTGAGGGAAAAATTTAATAAAGATTTATTTTCCCACTGTATCTAACGCTTACAAGAATAACAATTTTATTTGCTCTCGCGTTATTTTTTCTTCTGGCTTAAAATCGATACAATTAAATAGTTTGTCCTTAAAAGTAATTTCAAAGTAAAATATTCATCTGAAAGCGTTAATAGGAACCGATTAATCTTTATTTAAGCTCTTTCAGTTCGATTATCAAAGTTTGCAGTTTGAGATTTATATTCAAATTAATCTCAACAATAACTCTCCCCTTTTTGCTCCTCAGAGTTATCAAATTCGTCCTGGAAATGTATTAAGTTTTTTACTTAATTTCTGTTTTAGGTAAAATATCTGTGTCATCCCTAACACAGTTTTTGTCATTTCCCTCAATTTATCTCCTTTAAATTTCGTTTAGATTTTTTTCGGTTAGGAAAAATGGACTTTATCTGAAAATGCATTTTATTGTGTCTACACCAAACAATGCCTTCCCTGGAGACACATTTTCTATTTTGTTTTTATACGCATTAAAGCTGACATTGTGTTTACATTTTTATCGTATTCATAAATTACAACATTTTAAAATAAACTAATTACGACAATCTTTCCAAATTTATGTTTTCTTAATGGAAAGTTGAGGTCACAACCAAATTGGTGGACTCCTAGGAGACGAAAACGGATGTTTTCTAATGTAATTCACGACGAGGGAATTACATAAGATACTCGACTTACACCTGCATTACAAGGATTACTTAAAATAGGCAAAAGTGTGCTGTAAAAGCAATTTAAAACACGTTAGACTAAAAATATATGATACAAATAACAGAAATTTAATAATAATAATAACATTTTAAAATAGCAGTCTACAAATAACAGCTATTTTTAACTGTTATTTCAAAATAACTTTAACAGGTAGTAACCTGTTATAAAAAAGACAAATATGGTGAGTCTAAATAAATTTCTAGCTACAGGTGTTCAGGTCTATTATTCTAAGTTTAGTTCTGGATGTTTTAGCTGTCAAAAAGTCGGTACATTATTGTATACATCTTTAAAATTCGGACTACCATGATTGGTTATGTTAATTTATAACGGTTTTCTATAAATAACAGTAAAAGACTGTTTTTTTTTTGACAAGAGGGGCCAGAATAGCCTACGCCCATTGTGTGCTACCTCTCGGAATAGTACTACTGCAGTAGCCCTGTGCCTCTAATGAAGCTCAGTACCTTGTCTGCAGAAGCCTTCTCGATAGCACTGGGCTTCAGATATCGAGAGCCCAGGTGTAAATCTCTGATGCCTGCAAATGCAGGGCAGTAGCAGAGAATATGAAGAGGAGTTTCTTCATCTTCAGCACAACCTCTGCAAATCTTGTCCTCAGCCGCATGCCATCTTGAAACTGCCATTCAGAGAGATGGCGAGATTCTATCCACTTATGAAGTGTGTCTTTTTGTTGTCTTTTGGTAACGCCAAGAGCCGGTTCTGCTTCGATAAAGTCCATTTGTGAACCCTCTCGAGCCTGAACGTTAGCCCTCTCGTTACACGTTAGACGACAGTGTCCTGGTACCCAGCAAAGTACAACCTTTTTATTGCACTCCGCCAGTTCCTGTAATCTGTTGCGACATTCTCAGACAAGCCTCGATGAGTACCTGCACGATTGCAAGGCCTGCAGCGAAGCCTGACTGTTTGACAAAGCCCTCTGCAAACACTCAGTCACACAAGCGAGCAAAGCGAAGATTTCCGCTTGGAAAACGTCAACATGTTTGCCCAAAGTATTGAAATTTCAACACCGAGCCCACATATAGAGATATCCCTGAGCCCGCCCCATTGGGGTGAACCGACCCGTCAGTATAGCAGACGAGCCAGTCCCCCGTTCTGAAACTGCTCGTTTTTTCACACCAGTTGTCACGTGGTGGAATGTTCACAAGATACTTGTGATTTGTAGCCTTGTAGCAATCCTGAGGGTCATACTGTTGTCCCCCATTTCATAAATGGGGTCCAAATTCAACATCCTAGTGGATATTGTCCGATGACCCTTTCCGATTGCTGTTTTCTACCGATTTGTACCGAAACCCATTGCAGCAGACTCTTCCACAACAAAATGAAGTGGCCCCACAATGAGCTCCATGGCTGCGGTCGGTGTAGTTTGGAAGGCCCCTGTAATTGTCAGGCAGGCCAAACGCTGGACCCGTGTTGGTCCAGGACGCACTCGATATGGTCCACCAGACAAGGGAGCCGTACGTGATCATTGGTCTGACAACATTGTTGTAGAGTCAAAGCATAACGCGGGGTGTTGTAAAACACACTGTTATTTTGCCTATAAAATAGCAATAGTAACATTGATAGTCCTAGAGCGTAAAGAAAGCAGCCCAACTAAAATTTCTGTTTGTTCTGAATAGAATTTCAGGAGTTTCTGTAAGAAATAAGACTGTAGTAACCTAGAAACTGTTTTAACTTTTTCAAGGGAAGAAAAACACACTTACTCTATTGCTAATTCAGTAAGTAGTACACAGTACAGCGTAAATAGTATATTAAAGAACGCGTTTTGAAAAGTCAACATTGTGGCACGAATTCAAGCTTATGAAACGAGCGCGAGCGCGAGTTTTTATAAAGAATGAGTGCCACAATGACTTTGAAAAACAAGTTCTTTATGCTATTTTTTCTACTTTACGTTTTACGTAATTTTTAAGTAAAAAAGTTAATTATTTAATCTTTAGGGACTTTTGCGTTAATACGAGACAGTTGGTAATAAAAATGTCACTAAAGTGTCAATGAAGTCATTGAACTTTGAAATGTTTTCAAATTTGTCTAAAATTCTGTGTAAGTAACTCACAAATGGTTCTTTTTTACCTACCGTATCGGTTATTGATTGAATAATCCAATTGGCATTAACACAGTAAGGAAAATCTCCATTTATCTCTAAATTCCCACTCCATTTGCGGTTCTCAGCGACTCCTTTCATTTCATCGTTCATTTTCATCAGTCAAGCAGATTTATACACTCATCTAGCAAATAACTTATTGTAAATTATCGAATGCTATAGATGTTGTAAATCGTCAAAATAAAGGCCAAAAGCTCCATTTTAGTTTCAAGTTTCACTTTAACGCTGTTCTAACCTCAAAAGCTGAAGTTTGTCGCATGTCCACCGCCACTTGTTCCGCCACACTTTCGAATATTTTATAGATTAATTGCGACACGCACACACAAAAACACTTTGTTGAGTGCTGGTCATCAAGTGCAACAAAATTTATTCGAATATAATTACTGTAATCTCAACGCCGACAGAAACATAACGTTTCATTTCAGCGATAGCGTGTTACACGGTGTTACCAATCCGAAAACACTAAATTGCACTAGCTGTTACCGCACGCAATTTGGGTGCGGAAATGGCTATTACCGCACCCAAATCGGACTCTGTTACCGACGTAAAGTAGAAAAACATGTATTACCGAATAACTTAAATAAAACTCTTTGTAATAACAGTTTTTATTTATTTCTTGTTTCCAAAAATTTTTCAATTTTGTTGCCAAGTTTTTGCGATTTGAATTTTTTTAGTGGAATGTAGAGGTCATCTTCGGTAAGTTTTTCTCCACCCTTTTACAAAAAGTGGTAATTCCCAACTGTTTAATGTTAAAAAATAGCGGTATGAAGTACTTAGCAAAAAATGAAATGAGAAAGAAAGTTGTGGTTTTTGTGATTGTTGTTAATTTTAATCTATGAAGTTATAATTAATTTTAAATAAGAATTAATAAATTGCAGTTTGTTTATTATACAATTTAGGTACTTTGGAGAGCAGTTTTTGTGTAAGAGACACGCTAATTTTACTAATTTTTAATTTATAGTGTAAAATTCTACTTTATTCAAAAATTAATAATTTAAAAGAAAAAATTAAATTGCAGATTAATTTGTTAATTACTTTTTTATTAATTCCTGTGAAATTTTGAGAAATTTTTAGTCACAAATGACTCGATATTATAAAAATACATCTGAAATAGGCTCTGGTCAAAAGTCACTCAATTTCTTTCATTATTTTTCCGATAAAAAATAGAATGAAAAAAACACTTGCAATAGAAATAAAATTGAGACACCCTATATATAAAGTGAGACTTTAGAAAATGTAAATACTTTTTTGTGCTTGCGTAAAATGTTGACAAGAGATTTTTGACCTCACCGTTCAATTAGTAATAACGTATCTATTTAAACAATGTTTAGTCTCATTTGTTTAAATAAAATTAATTATTGCCTTTTAGGTGGTATTTTTGCGATTAAATATGAAGTGAAAACAAGACTCGAAACATCTTGTTTATGTACCTAAATATTTAAATATATTTTTGATTTATTATTTGAACTAATTGCTTATATAATACGATGATTCAGTACTCAAAGACACAAAGGTGTTTAGATATTTGATGATATAATTGAGATTTTTTGTTGTCTTTTGCAAATTTATCGATTTTTCTCGTTGCCTGAATCAGTCGTAAGCCAGCTCTCCAACAGGACGCATCAGAACTGCCCTAAAGCTATATAGTTTTATCAATTATTAAACGAAATATATTGCGATTTTGTTCAATATTTTTTAAACTCTTCAAAATCTTTTAAAAAAATGGCAAAAACAAGTCATACACTCAAACAAATTTTAAATTTTCCCGCGTTTTTATGTAAAGTTTTAACTACATTTTTAAATAGACTTCTAGGTGCACTTTATGCCACCTTGAATATCTTTCGCTGAATAAATGAAAAAAATTCTCGAAATTTTTGTGCCATAAGTAAACGTCCTGAAGCTGATGTGTCAAGTGGGTTCCATAAAAGTCTGAAAACGCCTCATGTGAAGGCAGTTGGAAAAATTATGGCGAAAAAACTACATACTTATATTATATGAAAGGGAACCGAAAAAACCTTTGACTTAAACTAAAACTGGTTGAGACTTCACCGAATAGGGACTCGAGGCGTGTCTGCTTTGTTAAAACGAAAATGCCTTATGTTGAATGATGCCCTTGCTTAACTTATGAAGGAATAAAAATTCATAAAATGAAGTTAGCAGTTTATTCTCTTATATATTACAATATTTACAAAAGTATGTACAACAAACTTAACATCGTCTATCATTACATTCGATTTTTTTAAACTTTATAAATCGTAAATAAATATCTCCTTGATATAATAGGCCTTATACTTATTTAATAAATAACAATCTCCTCCGACTCCCTAATTGCCGATAACAGCAGGAGTTGGAGTGTTTTGTGTCATTTGTTCAACAACATTTTCAATATGTTTGTACTTTTTAATTCTTTTCCATTCTCCATTATTATAATTCATTTGGAAATGTGTTTCAGCCATCATTGTTAGATACGTATCATCTGGTTGTAAGACATTTTCTTGATCCTCTGACAATTTTATTGTGACAATATTTCCTAAATGAGGACACGGATTATCCCTTGATCCTGCCATAAATCCCAAAATCAACGCTTTCTCAGGTCGTGTTACTTTATTTGCAGTACGGAACATATCCTGAGCTTCCAACATTTGCTCTCTCTACAAATTCAAAATAACCCAACTCTTCTAAAACTTGGTAACTCACCGTCAAAGCTAATCCTCTTCTCTGTAACGCATTGGATGTCGTCTGTGGCTGAATCCTGATATGAGTAACAGTAGGTGTAGCTTGAGTCGTCCTCTGAGCTATTGCAATATTCGATACTTGACTTATAGTCTTGACTTGATCCGTTAGAATTGTCCTTTGACCTGCAGGAGTAGTAGCTAAAAGAGGCGGTACGGGACGCATTGATGGCGCTGGTGTAAACTGTGTTGCAGGCACTGTTGCCAACTTGACAGTGGCTTGTGTTGTTGTTACTGTTGTTGCAACAGGAGTTGTTACAGTTGTGGAAGACGTAGCTAAAAACCAAACAATAATAATAACAACACCGAAAAAAATACGTAGATATTATACTTGTAGTTAGGATTGGTTGTGGTGTAGGCGGGGCGTACGCAGGGGTGGAGCTTAATCCAGCTGCATAATCTGGAGTTGTTGTGCTTGTAACAGGTGGAGGGCTTTGTAATGACGTATTTTCGGTGTTTTTCTTTGCATCTTCTATTTCTTGCATCTTTTTTCGTTTTTTAGCAGCTGCATAACCTAGTGGTTGGTCAGCAATATCAAGTAGTTTAACTCCGCCTTCTTTACGTCCTGCTGTTAGTCGAGCCAATGGGGGTCTGTTATTTATATTATTGTTTAAAACGCCTGATCTAAAGCCTGATGTAGGTACTCGACTTGGGATTCCTTTCAAAGGTGCTACAAAATAAAAATTTTTGTGGGCACAATAATGTAACTGAATTTTTTACTTGTGTCAGTCATTTTACGTGGCATGCCTCTAGATCTGACTGGAATAACAGGAGCTGATGATTTTTTAAGATTAGAAGCAGCATCTGATGATTTTTGTAATAAATCTGCTCGTAAAATTGCAGATTTCTGTTTCTTTTTCAGTGTGAAATGTTTAGTAGGCTCTGGTTTATGACCGACCTGTAAAAAAAACAAAATTTATAACTTGTGAGACACTTAAGTGATAACTTACAACAGAAACTAGTGCTGATTTATTTAAATAATGGCATTCCATAGGTAACATAACATTTTCAGCTTGTTTTCGTACAAGTTTTCGAAGATCTGTAACTAAATCTGTAAAAATTGGTCGGACTTCATCTAAATCAGAAATTTCTGTGTTTAAAGACCCAGTTGCGGGGTATGTCTTTAAAGCCTCGGCTAACATAGCAACCCACAATTCAGAATCCGCAACTGCTACATCCAAGATTTGTTCCAGTTCAAGTTTCCACTGAAAAATTTCAGGGGGTTAGCAAATACGCTTAACCAATTTGTTAAAAGTGTTATTTAGACGGGTTAGTTGTAACAAATAAACAATGTGGGGGCTTTTATTTTGTAAACATACTTCTTCCAGGTTCCTGCGCGGGATGTGAAAGAAACTCAATAAAAGCTTTAATTTCACTTGGGTTTGAAGGTCGGGAAAACAGTCTTTGATGTTACGTAACACTTCGGCGTTTAATTGCGAACATATTGAGCCCCCAGTCCAAGAATCATTTGAAATTCCGAGTTTATTGTGTAACCATAAAGATGTGTCGCTGTCACGCACATTCGCCATTTTGCGTTTGGGCA
This sequence comes from Tribolium confusum, assembly GCA_029207805.1. Taxonomy (NCBI): domain Eukaryota; kingdom Metazoa; phylum Arthropoda; class Insecta; order Coleoptera; family Tenebrionidae; genus Tribolium; species Tribolium confusum. Next base: position 28,843,348 of record JALGAY010000006.1, on the reverse strand, counting down.
ACAAAAGGGGTGCCAACCAAACAATAAATGACCGATAAAAACACCAGATTATGATAACATAACATGTGATGTTAGGCAACCAACAATACACCTAAGTTAAAAAAACAAATAAAAATGTTATTTAACAATAAAAATTTTGGTTTAGGCCCGTTTAGGTCTTTCTTATAAAAGATTGACTAAAATTTATTTTTAGTCATTTACTCATTTTGTAAATTAAGAGGAATCCGTACCTTTCCTACCAACTGGCAACTGCACATTACCCATATGAAACAGTGCTTTGCAAGGGTTTAGAAATCTCCATAAAATAAAAAGTAAAACTATTTTTTTTTAAATAAACTTTTATTGTTTCTGATAGAAAAAAGATCAAACTATGCATCTCTAGTATTATATGTTTTTTTTTTAATTTACTTCTAACTATTAAAGTACAAACTTTGTCTTTTTATAATCTTTTTAACATCAGTTTTAAAAACTAATTAAAAAATAATAATCACAAAACATTCTAGAGAAGCTTAGCCTGACCTTTTCCTATAAAAAACTGCAAAAACATATTTAAAAAAAATAATTTTCCTTCTTATTTTGTGAGGACTTCGAAAACCTTGCAAATCATTATTTCCTATTGGTAAGGTGCAGTCCACAGAAAAGGTACCTACGGATTCCTCTTAAAGCAATGAAGCTTTTGTCAACAGTATTTAAATTGTTAAGTAAAAAAAAAATTTTAACGCAAAAAACACCCAAAACTTTATTAATTTTAAATGAACAACAAAAAACTATAAAATACTTATATAACCGGTTATATAAACGTTATATAAAGAGATATATGAATAAATAGCTTAAATTTTGTAGGTGCTTTGCTAAATTAGGGTAGGTTACAATTCAGCCATATTTTAGAAGTAAAAAAAGTGGTTTTTGGTACAGTGGTTATATAGTATATACATGTATTTATCTAAATTTTTGTATTTAGAATATACGATGATCCGTTAAGCAAGGGTTCAATCTGCATTAAAAATTTGTCAAAAGTCACAGTTTTTATTGTTTATGATTTAAATAAGTGGATAAAGAATCTTGTTAAAAAACGTTGGGGGCACACATATCCTATTACGAGATCTCATCTCATGTTTACATTTTTGGTGAATATTAAGGAAGTAACCAAAAAGGGAGAAGAAATTGTTACAAGTGGACGTCTGAATTTAGTTAAACTTGCTAATAGAGTAAATTTGGGCAGTCCTGGGAGTGAAGATGTCAGAGCAAAAAAGTCAGTAACAACTAACAAGTCGTTGATTACTTTTACAGAAATCATAACGGTTTTGGTGCAAACACAACGATATGTGCCCTACCAGGACTCTAAATTATCTAGGATTTTGCAAGATAGTTTGGGAGGGAACACCAAAACTAGCTTACTTGTGACATTTTCTTTAAGTTTTCAATTTGTTGACAACACAGTCAATACTTTGAAATTAGAAAAAATTGCTAAAAGTATATTTAATTGTCCCGAAATTAACATCAATAAAAAACAAGAAGATCTTTTAAAGGAACTTCAAGACGAAATAAATAAATTCAAATCAAAATTAACTGCAGCAAGATATATCTTAAGTACGACTTCTAAAATATGACTTGATTGAACTTACCCTAATTTAGAAAAAATATAAAAACTAAGCTATTATTTTTTAATATTCTTGAGAATCATCACTTCGATCTTCAAAAAAATTTAAATTTTTAGACAAAATGTTCTCGATATCTTCATGAAAAAATTCCTCTTTCAACACTTCCAATTTTCTGTCTTGCTTGCTGAATAAAGCCCCTGATCTTGGCATCAAATTGGTCTTGAGAGTCCTAAGCACTTATTAAATCATTTTCAATTTTATACTAAACAGCGTAAGTCTCTTCCAAAGCTTGTTTAGTCTCCTCCACTTCTGATCCAAACTTGTCCATTGCTTCTTTCATATGCTAAAAAAAAAAAAATAAATACTGACAAGACAAACCAAAAACTTACTTCATTGTGCTCCATAAGACCGGTGTTTATAATGGTTATGATTTTATACAAGAAACGTTTATAAGCCATCTTACAAACATCTTGATACTTTTGGTAGTAAATTGGCTTATCTTCGGTTGACTCTTTGCAAATATCAAGAAGAAGATTGGCTTTAGGATCAAATCATGATTTTCTTCAGTTAAAATATCCAATTCGCGTTCATTTCCTTTGATTATTTTTTGTATAGCTTCCAGTTCTTGTTTAACAGCATCAAAGTATTTGTTCGTTTTTTTTGATTTCTTCATAGTTTTCTTTGACGTCTTTTCTCAATTTCGCATAATTCTCTTTACTTACATAAAAACCTTAGCCACCTCTTGCTGTAGTTAATTCTGTTTTTAATTTACTTATTTCATCTTGGAGTTCCTTCAAAAGATCTTCTTGTTTTTTATTAATGTTAATTTAGGGACAATTAACTATACTTTTAGCAATATTTGCTAATTCCAATGTATTGCCAGTCTCGTCAATAAATTGAGAACTTGAAGAAAACGTCATAAGTAAGCAAGTCTTGGTGTTTCCTCCCAAACTATCTTGTAAAATCCTAAATAACTTAGAGTCCTAGTAGAGCACATATCGTTGTCTTTGCCTCAAAGCCGTTATGATTTCTGTAAAAGTAATCAACGACTTGTTAGTTGTTGTTGACTCTTTTGCTCTGACATCTACACTTCCAGAACTGCCCGAATTTACCCTATTAGCAAGTTTAACTAAATTCAGATGTCCACTTATAATAATTTCCTCCCCCTTTTTGGTTACTTCCTTAATATTCACCAAAAATGTAAACATGAAATGAGACTTCGTAATGGGATATGTGTGCTCCTGACGCTTTTTACAAGTTTCATAATCCACTTATTCAAATCATAAACACTAAAAACTGTGACTTTTAACAAATCCTTAACGCAAATTGAGCCCTTGCACGGATCATCGTGTATTCTAAAAACAAAAATTAATCAAAACTTCAAAAATTCAAATACAAACCTCAAAGACGTGCTTTCATCAAACAAATCGCAAACTTCCTCAATAAGTGAAATTCTGACTGTGTATTCAAATTTTACGCCCAGTTTGCTCGACTCAGTAAAAAAATGGTCCTTAGCGCGCATTATAAACCCGACAGAGTTATCCTAAAACAAACAACAACTATGCTGTAACAACTCTGCGTTTTCTTATAACAGTGTTTTACCAAAATTGGAGAAATCCATATCTCGTCACTACTTGATTGTAGGAAAAAATTATATTTACATCTTTTGTATAAAATTGAACGCTCTAAAAAAGGTAATTATAATTTTTTTATAGCTATTAGCGTTTAGAAGATACCAGAGGTCAAAGTTTGAAGAATTTAACAAAAATTTTTTTTTACTTCTAAATTTTATAAGTCGTAGATAGATAAATATTAGAAAATGAGCAACATATAGTTTTGTAGGAAATTCAACGCTCTACAAAAAAAGTCTTTTGTGGATAATTTATTACTACAACCATTTAAAAAAAATTGAGAATGTAGTCTCAAATTTTGGTTTTTAAAATGCGAATATCTTCTAAGTGGTTAGAGTAATCAATTCAACACAAGAGACCTTTTTTGTAGAGCGTTCAATTTCCTCTAAAACTATACCTATATCTTACATTTACTTTTCTAAACGCTAATAGCTATTAAAAAAAAATGTTAAATACCTTTTTTTAGAGCGTTTAATTTTCTACAAAAAACGTAAATAATTTTATTTCCTACGATGAAGTAGTGACGAGATATGGATTTTGCCAAATAGAAGTAAAGAAAAAATAGAAAACTGAGATGAGAGGGTCCTTCCTATTGAAATTAAGAGCTCATCTTTAAAAAGCATTTTTTAGAAGTGCCTAAGAACCAATTTTTCAGTGTAAAAAGTTAAAAAAATATTCGATTTTCTTGGCCCACCCTAGTAAACATAGATAAAAAAAAAGTTTCTTAATGACAGCAATCATGAACAACCAAGCTGTTTTAACGAGTAAGTGGAGCGAACGCAACCGAACACCCCTTTTTTTACTCAAAATTAAACAATAAAATTTTAAAAAATAACAGAAGAGTGAATAAAAGGAAAATAAAATATAACAGGTCTTCTAAAATTATTTGGTAAAACTTCCTTAGTCTTGTTAGATTAGCCAACAATTCGGTCACTCTCAAACGTCTAACGTCCTCCAAAAAAAGATTTTTTTTTATCCAAATGTTGAAATTACTGAGGCAGGACAAAAATCAAACAACCAACAGAAAGTTATGTAACGTTTCGTCTATTTTAAACTAGACTTCATCAGGCAAAACTATCATAAAAGTAACCATAAAACTAACATATTTACACATGGTAAAAACACACTCAAAATACGATTGCTTGTATAAAATATAATAAGTGAGCAGAATTAAAATTAAAGAACATGGCATCGGCTACGTACGCGAAGAGTAAGTAAGTGTAAGATTCAGCAAAAATCAATTTATGTTTATAGTATTTATAGCCAAAAAAGCATGTTCTAATATTGTGTAACAAAAAATTTTACTTTTTCCATTAAAAAAAACAATAATAACAATATGACAAATAATAAAAAAAATGTAAAGTATTTCTTATAATAATCTGGACATTTATTTTTTTAAAAACTCCTGTGTGGCAGGGTTTTCATTTCGAAAATGGCAATTTAGGCACGAGCACGATCTGCCACTACAATGAATCAAATTTATTTGTTTCGTAGGAACAACCGTTTGAGATGTTGGAATTGAGGGACAGCAAAAATTTGGGAATGTGAGCAGTTATTAAAACTCGAATTAGACATTATTATAAAATTTAATAAAAGCAAAAATAAAAAGAAAAGTAATAAAAGTTACACAATTACAAGATGAACTAATTTATCAAAATTTAGAGTAAAATTTAACACACAAAAAATGAAAGGGAAATATGTGTGGATACAAACAGTATGACTAATTATCAATTTACAAATTATTACATTACAAGAATTATATGGTGCAAGAAAAACCAAATGACTTTAGAAGTCACCCCCTATCGTGTTGAACTGATGGTTGGTACTTTACGGTATTTTAATTTAAAGAAAACTTATGACAGTTAATTAATTTTTCAATAATTTTACGCTCATCAATCCCTTGGTCGGGTTTATAATGTTTACATTTCCGGCTCTCGGGATTATCGTTGAAATTTAAACGTGCAGATAGCAGACAAAATAAAATAACAAATAGAAAACTTATACATTTCAAAGCCACACTTATCTAGAAGGATGGCAGGAAAACCAAAACTAATTTCAAAAACGGTATAAAAATGACTTACTTAAAACAACAAAAATTACAAAAGTAATAGGTCCATCCCTGAACAGTTCACATTTTAACTTGCGTTTCTATCGTACCAAACCATAACCTTTTGGTAATCATAAATTACCAAACGAAACTTTAGAAAAGCTGCCATGGTTGTTTAAAACACCGAGAAGAATTAAATCAAAAAGGGCTTAGTTTGCAACATCTTGTGGAACGATTCTTTACACAAACACTTTTACTTTTAACTTCACAACTCAAAAAGGGGAACTTCAATTACTGCTTCGCTGGTAACTTGTCATATACTGCCTCTCCCGATTAATCAGACGAGCTTATATATACGCTTCAGTTCCATTGTCTCCACGAGAGCGTGAGTCACAACTCCACAAGATTTGTTTATCTTATAAGCTAAAAGCTTTCCATGGCTAATTGGTGTCAAATCTCATGGGAAACTGTCCAGTGACCTTACATTGACTTTGCTTTGTCTAAACGTTTAAAAATTGAATCGCGAAATAAATTCTTTAGATTTGATTTTCCTTTACATAATTTTTAGAAGACCAAAAGGGCAACAGTGTCCCTTCACACCTGCTTCGTGCTCGTTTAATAAACTTGAAATTCGTGTTCTCATGCACTCTGATTCGAAACTCGTAATGTAATATACTATTCTACCACTGAAGTAAGTTTTTTTATGTATATAATAGAGGAATAAACTTATTAACTGCTAAAACACTGCTTTTTTAAAACTAAGGACTCGGCTAGTTGTGCTAAATCCTAGTCGGTACATCTCTACTTATTTTTTTTTAATAACGAAATTAATATTTTTTAAGTAATGTTTTACAATTTTTTAAATTTAATTCATAGCAACTGATGCTGTTCCTCTATTGTTTAATGTTATATGGGATTAGGCCAATTTAAATTCTGCGTGACGAAGAATTAATTTTTTTAATTATTGGACTGCCATTAATTTCCCCCTACATTGCGAGCGCTCCTAGGGGCGCTAAAATAAAAAATGCATTGTTCTTTTTATTTATCTGGAAGTGTTAAAAAAGAGCGCTTCTTGGAATTCGCATTCTTCTGAATGTTTTTATATCTGGAAGAATTATATTCAAGGCTAGACTTATCTTTGTTTTTGTATGTGGCGATTTGGTTTCACTAGATGATTTTAAATTTAATGTTTTGAAATTTTATGGGTGTGTCGTTACTAAAAAATGACTTTTTACTGAGTTTTGTAAAAATCGAAACACCGCTTTCAATGCTCTTCAAAGACCTTATCAAAGATGTACTTCTTATCAGTTGAAGACTGCCGCACGATAACTACCCGAGGGTTTATAAATCGAATATTTTGGTGTTTTGAATCAGGCAGAGAATAGGCCTACATAGTTGTGTAAAATTTGCGAAAATTGTAATAAATTACCTTTGACTGACAAATATTTTCATCTCACAATTCACACACCCAAATCACACACCATTCACACGCAGAAGAAACTTTTTTTTATAAAGCAGGCCTGCCATGCGCTCGTCTGCGTAGGGAAGATACCAATCCAATGTGTTAAAAAACACCAAAAACATTACCAAACAAAGAAACAGTTAAATTACAAACACATTAATTGGATTTTATTTACAATAATACTAACATTTGTGGTTGAGAAAAAGAAAAATTAAAAATGTTTTGAGCATCCCCTTTTAATATATGCAACTAACAATACAGCGACAGGGTTGTGCTACATTTTTTGCACTTTGTATCTGGTAATTATTTTATGCAAATTTAATGTATATAACTGTTATCTGATAAGCCTCGTAATTTTTCAGCATTCTTAGAGACAATAATACTATTAATTGTCGGTTTAATAGGTGGACATAAAGGGGATGATGTCCAGCAAGACTGTTTACATATTTTACAATTGTAAATTGTTTATTTATCTCGGGCCCGAGTGTTCTAATTTGTTGTTTTTGATTTCACAGTTTCTCTTTTAGCAGATCAACCCCGGAGTGAGTTATTTATCAAGGCCAACATCATGGGAACATATTTAACATGATTATTTGTTTAATTGTTTCAGTGGCCGGTTGATTGATTATGTTTTAGCTAAATTAATCTAAAAATCAAATATTTTAGAAGGTAAAACGAGTCGCGGTTCGACGAAGCTGCCTGAAATTCTCTTATCAAGGGAGTGATGACAGACCGGTAACAGCTTCAAACAAACGCTTTTTGATCGAAAATCACCAAGTTTATAACCAGAGAAAGGCCAAAAGAACATAATCTTATCATTACAAATTAATTAAAATTCCCAGACTGAGGGAACACACAAGCAACCCCCTGAGAAAAGTCACGTAGCCACCCTTGATGTCACTAAAAATTTGGATATAAAAGGAACCCCCAGAAAAGCCATCGTCAGAGAATGTTTTACCATTCTCCATGTTGATGAGAGCTTCTCTGTCCGTGACGAGTCTGAGCCTTATTAACAATTCTTTAATAAACTTATTTTTTTTTCCTTTATTGGAAAAGACTGTTTATTTTAACCGATTATTTTCGACGAGAAATTGGTCAGTAGTTGTCCAAAGTGGAGCTTCTCTGTCCGTGACGAGTTTGAGCCCGCTGCGAACTCTCTTGACCAATTATTTTCGTTGTTTCGACGAGAAATCGGTAATCACTTATCTAAAGTGGAGCTTCTCTGTCTGTGACGAGTTTGAGCCCGCCGCGGATAACTCTTTGAACTCTCTTGCCGATTATTTCCGTTATTTTGACGAGAAATTGGTCACCAGTTGTTCAAAGTAGAGCTTCTCTGTCTGTGACGAGTTGAGCCTGCCGCGGTTAAATTTCTTGACCAGTTATTTTCGTTATTTCGACGAGAAATCGGTTTAAACGGGTTAAACCTTTCCCAGGTTGTAAACTCGTATACTAATAATTTCTCTTTATTAATTAGCGGACCACGATGCCAAAAGAAACCGCAGAACAGCCCCTCGTGGGCGACGATCTGCCACTCAGTTCCGAGATTGACCACAATTCCACAGGTCAGTATCAAAGGGGTAAAGGCTAAATTTCATCACTTTATAGCTGTGTCCAACGACTTATAGTCACAGGGGAGTCCCTGGAAATTACAATCAAATCTGCTAATTGTTATTTTGTTCACTCATTTATGTATTTTTCTATTCATTTTTTATTATTTACCGATTAAGTTAGCTCCGCGTATAATTTGTACGTGTCTAACTACTAACGGCCTTTTGCTGTAATTAACTAATAGTTGATTACCCTCATCTGACTCATTATTTGCACTTTAATTGCAAATCTCTTTACTATCTTCCTGGCCAAGCCGGGGACCGCTACCCCACCAAGGGAAAAAACGAAGCCAGCCTGTTTTCTGTTTCTGATTTTAATATTTTTTGATGGCAGACGACGCTAGAAATAATTTTATAATTATCAGAAGTCAGAGTAGGTGTAAGCAATTACCTGTTAACATCTATTTATTCACCTCATATTTTATCTAACCTTCTTTCGCAAACAAGATGTTATCCTTGCATTAGCTTGCTCTTGAACAATTACTCTTCATGTTTTTACTTCCTTGTTCATTTGTTTATTAAGAAATTTTAATTAAATTCAAGCTATTTACCTATAAATAAATTATTACTTTGTTATTAATAAAGTATTGAATGTAATTTATAGTGTTACATTGGACTGGAACTTACCGTTTTACTTGTACTTTTTATATATACATATATAGAGAAAGGTAAAAATATACAAGAAACAATGAAATTAAAAAAATCGGTCTTTATTATATGAAATTAAAGCACACTTGGTACATAAATTTCCATCACTAATTTATTCAATGCTAGCTTGCATGGTTGTAAAAAAAATACGTCATATTAATTAACAATATAAATTCATCTGAAAACAGAAATTATAATTGTACCAGCATGAGAAAAAAGAAAAAGAAAAACAAAGTACGGTTTCTCATACTGATACACTTACAATAACACAAGAAAAAAACAAATGATGGCACTTGCAGTGCTATTGATAAAGGTATTAAAGAAATCTGGATGAAAACGTAAGAATTATATATTTATTTTTTTTTATAAATTTTTATATTTTTGGTATCAACTGATTGGAAAATACAATATTTCGTACTTCTAGAGTACACAATAAATGCCATAAAAAATAAGCATAGAAAAAGAATACTCCTCCAATCATGTCGGATCTTGGGGACATCTTTCACCCTATCACATACAAACTAACGACATTCATCCTGGCGTTAACGAGCCCTTTTTTTCTGATATAAGTTTTGTAATGACTCGCCTTTAAATCAACCCTGAGTGTTGGAAGAAGATGCAAAACTTTTGGCTTTATTTTGAGATAAGAAATCACTGGTATTAGCCGAAAATTCTGCACTTGTAGCGCCCCACATTTTGAAATTTAAATACCAGAAACTACCCTTGAGCATTACAAAATCTTTTAAAAAATATCCAAACTTACATAGGACTCTTAAAAATACAAATGGACTGTCAGTACAATGATGGGACGGCCGTCCCTCAAATTTAATGTTCTGTATCTTACCGAACATAAAGCAGGTACGCTGTCTACAGTCTATCGTGCGCTACTCCGCACGCTTAGATGCTTATTTAATTATCACAATGCAGACTGACCGAATCAGTCCACCTCAACACATACAAAAAAAAAAAGAAGAAAAAAAGTAAAACAATCTCCGAAAAACTAACACTAGGCCGGAGATGCCAGAGCTTGATCAAAGACATCCTGGGCTCACTTATGTACCAAATGTACACGACCCAGAAAAAACAATGATGTCTTGATCCAACTTCGATTTTAAAAAAAATTTAAACAAAAACGAAATTCTAAAACCGAAATAAAATTTGGTGAGCCTTCTTAATGCACACCTTTTTAACTTTTTTTCTTATTTTGTAAAAAAATATTGGAGATGCTAGTACAACGCCTTCAACCGCTTGGACTGGGAATAGCGGGGGCCGGAGTGGGCAACAAAAACTGGCAAGATCGACCTTTGATCCGCCTTTGCATTAAGTTGCTCTCGCTAGGCGGACTCAAACCAAACACCTGCAACAAGAATTCTTTTATTAATTTACACAATCATAACTGTATAAGACACAGAACTAAGAAAATGTAGAGAAAGACACACAGAGAAGAGATAGCGTAAAATAAAGAAAAACTAAAGACGTCCACATAAAAGATTTTATATGACAACGCACAAGCCTATCTCTTTTATATTAGTATATCTTTCTCATTGTCTATTTTATTTATTTTTTTATTTCTAAAATAATTACCTTGGTGGGGTATGGCGCCGCCTTTTCGTCAATAGGATAAACATTCGGCCTCTCCAAATAGTCCAGATTCATGCTGAAGTGCTGCTGCACCACCCTGTTCACAGCCATGGCGCTTTCCGCAAATTGTGATAGTTCTCTTGCGGAATTATTTTTTTTAATGATGGCAGGCGTGGTTAATGTTGCTGATTCACTTGCAAATTTCAACCACGGATGTTGTAGTACTTTTTCAGCGCTAATACGTTCACTGGCATTTTTAACCAGTAAGGATGATATCAGATCCTTTGCCTCGTCCGATATGTTACCCCATTCAGGTTCGGGGAAGTCGTATCGGCCTTCTTGGATGCTATGGAAGAGTAAATCCTGACAAGCATTGCAGTTATCACCACGTTCCCAGCCGCAGTCGCGACCACACTTGCCATAAAATGGTGGATACCCACATAATAAAATATAAGTTATCACACCCAATGACCATAAATCGCAACGTTTATCATACGCTACTGAATCCGAATCACCAATGAATGCTTCCACAACTTCAGGCGCCATAAACTCCGCACTGCCAACCTATAATACAAGAAAAAATTTGAATTTTTAAAAAGATTTTGGAAAATTTAGAAGACTTACCGGAGTCAAAAGTTGTGGAGTAGCCAGTGGACTCGAAACACTTGATTGGAAGCGAATACCGGATCCCAAATCTAAATCACAAATCTTAATTGGACAAATACTGTCCTTGTTCACACACAGGATGTTTTCCGGTTTGAGATCACGGTGTGCTATGCCCTTGGCATGCATAAATTGCAATGCAGAAGCGACTTCTCGAACTATTTCCGCTGCTGCCGCTTCACTGAAATACCTATTCTCCTGAATCCTTCTCAATAGTTGTCCTCCATTTATCTGTAATTATCAAACATCTTCAATAAAAAACACAATTATGTATATTAAAAAATTATTTATTTTTATTTGTTGTAGCTACAGTCTTTGGAAATATCTCTAGTCAGTACTTTATCTTAAAAAAAAATCCCGTGTGTTACTGAGCAAGAGAATCTATATATTTATCAAAATTCGGTTATTTTAGCCATAAATAATGCCATTTTTTATTTGTAGTTTAATAATAAAATTAGACTGACTTCAAGTATTTCCTCACCTATAATCGTAGATAAGCAACAACTTAAATAATTTTTGTTCTTGCTATAAAACCATAAAAAACTTACCTTTTCGAAAACCAAATAAAACTTTTCTTCATCCTCAAAAAATTCGGTGAGCTGAATGATATTGGGGTGGCCTTGACAATGATGGAAAGTTTCAACTTCACGAAATACACGAGCTCTAGCATGTCCCGGTACTTTATCGATGATTTTGACCGCATATTCTTGATCAGTATACATGTTGATACATGTTTGAACACTAGCATAGGCCCCTTCACCCAAAATTTCGCCGGAGAGTTTGTATAAATCTATAAAAAAAAATATATATTATGAAAGTAAAAGTATAAGTTCAAGGTTGTTAACAATTTTCCATTCTTATCGCATTGACGAAATTAAAATATTTGCAAAATGATAAAAGACTTTATTAGCAAAAAAGAGTGAGATTGCTTACGAGGCAAAAAAAACGTCAACAAGTTTTGCAGTTTTCAAGAAAACACGTTGAATTTGTTGTGATTGTAAAATTGTTAAATTCCAGTTTTACTACGATTGGAAAATCGGGTTATGAGATCTATTTGATAAGTAAACAGTCTTAAATATCAACTAGTACCCCAAGGGAACATTCATGAAGGCTAATAACAGATACGCAACAATTTGTAAACAAATAAATAAAAGATAAAATAAACAAATCAAAATAATTAAGGCCTTTAAATTAAACACTTCGTTCTTTTTCAGTAGTTTTACCCGAAGAGGAAAAATCGGTCGGGTAAAACAGCTTGTGTGTGGTCAAAATGTTCCAGTTATCCTGACGTTTCACTGTTTAAACTCACTGTCTTTCTTGTTCGGGTAAAACTGCTGAAAAAGAACGAAATGTGTAGAAGCCTTTAACCAAAAAAAGATCTTGGCTAAAAATACGCAATTATTCTGAATTCGTTTTGCTGGCAAGAGACCTCCAAGTTGCGTATAAAAATACAACTAATATCCTCTTGTTTACCTTCAATCACGTGGTGGCATAATCCCGAAATGTTGTGTACATACATCATTGATAAACAAGTTATAAAAACATTATTTGTGGTTTTGTGCAAATAAGTCATTTTTCATTGTTCATCGCCCTCAAGAATTTTTTTTATTTATAAAAAACGGTGACTATGCAACAAGGAAATAATAAAAAATGCATAAAAACGACTGTTTGCGCTCACCGACCTCATTAACATTTCCCTATTTGATTATCCAACTCAGAAATTCAAGGCCTTTATTTCCATTTGTTGATCGGATGGTTCAACAACAACACTAAAGATTGCATTACGTCAGATAAACGGATGCCATAAGTTTTTCCATTTCGCCTTGAGAGTCAAAAAAAATGCCTCAAGGGTTATTTAATAAAAGCGGTTTGTCACTTGACAGAGATTTTACTGTACTTGCTAAAGTAGCCTCAAATATAAAAATGTTCATCTTAGGTTTTTTTTGTCCGTTATAATCGAGTTTTACTGTATTTTGCTTACCTTGGAAACACGATGAAACTAGCGATGAGCCGGTACGTTTCTTTTTGCGGCGTTTCCTTTTGGCTTCTTCCTTACGATGGGCTAGTTCTTTGGCACGGGCATCAGCGTCCATCTGGTCGCCACTATCAGAGGCGGAACCTCCACCACCCGTACAGCCCCCGATGCTATCGCCATTGGTAACGTCGCCATTGCATTCTGAAATAAAACATTATACTTTTACCAATTCTGTTTTTTTTTATCGTAGGCTTTAAAAAGATTGATAGAACTATACAAGATGCATTGAACAAGTATAACGGGAGGCCTCACCCAGGCCGTCGACCTGCCGTTGCGACACATTTCGATCTTGCATCTGTCATTGTTGGAAAAAAATATCAAACACAACTTTCTCAAAACATTTTAAAATTGGCATACGAACAACAAAAATTTTATTTAAGACAATATGAAGTTGAAAGGAAGAAAGCCGTGATTTGGTGATTAAATACATCGTTTATTGAATTGATAATAGCTAAAAGTGGGACGTAATTTAAAATGACGTCATATACTAAAAACAATATTTTATTTGCATATTTAATATAGCTACAACTCAAGTCTTTTGACAGCACAGCATGTATCGTCGTGGCAACTTTCTACTTGGTGTGGGAGACTCGAATACAAGCCTAAAACTTGCTTCAATTAATGTTAGATTAACCGAAAGTGGAACACCTCTCTCAAGGGTTTACTTCCTAATAATAATCTGTTAATAATAATAATACAAAAATCAAGAAGATTGAATCTTTAATAACACATTAAAACGAAAAAAAATATTGTGAAAATGATTGCGAAAGATCATCCATCCACTCCCCATGACAATTCATATTTATAAACACCAAGGCACCTACCTACAAGATTTCATGAAATGCCTAGTCACTAAATTAAAAATTCTGACTTATTTTTATCATTGTTTGATAAATACTTCCATTTATATTATTGTTGCCAACTTCTGACACACGTGCTTAAATTTACAAATAGACTTTTAATAGTCAAATTCGTCGTACTTTACAAACACTCAAAGAAAAAAAAATTGGAAATGCAAAACCAGGCACATGTTAATGCAAAAAATGACAAGCATAAAAATACAGATATATAAGACTTCATGTGAAAGTGAAATGAACACTAAGAGACAACAAAAAAGTATTGTAAATACACTAGAAGGTTTGATAATTTTAAACAGATAAAACAGCTTGTAATTCTAGTTTTTACCTCATTAAAAAACTAAAATTTTATTACTATAATTATGGATCTAACCAGTAATATCTGCATTCTCATATAGACAAATTAAACAGTACATAATTTACGATATAAAAATTTAAAACACGAAGCAAAGCCGAGTTTGATATCCCACCTAGGAAACTCTGATTAATTAATATCATAAAAAAGTCGCCAAAGATTAGGTCAAATTAATCTAACTATATAGGCTGTCCCATTGAAAAGGTCCCACCTAGATTTTCTTTTCTGTTATTTACTTTAGAAAAAACCCTTGAACAGGTCGATTTTGTTTGCAAGAGGAACACTCGATGGTAGTAAAAACCCTGTTGCCAGAGTGACAACCCCTTCGTAAATCATTAACGGGAACATGGGTCGAGTAATACATTATTTTAACGAGGATTATAAATACTGGAACATTCCCTTTTGTTATGCTGACATTATTGCAATACTACAAATCAATAGTAAAACGAAAACGCTAACTATAGAAAGTGTAATTCAATACGTATATCAAATTCCATTAAAATCACTCAAATTATTACAAAAGTTACAAAAAAAAAACATTATTTTTTAATTTTGGCCAACCCTATTGTTCCTAAACAGTGCAGCTTCGTATTAGGGCTGGGCGATACCTGTTTTTAGGTATCGGGTATCGATACCTGCAAAGTATCGATACTTGCCAAAGTATCGAGGTATCAGAAGTATCGAGGTATCGAAGGTATCAAGGTATCGGAGGTATCAAGGTATCGAAGGCATCAAGGTATCGGGAGTATCGAGGTATCGGAGGTATCGCGGTATCGAGGTTTTGGAAGTATCGTGGTATCGGAAGTATCGGGTGTCGATAAATAAATATCGCATCAAATAGCCTTGTGAATTCGTTTGTTTTCATCAAAATAGCTTGTGTTTCCAACATCCAAAGCACTTTAAATAGGATATTCATTTATAACCACTCTTTATCAAGGTATCGCAGGTATCGAGGTATCGAAAGTATCGAGGTATCGGAGGTATCAAGGTATCGGGGGTATCAAGGTATTGGAGGTATCGCGGTATCGAGGTATCGGGATGTATCGAGGTATCGGAGGTATCGCGGTATCGAAGGTATCGAAATATCGGAAGTATCGGGTGGCAATAAATAAATATCGCTTGTGAATTCGTTTGTTTTCATCAAAATAGCTTGTGTTTCCAACATCCAAAGCACTTTAAATAGGATATTCATTTATAGCCACTCTTTATCAAGGTATCGCAGGTATCGAGGTATCGGAAGTATCGAGGTATTGGAGGTATCGAGGTATCGGAGGTATCGAGGTATCGGAGGTATCAAAGTATCGGAGGTATCGAAATATCGGAGATATCGGAAGTATCGATACTTCGATACCTGATTACAGTCGGTATCGGTGTACGATACCTGAGCAGGTATCGATACCTTCTATAAGTATCGATACTGTTCCCAGCCCTACTTCGTATCGTATTGACACAAATTGTGTTATTAAATCGTCTTATTTTGGTTTATTGTTTACATTTTATGTTCCACATTGTATATTAGAAACCGTAATTGATTAGTTTATAGTGATTCGTGACCAAAATTTAGAACATAAACCATATGTTCTACTCTCTAGGATTTTATGTAAATTTAGAAATTTTCAAAACATTATTATCAAAGATTTTACGCACATAATTCAAAGAAAGTGAGTACATGTCAGCAATTCACTGAATCCACAATTTACAAAAACCAAATTTTTCTTAAATAATGCAATTTTCAAAATGATATAACCGTTATTTAAGCAGATTTCTTAATACAATAAAAAAATCACCAATTCATTATAATTAGATTAATAATAATAATTAAAAGGTGTTACATTTTATGTTCTAAATAATTTCAGTAAATAAATATTTCCTTGTTAAATAGGTGATCACGATCATGTAAACGTAGCTTCCTGAACTAGCCGAATGCCGAGTGCAAAATTGTTCAATAACACTATATTTTACAGTAATTTTTGGTAACATTTCAGGTTATAACAAAAAAATTATTATGCTTCGTCATATTAATCAAAATAAGTAAACATACAAATGATATAATTCACAAGCAAGGATATGTTTCTAAAGGTTATTTACGTAAAAATTTGTGATAATATTTATTATATTTCTTAATAAGAGCAAAAAAACACACGAATTACGTATATCCCACGATAATAATAATTATTAAAACATCCTATTTATACAATAACAAATAAATTTGAACTGTATGAACTACACAATACAAATAATTTTTATTTTTTTTAAGATGTAATAAACCATTTTTTAGCCGTTTTCGTAATCATTTCAAACAAAACAGCAGGTCTACTAGATCGTGACATTTAAAGTTGAGTAATTATTAATAATTTTTTCGTAAACATTTAAAATTAATTTAAATTAATGATTTTCTATTTATTTATCATTTTAATTAGGTGAATTTCAGTGAGATTATTTCACTTTTAATTTATGTTAATTACGTTGCCTTCGGTTGGCACTTGTTCTAATATTTAAGTGTCACAATAAGAAAAAAATCTTAAGAGAATGACCTCCGCGTTTATTTTCGTAGTTGTTTCTAAGGTTTTTTCGATTTTAACAACATTGCTACGTGTTAAAAACAGTGTAGATTATTTGTTCTTTATGTAATATGACCCTCAGCTACTGTTGATGTCGGATCAGAAAACAGTATAAAATTACAACAAATTATTTGTTTATAAGACATTACGTCATTTTCAATCTCAAGTGGGTCAAAAAAAAGCCACAATTCGCACTCTCTGAACGTGAAAAGGACCGCAACACATCATTGTTTATTGTTTTATCAGTTCCAGGTCATACGAACCGATGAAAATAAAAGATAAACATGCAGTGCTTAACGCGGTTAATAAAAAAATAAATCTCTGTGAAATCAAATCATCCATTAAGTTTTTGGCTAGGATTTTCGTATAATAATGAAGCGATGAACTCAACTTAGTGCGAAAATAGAAACCCGGACAAAGAAAACGTTTTCATGAAAGAAAAAAAAAAGATATGACGTCAAGCATGTGTGTCTATGTCTATAATCCTCCAAGGAAAACAACGAACAACTAACTATACACCGGCCTAATTCTTTTAACTAGAACAAGATACTATTTATAGACTTTTTTTATGTGTCATCAGCTCTCAGGTAGTAACCCTTGTTGTGGAGGCCGGTGAATCGAGCGTTTTGTCACGTTTGACCAAAGCTTACAAACACGATCGACTCCTGTGCGTGCAGCTAAACTAGATAATTGTCTCTCTAATAAGAGAAATTGTCATGAACGGCATAGCTTTAGCATTATACAGAGTGTTTCACTAATATATCAAAGTGAATAATTTTGTTCCAACAACAGTTCAAAACTGTACTGAGCATGCTCAAGAGAGATTTTGGACTGCTAAAACGTTACTACGCATGTACAGTCAAATTCTGAATAAATCTATTAATTCTCTTTAAATGTCACCAAACATAGTTGAATACGAGGGAAACAATAAAATTAAGTTGTGACATGTCAAAAACACTTGAATATAGGAAATAAGTTGCGACATGTCAATGTCAAAAACATAAAATTTGTCACAAAAATGACAGTTTTGTCAATTTTAAGAAGTTACACTTGTTACCAACTCAATACAGTTTTTTTTCAATACCTGTCAATGTCAAAATTTTAGGGTTTCTATTGATAATAATTATGTTGGTTGCCTGGTTTTCGATAAGCTTTTTAGTGACTAAATTGTTGAAGTTATGTAATTACTAGAAATTCACAACGGATTTAAAAAATAAATAAATAAAACGTAATATTAGAAAAAAGAATTTTAGTCTTAATATTTATAACAATATATTATAACGATCTGTCGACAATGTGACAGACAGTATGTCAAACATGAAGCAACAAAATTAACTGTCATTAAAAAAATTGTGTTGCCAACTGTGCAATAATTTGATAAGGTATTATAGAAAAAAAAACTTTATGTTGCTCAAGAGACACATAAAATGTGGTTGTCATAGTAGAAACTACCTTAGAATTGTACAGGGGTTGTTAACCTAAATATTATGGGTAAAACAGTGTAAAAAACAATACAAATTTTCAAAAAAAAAAAAAAAAAAGAAGCGGAACACTTAGTCCATGATCAGCACTGTTTTATTCATTATAAAAGACGTTTCACCTAGTGATTGTCCTTGAATGTCATCTTTCAAAATGTCACTAAATAGTTAAAAAAATTACACAAAAATTGCGACATGTAAATGTCAAATTAAAAAATCAGAAACACAGTTTTGCCAATTATTTTAAGCAATTCTGTTGTTAGAAATATTGTAGAAACCATGGAAACGTAATATGTAGTTGTCATTATTGACACTGTTTTACTATGAAACAGGGTGTTACACCGTAATGTCAAAATTGATCATTGATTGCTCTTTAGAAATTATCTATGACAAATGGTATACTAACAAAAACCTTGACAAAAAAAAAACAGTTATGTCATGTGACTACCAGATATACCAAAATTACAGTTTTGTCAATTTTTAACAAGCAATTCTTGTTGATAACTCAATCAATGTAAGGCAGAAACCTTAGAAATTCATATTGTTTTGTTAATTTAAAAAATCCTTGGTATCGAGACTATACGTCACAAAATTTATAAAAAAATAAATAAATAACTTAATAAAATAAAAATCTAAATTTAACAACAAAAACAATGTTTAAATAAAACTCATGAAGATATTCTGGATAGTTTATTATGTATTTTTTTTAAACTAGCCCGACGTTTCTAAGTTTTTCGACAGTTACATAAAAATATGTAAAGCAATGCTTAAATATTTTTTTTAAGCACAGTCGGAATTATCAGCCCAGATGACAATAACTAATATCACAATTGACACGAACGACATAATTAATTATATTCAATGACAGTACGTATACACAGATCAACTAGAGTCATTATAGAAAAAAATAAAAAGCCCACTTCTATCAATTTGAGCAAATTCAATTGACAAAAGTTAACCGATACATCAGGTAGCAAAATAATAAAATTACACTACTGAGCAGTTCTAAATATTTAAACAGTTTATGTAACAAAATTTATACATTTAAAAATTAAGATGTCAAAGTCTAAATGTCGAAAATATTCGGATAAAAGTTGACCAAAAAGTTATATACAAATATTTTAAGGGTCATTTTATTTTAGTGTCCCAACACAAAATTATCACACTTCAAAAAATCAAACCTACCAGATTCTAATTTAAATAGTTTAGAATCGCTGACATCATCTTCTGATTGGTCACTTCAAAAGAAATATGATTTGCCAAAAACATTAATTTGACAAGTGAACAACATAAAGAGTAGAAATTTGAAAAAGACCAACTGTTACACATTTTTTTGTTTACAGTGAAAACCGGTCTCTCTTGATAACAATATATTGGATATAACGACAAAATTTTGACGGTCCTCATTATTGAAAATCATTTGTTTTAAGACCTTCAAAATATAATGTAAAATATAAGATTGACGTCAATCATGTTAAAACAAAAAGTACATATTTAGATAAGCGAATGAGGTTGTTTAAAAAAACAAAACAAAAATCAACGAATTGGAGAAAGCTTAAATTATTCAGCACCAAAAATATTAAGACACATATTTGAGTAAAATATATCTGAACGTTCTTTAACCACTATAAAATGAGAGATTATCACAATTATTTAAAAACAAATGCTAGAATTTTGGTAAAAGATCTTAACATTTGTTGTGGTAAACTTTCATGGTTGTAGAATTTTATGGTAGCTAAAACTGGATAGATCTTGTATTTTGAAAACAGTTCTAAAATGTATCTTAGACTAGGACCATAACAGTTAATTTTTTGACAGGTTTCAATGGTCTGTACTTTGTATTTGTTTACAGTAATCCCCAACAATACCTACAATTATGTTTAAGAAGCCAGCCCTAAAATTTCTGAGACAACTATATCTAATTAAAACCTTGTAGGCCTCACAACAGGATAAAACCTAAACAAGGTTATAATTTCACAACAAGGAACGTCTGTTGCAACAACAAAGATGATACATCTTATCATAATCTAATTAAATTACACGATTTTATCTCAAGTGTTTTTATGTTATGTATATTGAGGACAAACTGTATATCTAGGGACCTCAAGTCTGGTCAGAATATCGAACATTGCTTCAATCAGACAACCGGTTATGTTATTTAGTAAAAATGACGTAATCTAAGTGTAAATATCGAGAATAAATTTGGGCAGTGGAACGAATGAGAATGATAGAGAGAACAAAGAAAACATAAAAAGCCGAAGCAACAACTGTTTACAAATACACAACGTTAAAAATAATATTACCACACACACCTGGATCGTAGTTTTCCGCTTCTTCTAAAATCCTTTCGACCATTTTTTCTGGTGTTTTGATGAATAAAGTTGAAATTGCAACCGAAAGAAAAAAACAAAGAGATTCTAGTTATTCTCTTTGAATTGTAGTAAAAGAATTATCGAAGCTGATGCTACGATTATCCGGTGTCACAGATAATAATTTTTTTTATATATAGTAGGCAAAAAGAAAAGGATTTATCGGTTTTTTTTATCACTCTATCTACCCATCTTGCAAACCACACTCCACTGATGTTAAATTCCGACTGGCTTTTGTGCGCTCTGCTCCACCCGCGATCACCGCATCTCTTCCGATGGTCACGTAGGCGCAATCAAACGCATGCGTATCAACAACGCTTACGTGGGATCGTATGATTTTCTATGTTTGTGTTGGGTGCACTACACTGAAGTGAAAAACTCGACTGTTTCTAGAACGTTTTACTACCCTAAAATTCGAGTTTCATTTAAGGGTCGCTAGGTTAATTCCACGATCTAATCCAGGTCTAGACCAAGCACCCATGATAATGAACAAACAAATCAAAAAAAGACAACAAAATCAATTAGTAATTATTTTCAAAGCCGCACAAATTAATACAATTTACAACGTGTTATTAATTGCTATTACACAGTTATCCTCGGATTCTAGAATAGTCTGGTCGGTCAATAGCCGGTTAAAATGAAAACCTTCTAGAATAATTGGTGTTACTAAGACACATTCTAGTTTCAAAATTGCGAAATTCTTGTCAATATTTACACAATTTTTTTTTGATTATGTACCTGAAGGTGTAGATATGTAGATTCAGGGTTTGTGACATGGACGTGACTAGGCTTTTCTAATTTTATCCTGCTATTCACACTACCGTTTTAAATTTTAACAATTCGATAAAAAAAAACTTTTTATATGAGAAATTGAAATAGCTAAAAGCGGTACAGCTAAAAACTAATCCAGAAATTTTTACAAAATGATGAAGAGGTTTGATCTAGTAGTATTCATAAAACGTTAAAAAATATTATTTAAAATATCAAGATAACGAATAACTTTTTTGGTAAAAACAGGGCTTCAGTATTACACACCCTGATCTATTACTTATTTGCCAAAAAAATTTTGTTTTCGGTATTGCAAATAAGACACTTCTTCTTATGTCTTACCATCCTACATTTCGTTATCAGTTTTCAATTTTTTGTAAAAAAAATTTTTGAAGTTACCGTAAAATAAGAACCGACTTGTTAGCAATATGATTTGTTTTTTTATTTATTTATTTTTCTTCTTATTATGTAGATGCGTGCCGCTGTTCTATTAATCCATTTCAAGAAGGGCTACCTACCGCTAACAATAGGCGGCTTTTTCTTTATCGCTTTTCTCAGTAATTTCGGCATTTCTTTAGATTTCGGAACCTTTGTTTTTCATTATAAAAAATGGCATAAATACAAGTTATCAGAAGCCATTAATTATTTTTTTTAGAAATACTATACCGGGTGAGTCTGCTAAAAGTATTTCTTAACTTTTCTCAAAAACTAGTTATCACATCAACTTGAAAATTTGGCATTAAAAACATTGTTTTTTGCACTACACAAATGAATTTTTTCAGAATTTTTCTAATATTCCTTTTAATTAATATTAATTAATTTGTTCAAAAAAATCTAAATAGTTCCAATTTTCTATTTGTTAATGTCTGTGACTTATTGGTCCCCCTATTATAACATTAAGATCCACCACTAAAGCCATACATTTCAAACTTAAATACGCCATTTTTTTCGAAGAGGGTGGGTGAGATCCTGGTGAGACCAAGACACTAGGGGTAGGTATTGTCGAGTTACGGCAGGTTTAGCTTTGCAATGCTGCACGAAAACGCCTCTTACGAATTAAATAAATGTTTTAATTTTCTGGGGTTATCTACATTTTTTTAAAATATTTTTTGCACAAAATACTTTGACATGTTTTCTTTTAGAATAATGTTAAAAACTAGAAATATTTAAATTTTTTAAACAAATTAATTAATATTAATTAGAAAAAATATTAGAAAAATTCTAAAAAAATTCACCTGTGTAGTGCAAAAAACAAAGTTTTTAATGTCAAACTTTGAAGTTGATGTGATAACTAGTTTTTGAGAAAAGTTAAGAAACACTTTTAGCAGACTCACCCAGTATATTACACATACCGGGTGTCCCAAGTTTAACTTCACCCCCTTTTTAACTTACTTCTTATTGGAAAAAAAATGAAATAATACAGTATCTTTGCCAAGAGTCTTAATTTTTAATGTTTCAATTTTAATAAGTACCAATCAAAAATTAATTACGAAATCAATCTGCAAATTTATTTTTTAAACCATTAGTTTTCGAAAAAAAACCAGATTTATTACACAATAAATTAAGCCTGTTTGTCATAAAGCCCAAACACAAAAAAGTACCTAAATCGCACAATAGACAGACCGCAAATGACCCATCTTTCTTTTCTTTACAAATTTACCACTCTGTCATAAATAATCATCAAAGAAAAATAGTTAAGTTAAATAAATAAAAATAATAATAATAAATAACTCGTACTGTATAGTCAATTTAATTTTTTTTATTAATTTTCTAAGAACATTGTTAAAAATAAATTTTAATCAGTTCAATATTTTTTGACAGAGACCTGTTGTCATTGTTTAAAAATTTTTAAACATTCTAAATCAACAGTCATACAGAATTAAGCCAAATAATGTTTTTGAGAATTGAAGAAAGTTTTATGTTTATTATTTTACTTAAATTAATAAAATAACGATCATTTTAGTGGATCAATATTCATTACTCACATTTCACACCTGTAGAAAATCTTGCATCACCCTTCCCCAATGCTTAGGTCACTTTATTTGTATGATGCAATGTTGTTAGGGTAAAGTATGACTGACTATAGCTAAGCCAATTGATTTTTTTAGGCCATTACAGTCGAGTCAAACTATCTGTTAAAATTTAGAACTTCGGGTGATTAGAGAATGATCTAACTCATAAAACTAGTTTTTTTTAAACGTTTCATAACATCTAAAGAACAGACTTAACTCAAAAAATCTCTAGCCGCTGAACTATTAACCAAATTAACAATTTTTTCAAATAATTTATTTGTAAAACTTAATATTTCCCGAAAATATTTAACAAAATTGTATCAAATTGAATATTCCAGAGTTTTCGAGATAGCTAGCTAGAAATCCCAGATAAAAATGACAAATATAAAATGGTGGTTAAAATATAGGTTCACCATTTTAATTTTTAGAATTCTTACGACAAAATCGTCATCAGTGAACTTAAAACTACTAATAAGTGTAAAGTATCATAATATTATGTTTAATTCTGTCTGAAACAATTAATATTTTTATCTTTGTAATCAGACATTTGAAATCTTCTAATTTCCATTTAAAAATTTCAAAAACACCTAAAATGGTAATACAGTTTCATCTCATGCCTAATATTCTAATAAAAATTTGAAATATTCAGGTTAGTTTTTCATCCTATTGTAAATCTCCTGTAATTGTAATAACAAAAACATTTAATTGTAAAAAAATTATCTACAAACATGTGTTTTAAAAAATTATCTAAAAATTAATACCGTAGAACAATTCCATTGTTTTTGTGAAATTTCGGTGACTCATAGACGATCGAAAATGATTATTAGCATATCAGTAAAATTAACATTTTTCATAAATAATACTACCAAGGGCAAACACGTATTTTCCTGTTTCATGCAATATTATACTAATTTTTTTCTTTATAATAAATATAATTTCTCAAAACATTTGACCTTTTCCAGATTCGCATCAAAAATAAGTGGGATGAGTTTTCCTTAGTTTATTTATATCAAAGAATACAAAGCTCGGAATTTATTGAAAATATAGAGAGATATTTCCGAATTTTTTTTAGCTTAATTTAATGTAAAACAACCTGGTTTTCAGTTTAATACAAAGTCAAAAACCACAAATTAATTAAATCATCAATTAGGACACCAAAATTAAGACCTCCTGCTTCGCAGTCGGAAAATTAACACATCCAAATTATCAGGAATTCCTCATTCTTCTAAAGCAACTTTTAAACAAAATTTTGTCAGTACCACTCTTATCAGTTGTTATTTTGATCGTTTTATTAAATTTTTGACCCAAATTTTGACATTAATGACGCAACCTTACTAAAATTTGCATAAAACTTGCAAAATTGTGATAAAAATTATCACAATATATAATTTTCACCAGTCAATGTACTCACAGGATACCGTCATAACAAAATTAAGTATTATTAGCTGTAATATCATATTTTGTACATCAATTAGTTCCTACGTGTACAAAAAAAAAATGTAGAGAAAATACAAAACTCTTATCTAAATCAGTTATCTGTATTATTCTTACTACAAAGTATTTTGTTTTGTATTTTTGTTATTTTTTTATAGTACTCTAATACTAACCGCAAAAGAATACGATAAGAAAAAGAAGGGATAAATAATTTGGTATTGACACCATTTACTATCAAGAAGGTTAAGATAAACAAGATTAATTTGTTTAATGTAAAATTAATCAGAAAATAATTTGTGACGAAAAATATTTATTGACAAAAGATAAATAAACACCTAAAAAAAAATAATTCAGCTTAAAGCTTTAATCCTGTATTTACCACAAAAATTATGTAATTACTTCTTATTGCATAATTAAACAAGTATAATAATATAGAATTTTCTAGAAATTATTCTTTCGATTTAATGTATTTTGATAAAGAAAATGACTGACGTCAAAAATATCGAAAAAGGAGAATTCCATTGGACTATAAGGCACCTAGTTTTTTTTTTGACATAATCACTAACATCACAATAATATTATTAAATATAATTGCTCAAGATAAAAACAACAAACGCCAAAAATAGACACTTTTAAACAATAATAAACTAGAAAATGCGCAATTAAAAATCTTATCAAAATTAGGTGTTTGAGTAAAGATAACAATAACCACAATTTTATCCGATTTTTCAACAGCTTACATAATAAATTCTAAATTCTCCAGACAATTTTTTTTTTATAAATAGAATCAATAGAGGTCAAACGTACCTTTCCTTGATGTAGCCACTGCATACCTTTTGACTTTGTTAGTGCAGTCTGCCTCCTGTGAATAAAAAAAATATTATTAAATAACATTGTTGTAACGCTACAATAATTTAAAGTTCAAGGATTTTTCCACAGTGTTCATTATTTTGGCCAGGAACCACGACAAAATAAAAAAACAAATATCACGTCCTTGAAACAAACAAAAGTGTTGTTACAGTAAATTTGTATTCTTGGATGCTGATTTTTCGGCAATTTTGCAACGCAAAATCTACTGCGTCGCTATGTGTTTTTACGATGTTCGGAGAGTGATCAAATATTTAAAGGAAAGCCAAAAATACGCAAGCGAGGTATTTACAGCACAATAACAATTCATGGGGCCCTAAATCAAAATGTGTTTTGTGTTGTACGGCTTCATTCAATGTTTTACCTACATTTTTCAATATTTGTTTCGCATAATAAATGATAATTTAAGCACATAAAGGTTGAAAAAGTGCGCATTATTTCCAGATTTGTCTCTATCAATATAGGTAATTTGTTTATTTAAAAAAAAATCATCTCCCCAATTGGATTACTAATAGAATAATAAATAAATTCCTTGTAGGTACTATTTCTCATCCTTTAGGTTAAGTAGGGATAAAATAGGTGTGTGAAAAAGCAATTTTAATTTTGTTTTACCACCAATCGCTTGACACTTGCACAAACTGATTTATCCTCAGTTTTTTGTGTCATTTCTCTGGATAAATTTAGCGAAAGCAGGCTTATCACCAGTTTAATTTCAAAAATTCAACTTCCACTTTTTTTATTCAGAACAACTTATTACAAAAGTAGACTAAAGAGAAATGAAGCAGTCAGTAGCGTAAGCTCGAGTTTAGTTTCAAAATTACCAACTGAATAAAATTCTGGATAGTCTTAGAGCATAGATATTATTAAGAAACGTCTGTAAATACTGTAAGTTACTAGTAAATATAAGACATTAATGAGAAGAACTATAAAATATAAGAAATTAACTTAACTACAATTTGAAGAACTTCTGATAAGAGTTTTATCCACAACATCTATAGAGGAAACGCTCTAAAATAATTCGTTTTACTGTACGTAAAATGATAAAAATCAATTACGTCATTAACGTACTAAATCTGTTATCATATTTTATTTAAAAATTATTTAGATGGAAAAGCAGTTGTCAAATAAGACAAAAAACATAGCTATCACCTTCACTGAATACCAATAACAGTAACTGAAACTAATTCAGTGTCACAATAGATAAAAAACAATGAAATAACACTATTCTTTCCATTATTTTATTTTACAAGTTCGTAGAACACATATAGAACATCAAAAAGTCTCAGTCTGGTGTTAATTAAATTATTTTAATTATAAACTCATGCTCAAGTAATTTTAAACTTTTTGGTCCGTTGCCCACGTCTTATTATTTTTTTAGGTAACAATGAGTAATATGTTTATGTAGGTATACACTTGAAAAATTTTAATACACTTGTTTATTTAAAAAAATAAACAGGAGTGTTCCAGTCTTATAGAAATCGTTTTAACAATTCGAATGTTTTTGAAAAAAAAAAATAAATTCACAAAATCAATTTAAAATCTGACTAACGCCTGCCTTAACAGAATATGTATAAAAGTGTCTCTTCAATTTGTGCTGCGGTTAGTCAATTACCTATTTTAATTATCAATTTTGTAACTACTGCGCAAAGTTTTCAATTCTGTTACAAATTAGTTGTTTACCCCCAAATGATTATAATTTATTGTAACAATAATCTGATGATTTACATAAATAGGTCAGAGATTTGATAAAAATTCAAACAGGTATTTATAAATGAACAATAAAGGAAAGCACAGCCACTTATTGAATAATTATAATAAATATTCAAGCAAATGACTTCAATTCTTGTAAACAAAAATTTCAAATGGAATTTCATTTTTTACACGACTCGTGTAAAATGTTAATGTACCTAAACAAGCAATTAATCATACCTACACACGTGCTTTTATAATTTAAATGCATTTTTATAATGTCAATTGCGATAATTGTAATAATGGCGTATTAAAACACTACCTACAGCTACAAAACACAAGGACTTAGATTGAACGCATAAAAGTGGTAATTTTCTAAAATTAGCGTTTATTAGAATTTTCAGAGATTCAATAAAGCAAATTTGAGAAATAATGTGTCTTTTGAAAAATATTTCAAACTAAAAAACAAAATTTTTGAAGGTTTTAATGTCTAGATAACTTCGTAAAACAATAGCTTAGGATTTAGTTGATGTGACAAAATTACATATTCTTTTAGCAACAATTTCAGCTTTAAATTTTTATTATTTGATTCTTATCTTTTCGTTTGTTTAAACATTTTTGTCTGAGTAAACAATAAAGATTTTATCACAATTAAAAAACACCGACAGTGTTTAAAACTTTGACAACTTCGATACTGTTTTTTGACTTCAATAGACAATAGCGCGAAATTTAAACATTAATTTGAGATACAGTTTGTCCACAAATGTTTGAATTTTCTGGTGGAATAGAGACAATAACGTTTTGGGTCTTTAGAGATGAAGAAACTGCACTCCTTTTAAGGTTGTTTGAACGGTCCACATGGTCGCTTCAGTGACAATAGGGCACACTTATCTTTACAATAACTCTTGTTAAATATTTCATAAATTGATGTGTAAGTCAAAACTATAAAATTCAAGCGTCTTTAGACAAATTCTACTTTGGTAATATTGGTATTCTAACGCGTACTTTAGAAATAATTATTATTCCCAAAAATGTGATTCACAAGCGGTTTGACACACTTCTGAGGCTAGCAAGAGTACAAGTGAATTTTAAATTCAAATCTCCCGCGAATGCTAACTTCTGAAAAAGAAGCTTTACCAATGCAAAAAAAATAGTGTGAATCCACTTAAAAATCTTTAGTTGTTGCTGTGAGAAACAAATGATCTAGCAAATTAGATGAAAACCTTTTTAAAAACAGATAATATGTGCTTTAATCAATTGCCAAAATGGTCACTGGCAAGTTCTTCAAATTATATTAAAATCCTAATATTAAATTCAAAATTTCTCATATTTTTTTACAAAGATAACATCAGATAATTTGTTTAAAAAAATATTGATATTCTGTATATTTTGATAAACACGCTACAAGTTTTCCTTAGTGCGCACAAACCCGAAATTCATGCCAGAACATCATCAGAGAGAAAGCATCAATTTTGAAACGCTTTGACGTCTTCGAATTAATAGGAGAGTTCAGGGACAAGGCCAAGTGGCCGGCGTCAATAACGTTGGTAAAAGTTTTGGGATACATCTTGGATAAAAATACAAAACTTTTATTAACTCCTGAAAATAGACCCAACTGAACAAGATCATTCGTAAAACCTATCAACAACCTACACGTGTAGATTATATATTTTTTAATATTTTTTCGGCAAAATTTAAATAAGTGTATTTCAAGGTGAAAAGTCAACAAATTGTTGTGTAACAGGCCAAGGCAATTCAAGTAAATGCATTATTTATGGTCCTAATTTGTGAAACAATTATTTTGTTGATGATTCGCAAACGCAATTCCAGAACAGGAAACCACAAAAGGGGCCCCGCCTGTACTACAACTACGCAATACACACAAAAAAATCTAAGAGGCCCGCTAATACGCGCACTGATTATACTCTTACCTCTAATTAGATGATTGTTATTACTTTCGAAAGTACACCAAATTGGCCTCACTGGTCCACCCTATATCAAACAGAGAGCAGCTGCACAGTGTCAGCAAAAGAAATGTTTACATTTTTACCTAATACTATTTATGTGGGGCCCGTATTGCGTACAAGAATTTTACGGTAAAAAAACTGAGATTTTGTTGTTTATTGCGAGTTGTTTGCCTAATTTGACACGATTATGGTAATCAATATTATGACTGGGGAGAAAAATATGGATGATGTAAACAGTACCTGATTTTGCGTTATTCCATTTCTATTTCCGTACCCTATTATTTTACAAAACCGAGAACCATAATACCAGAATCTGGAACGTATCTGAACGGAATTTTTTAAACCGATATCACCGTACGTCATATTTTCGACCGACAAACTACGTAACTGACAAATGGAAATTTTCAGTTAAGGTGATTTTAATTTTTTTGAAAAAAATATTTTCCAAAAACCTGCTTTCAACTAGATATAATAAAGTTATGTTTCTATAGAACTACAAATGCAATTTTTCTAGATAAATCTATAAAGTACTTCAACAGAAATCTGATATAAAGACGATTGACCTTTTTTGATTGTTTCTAAAACAATCAGTTTCATCAATAAATCATTTTTCAAACAATTAAGGTCATGTTATGTCGCAACAGGTTTTTCAAAAATTAAAAACAAAAGGAAGCAACCATCAAATAGATAATTATTTTCAATTTTTTTACAAATATTATAAATTGCTACATTCCTTCATGTTATTACATTATTTTAAACAAATTTAGTTTTCCTTAAATTCTATTTTGATATTAACCTTTTTATCCTGATGGTTATTAATAATAGGGTGGTAAATTTGTAAAGAAAAAAATTGGGTCGTTAGCGGTTTGTCTATTTGGGGTGGTGTTTCCTCTTCGCATTCGTGCCTAAAATGGTCCTCATAACTTATGTTATAATTTGTCTAAAAATGCTTGATTTTTAACTTACAAACTATAAGAAGTTTACTAAGGGCTAAAAGTCCAAAAACTAAATTGCCTCTATTACATCATAAAATTCAAGCATTTATAGACAAACTATACATAATATACTACCCTAAAATATAAAATGCCTTTTTCCAAAGTAAATTTTATGGAAAAGAACAAAGTAGTAGTGTTCTAGAAAATTTTTTTTAATATAATGTACTTAGACGTGGTTTTCAAACAAAAAATATACTGTATGTTGTACAGTAAACTGTTTCTGTTGAATATTAATTTTTACACCCTTTTTCTCCCTGACAAGTCTAGTAATTTCAGCAGGTGTTACAACAGATGTTGTCATATCTATTATAGTATCACAATTTTTTTTTTATTCATATTAGATTTTCTAAGAAACAGAACAAAAGAGAATTAAAAATAGTGCACTAATTACAGTTGAGATTTTTTTAAATCACCCCTCTCCTTAATGGTAAAAATCCAGTTCGTTGTCCTCCTATTGGCCAATTAAATCTGTGGCTGTAGTCATTAATATTTTTTGCTTTCTCTTGTAGAAAAAAAGTAAGTTCTATACTCAAATATACGGCATAAAATGCAAACTGGCAATGTTTCAAAATCGTTTTAAAATTATCTCGGAGGTCAACGGATTTTCCGTAAATTTTATAAATAATGTTGTACCTCATTTATATACAATTTTATCTCCGAATAATAGTTTTTGGCTAATGTATGCGGAAATCCTCTACGTATAGACGGTTTTCTAGGTTAAATAACTCTATTTTAAGGGGGTTGTACGAAATAAACCACTTCAGTTCCCTTTTGAGCCCCTGTTAACTGATACCACATGTGCATCTGGGAGGATGCCAAAAGGACACGAAATTTACTTCCTACATCTGTTGGAAGTGATTTAAATAAGAGGAATGGTATTTTATTTAAAAAAATACTCGTACTACGCTACTCTACTATAAAATGTAAATTATTACAATACAATCTCTTGTGTGCCCTGAAAAACTAAAATAATAGTGTGTTAAAAAAATTTTAAAAAATAAAAAAATCATGTCTAGACAAAACAACAGAAATGCAAACGTCATTGAAGAATTTAAATTTTAGATTTGAGGTAGATGATATTCTATCATACATAAAATATCTTTATCACATATGTACAATGTGATTAAAAAATCCTGCTGTATTTTTGGAATAGGTAGAGGTGATCGTCAGGTGATTCACATCTGTTCTATGACGATTAACTAAAAACAGACATGTGTTCAGCATGAAATGCAAAAATTCCCCTATTCTAAGAAAATGACGAAAAAATATCTGATTTTAAATACAAAAATAAAAAATCTGGAAAATTTTTATGACTAAAGTAATAAAGTAATAAAAAAAACAGAAAAGCAAAATTTTCTTGGTAACAGAAAGAAGCACAGTCCACTTCAAGTACATACAATTCACAACATGGCTGCTTGAAAGAAAGACCAATTTTAGCCGACTAAAAATTGTGTTTTTTATAAAAAAAATTGCATAAATACTGATAAAGTAACAAGGGAAAAGATTATAAACAAATATTCAATTAACTAATCAATATTAAACTATTACAATCAAAATTTAATTGGTCATTTAAAGTTCGTAGAGAAGGTTTGTGAGGGGATTTAAGAATATCTAAACCACATTTCCAGCGAGAAAAAACTCAATTAAGAAAATGTTAAAACTGAAAATTTGATGAATACAAAAGCAAATAAAAAAAAGTAAAATAATGTTTAAAGCTGAAATAACGAAAAAAAGTTTTTTGCTTGAAGATTATAACCATTCATGAGTGCTCTATAGGTAAAATATATTTAAAATAACTCTGATTTTATGTTGAATGTTGCATTAACGTTGTGCTAATTTTTTTTTAGTTGACGTCAATACTTTTTACTATCAGTTAACTACCTTTTTTACTTCAAGATTTACAAAAAAGGTAAAGTGTCATTTAGATATCCAAAGCTTGTTATTAGATTTATACAACGATTTAATCTCTAATTAGAAAAAAACTAGACTCAAATCGGTTAATACTCTTACAAAAAAAAATCTATTCAACATAACTATAGGGCCCTTTTTACCAACATTGAACCGTCAAATGCTTTCTGGTTTTTACGTGTTTTAGCCAGATTAGATTTGCTCAGCTTCTATCGTTATCCTTATTTGAATAATTTCACTAGACGCGTAGGTATGTTATAAAAGGTATGACTCAGCTATAGATCTTGTTTTTGATTAAATCTAATTGTTATTCATAAATTAAAAAAAATCAGTAAATACTAAAGATTTTACAGTAAAAAAATCAATTTAATCTTACTTAAATCTATTTACTTTTTACCAAAAAATTGACAATGTGTATGAACACTTGTGAGGGAAAAAGACAGTCAGTAGCGTCAGCCAGAGCGTGATATAGTTTTTCCAAAAATAAAAGACGTAAAATACTCTGAAACGACAACTAAATAATTAAAATTCAGGCAGTCTACGGACAAATATTACTCTGTGACTCTCCTGTTAATAGATATAAATCACATTTACTAGTAAATGTTAGCAATCACTAGACTGAATTTTCGACTTTCAAGGTAACACCTGTATAATGTATGCCAAATTGACCATTCAGAAGTTAGAGTGCACCAAAATAAAAAAAAACTTATATCACTATCATAATTACACTTAACAGATTTTTTTATATACAAATCCCACGTTAATTTTAATAATTTTGGCCTCTTACAAAAGTCTTGGTTTGGGTTCAGTGTGTGACGTAATAAAAAAATATTTTGATGAATATAGGATTGGTGACTCATTGTGACAGTAGTTACTTTATAAAAAAAAATAGAAATGGTCATTTACTCTCAGATTGATTCTACAACTGTTTCGGCCAAACTACGGCTATCCTTAGACAACATCTCTAATTAAAAGTATATTTCACAAAATAGTGGTGATGTAAATTCTAAGACACTGTTTTAATTAGAGACGCTGCCTGAAGATAACCGCGGTTTGGCCGAAACAGTTGTAGATTATGTAATTAAACTAAGAATAAAGAAAGAAACCTAAAATTTTGTTTGTTTTATTAAAAATTATTTTCATTGTTATTTGATCACCATTAATGTTTATAAATAAAAAAAATAAACACATAGCTACTGTGTATAATATTTAATTGTAGGTAATAAAGGCATCTCTTAAAGAACAAGACTAAGTGAGGTTATGTAGCAAATTTTATAAAGAAATGGCGACTGTGACGTTATGTAACAGTGCTCTATTTTTATTCAAATTTTAAAACTAATTTCGACATTAAAGTCTTTTCCTTAACATAGATCTCTTCCTTTTTTTTTAATTACGTAGTAGAGAAAAAACTGGAAATAAATCTTGGAACACCCGGTACATAACTCTAGTATTTTTTTTAAATCATCCAATTTAATTACACAAATGATTATCGCACTTTAATGGGTGTAAACCACGTGTTATATACAAAAATAAACCATCCATATTTTTGCGCATTATTTTCCATGTGTCCTCCCCAAATATTCCCTCTCCCCCTGCACATTCCGCGTCGTTTTTTATCACTGGCCTATTTTTACTACGCCTTAAAACAGGAAACCGGCTTCAGGTGATATTTTATCAAAAATCCTCCAAGGTCAAATAAATAAAAAGTGGACCAGTTGAACACAACTATTACAATTTTATCGATTCCTGTACGCAACGCAACTGGACCACTGTAACTTTTCCTTTCGATAAGAGAGGTCATAAAGGAAACTTCTCGAACGGAGAAAGACCAACGGGAAACCAAGTGGAGACAGTGGGGGTGTGTTTATCTGTTATTTATCTCACATTGCGCAATATCTTATTACATGACTTTATGTAAATAATGAGAAATTACTTACCGACTCAGACAACACTCTCAGACCCGCCATCTTGCCCATAACAAACTGCACACGCATGCGCCCCAAATATAAACAAAGCGTTTAAAATAATTTATTTAAAAATTTATTTATTTGTAAATAAGAAAACTGTTACAAAGTATTATCAACAATCTGCCTTCTTCTTTTTATTTTTGTTTGGACTGTCAATTATTTCACTCTTAACTTTACTTAAAAGGTTCAAAATTAAAGAATTTTTATTTACATCATCAACATCCTTTTCTTGTTTTATTTTTTTATGTTTCTTCTTTGATAAAGATGCGTCACTTTCCACATCAGAGTGTTTTCTTTTATGTGAGACCTCACCTTCATATTCACTCATTACTTCCTCTTTTATTTTTGGTTTTTTCTTCCTTTTTTCATCTAAGTCAGATTTGGTATGACTTCTCTGAGAGTTATTTAAAATTTCTTTTTTAATATTGAATTCTTTTGAATCATTTCCCAATCCTTGATCCTCTTTATTCGTAATTCCACTCATATCAAAGTCAAATAAAGGTAGCTGCAAACCCGGAATTACCGTACTGTTAATTATGCTATTCTTCTTCTTCTTCTTTTGAGAAGTATTTCTTTCCGACGATAATTCTTCCTTCACATTATTAATACGCTTATTCTTTTTATCAACTTCTGAACTGTATTCATTTTCTTCTTCCTTGTAATTTCTTCTGTTTCTCACTTCTTTATCCACATGAGACGAAGTAATTTCTTCATTAGTACTAGGCTTTCTTCTCCTATTTTCAACTATTTCTTCAAAATCAGTAACAGGTGTCTGTTGACTAGTACTAGATTTCCTCCTCTTTTTCTTCTCAGACTTGCTATCTTCAAAATCTGTAAAATATGAATCTTCAACACGAGTCTGTTCACTAGTACTTGGTTTCCTCTTCTTCTTCTCGGATTTATAATCTTCAAAATCAGTAATGTATGATGAATTTTCAACAGGTGTCTGTTGACTAATGCTAGATTTCCTCTTCTTTGTCTTCCCAGACTTGTCATCTTCAAAATCAGTAAAATATGAATCTTCATCACGTGCCTGTTCACTAGTACTAGGTTTCCTCCTCTTCTTCTTCATCTCTGATTTATCTTCTTCAAATTCAGTAATGTATGATGAATCTTCAACAGGTATCTGTTGACTAACGCTAGATTTCTTCTTCTTTTTCTTCCCAGACTTGCCATCTTCAAAATCAGTAAAATATGAATCATCAGCAGGTGTCTGTTGACTAATACTTGCTTTTCTGTTCTTTTTCTTTTCAGAATTGTTTTCTTCAATGTCTGTAGTATACGAAAAATCTTCAACAGGTGTCTGTTGGCTACTACTAGATTTCCTCTTCTTTTTCTTCTCAGACTTGACATCCTCAAAATCTGTAAGATATGAAGAATCTTCAACAGGTTGACTAGTACTCGATTTCTTTTTCTTTCTTCTCCCAGACTTGTCATCTTCAAAATCAGTGATATATGAAGAATCCTCAACCTGTTCACTAAAACTAGATTTTTTCTTCTTCTTCTTTTCGTGTTTATCTTCTTCCAAATCAGTCATATAAGTCGAATCTTCCGAATGTTTGCTTTTCTTGATTTTGCCTTCCACACCAGTAACACTACTTTGTTTTTTCTTTTGTTTCTCAGCAACATGTGATTCTAAAATTGCAAATAAAGATTCGTCAAAATTTCTACTATCTTCTTCAGTATTCTGCGAATTTACCAACTCATGTCTAACATTATTATGCTTTTTAGCCCTTCGTGAAGTACTTGCCTCTTCCTCTTTGTGTTTCTTCTTCTTTTTCATCTTCTTCAAAGCTTTGTCAATTGTGTCGTCTAATTTCCTCTGTACTTCCTCATTTAACTTTATTTTAGTTTTATACTCAACCCCAAAAAGTGGATGTCTCACTTTAATGTTCTCAGGTATTGCTGGTTTAAACTTATCTATGTTTACAAGCTCATCTTCAGGTTTATGCTTAAAATATTCACGTAATTTTAAGTAAGATACAGGATGTACTATTTTAATCCCTTGACTGACTATATTAATAGGCTTTACGTCTTCAAATGAGGGCTCAATTATGTATTTTTGGCCCTCAAGTTTAACTTTAGTTTTTTTCTCAAATTTAATCGTTTTTCCTATAAAATGCCTATAATCAATTGTTGATGGAACTTCCAAAAGACAAACATCGTCGTCTTCTGTTGTTACATCATCAATATTAAGCCGTTTTAGCTCAGGATGTTTCGAAATAAAATCTTCAAGAGGATTTGATGGTAACTGCAAAAAAACACATTTAAAACTTAAAAACAACAATAAATTTCTACTCTACAGCTTTCTTCGGACTTATTGTAGCCTCCTTTTTGGATTTTAGTGCTACAGGGGGCTCAGGGGCTTGTTCCGAATCTGAAGAGTCTGATGAACTCGAATTTGATTCAACCTGGCTATTTATCCTTTCAGTCACTGGATTTTCAGTCGTAGACGATTTTTCAGAGCTTTCACTATCTGAAATTTCAGAATGACGACGTTTTTTCATTTTTTAATTATGAAAAATTTGATAAAGTGAGGTTGGGAAAAAGTTAGGTTAGGTTACATAAATGACAAACGACGCGCAATTGTTAAAGCCAAGGTGAACAAAATAAGTGAGGTAATTTTAATTATTATTTAATTCTGTACGCAATTTAAAAAAAAGTAACAATAAAATATTTAAGGTGTGTTACTAAACTGTAGATTTGAACTAAGTTGTGGTGTCTGTTAAAGTAATTTATAAAAAAAGTGCTATGTTCTTCTAGTGGTTCTACCTTGTAAACAACACCTTGGTGTAATTTCTACCAGGAGCACGTGTTATGAAATTCAGGAAAATTTCAGTTTTTCAGAGCTTTTCCATTTTCCCTCTGATATAAAAGGTAAGAGAATTTCATATTTTCAGCTAATTTTATTCTAAAAACATGTGATTGTTTTTCTGAATTTAGAAAACCATCTAAACTAACGGGTGATCACTTAAATTTTCTGTCGGGTTGTCTTTAAAAAACTGTATATCGACAAAGTTTAATCAAATTAAACTGTTACATCCTTAATTGTGCCCATTTTCTACTCGAGTGCTTGATGGTTTTTAAGACACAAAACGTAGCCTTTTTTTTATTAGCGCTAGAAGTTATGGCAAGCAATAATTTTCTTCCAAGTGTTTTGCTTACGTTGAAAAAGGAGTAAAAAAAATGCATAATTATGGAAATTAGTTGTATTTAAAATAAATTATAATCTATAACAAAATGACCAAAACACACAACCGTTTTGCATGAAAATGATGCAAGTATGAAAAAATCTGTGGTTTATGGAGAGCCATTCACAAATATCAACATTCATATGTATAATGCAAGAAAAACTGAATGTAAATATACAATGAAAAAATATTTTTACTATTATCTTAGTACAAAAAATTGATCACTTGATCTACAAAGTGACATTATGAAACATTAACCGTCGCAATTCCAACTAAATCTACAACTTAAGAACGAAAAATTCCGACAGTTAACATTTACAATTAACAAGAACATCACAATATCAGTCAAGCTTTCGCTCACACGATATTTCGATTGCTTTAAAACAGGAGAGCTCCCATTCCACCCATATCGCTTTGTTCTTTAACAAAGATTTCAAAGTACTGGTAGATAATAGTGACAGCTAATAAAATCCCAGTGCCTGATCCAATAGCACCCAAGAAATCCGCCAAAACTGATAAAGCTCCAATACATAGTCCTCCAAAAGCTGCAGCTGTTGGAATATACCGATTCAATTCATGGATCATTGAATTATCTCTATGTCCTCTCATCACCATCTGTTGTTCTTTCAATTGTTTGGCAACATCTTTAGCTGAACTTCCAGAAACTTCAATCCATGTTTTCGAGAAGAAGGCACAAGAACCCAACATGAAGAAGATATACAAAATGGCGTGGATAGGATCTTCGAGAATGTGACCAACACTTTCAGGAGGTGATAAGTAGTAACACAGACCTCCGATTGGATAAGATCTAGCTGGACCACCACCACCTACATCAGCCCAAACTCCCAAAAGATTAATCAAGAAGTTTCCTTGGAATTTCACTGCCAACATTTGAGAAATTACGTATAAATTCGAAACAAGAGCTGATTGTAAAATAATCGGAATGTTAGAAGTGTAGAAAAGCTTAATAGGATAACTTGAATACTGGCCACGATATCTGGCACTCTTAATAGGTAAATCCACTCTGAACCCTTGGAAGTATATAACTATAGCAAAAACAAGTACTGTAGCTAGTAAATTCATCAAATTCGGTAAATTCTGCCTGTAGAAAGCTTCACGAAGTGCTCGGATTTTATCCTGACGGGTTGTAAGTAAATGGAAGAGTGCAATTACAGCGCCTTCAAATTCCGTTCCTCTTCCAGTATTGACAGTTGCAGGCGAGAAGGCTTTCCAGATGATTGTTTCACAGATGTTTGTGGCAATAAAGAGAGAAATACCCGAACCAAGACCGTAACCTTTTTGCAGAAGTTCGTCAAGAAGTAAGACGATAAGACCAGCAACGAAGAGTTGGATAATGATAAGGAGACAGACACCAGCACCTATTTCAGCAGGGTCTCCGTACATGCCGGTCATCACGTAAACGATGGCTTGGCCCACTGTGATCACCATACCGAATACTGGAAAAGAAAGAAAATAATATGTAAAGAGTGGAAAATAAGAAAATTGCTTTTATTTGATTCAAGTCTCTTTATAAGAGTCTTATCTAGAGTATACACTATCGTACAAAAGTAAAACAGCTATTAATGCAATAAGTTGCAAAAAGACATCGATTTTGCAACGTATTGCATTCAAGATTTTTTGTTACAGCGTTTTATAACAGATTTTTTTTTCAAAAATAATTATCTCAATGGAACTTTACCATATTTCGTTGTTTACTGTTTTTATAAAATTACAGACTGTCAACTTGGGTTCTGTGTTTAAGTGTGTTTTAAATTAATTTTACTAAACAAATTTCAAGAAATCAAAATTGGATATACGGGGATGACTCCCGTAGAGAGTGAAGAATATCGGCATTTTCGGGGTGGTGGACACCCCATACGCAGCATGATTTTGTCAGAAAAGTTGACCACTATACTGGGGACTATTTTACTTTTGTTCAATAGTGTAGATTATAATTGTTTCTCATGATTTCTTCTGATTTTGCATTTCTGTAAAGAATATTGACTAAGAATTATAACTGATGACCATTTCTGTAATTCCCTAGTAGTCTCCCTAGGTTTCTTGTAGTCAGCATTCCTTACACAAATATGAAACTTGTATAAACTCTTACATTTCTGGGCGCCATTGAATAATGCCCTATCCTTTGGTGTATCCCCCACTTCAATTATTTTGGCCCCAGCCAGTAGTTGCATAATTAATCCTGAAGTAACAATAGGAGAGATACCCAATTCCATTAAAGTTCCTCTATTTGAAGCTAAGATAACACGTATCCAATAGAAAGGATCAGCTGAATCTGAACTCATAATACCAAAAAGTGGAATCTAAGAAAAGATATTAATTTTTTTGAACTAAGAAGAATATAAAGAGTAAAATACCTGACAACAAACAAGAAAAATGAAGAGTGTGATAGCAGTCCATAGTACTTTCTCCCTGAATTGTATCTGAAACATCCCAAAATTGCCACATGTTAAACAAACAGCTGTTACAATTACATGAATGAAAAGTTGTAAAAAAGTGTAATTTCATAACGTGGAAAGATAGATTTTGTTCAAAATTACATATTTCACAAAGAAAATTTGGAAAATCGTTGTGTAATTTGTAAAAAAACTCACCTTTCGTTCAGGCTTGGCTATCTCAGGCAGGATACTGCAGAACGGTTTAATTACTTCTAAAAACTTGACTGAAACAGAAACGTATTAATTAAAATTGCGTAGTGTTCTTAGGGGGGCGTGAAGATCAGGACTTGGGGGGTTGTAATAATAGAAATAAATATAAATAGAATAATGGAGGTTAGCTGGGGTTGTACTCACTTCCCATTTTGATGGGTGGTGTATTACGCTAAAGAGATCACAGATTTACTTCGGACAGTCTATTTCTACGTTGTCGCGTCAAATATGTGGCCAAGTTTCGAAATTACGGTACTTTGTGAGAGCGATTTTGGTTACACGACAGACACGTAGCAGATACACCGGTCACGTGACCGATGATGTTGGCCCAAGTTTTCGAAGTTGACGCGAGAGGCGCTGTAGTGAAACGTCATCAGTTTTCTGGAGAAGGTGTATACTTGGTTGCATACGATACAGGGAACCAGACATTATTTTATTTGCGATTTTTTTCAAAAATAAGAGGAACATTCCGTGCGAAAATAATACGAAATCAATTTGAGATTTGCGATATTTTTTTATGTAAATTTACAGAGCTTAATATCAAATCATTTTCGAAATATATATTTTAAAAAAATGGAAGTTTTTTTCAAATGCTTGTAACTTCGCGAAAAATTGAGCTATTTTAACGTTTTTTTTAATAGTGTTTTTAAATGTGCTTTATTTTGAAAAAATGTATATAAAAAAATAATAACAATACATGGTTTTTTAATTTTTATATTAAAATTTCATTTTTGAATTCATGGTGTGTCAATAGTTTTTCGTTTTTATTTTAAATAAAAGCAACCTTTTTTTTTACAATTTTTAAGACAAAGCTTATTGTGAGTAATTGATTAGAACAAATCAATCTTCTTTGAATTTTTGAATTAAAAAAAAAATCATGAAATTCAAATTTTCTTAATTAGGATTAATTAGAACTAGGTAGTCTGTTTTGATATTTTTGTAAAAAATGATTTGGGTAATTCTAAAAAAATTCAAATTAATTAAAAATTGTGCATTTTTCACAAAACCTTTTTAGGAATTTTATCTGCAGACTTTTTTTAAAATTGTAACCTACAAACTCGAAAAAAAATTACTGAAGATACAGAATGTCAAGGTCTTTCGATTGGTCTGAAAGTCATTAAGACTCGATTTTATTTCAGATAAATTCAGGAAAAACTACTTTTAAGATTTAGGGTTAAAATCTTAACCAAAAATAGAGATTCTTGCTATTTTGAATGGCTATATTCTGCAGAAATGAACCAATCATTAAGAAGAGTATTTACCAATTTCTTTAGTTATAGGGATTCCGCGAATCTGTAGCTTATTTATTTATTTAAAAAAATTAAAACGGTTTTTGATACAAGTATTGTAATAACATGGACTACATTTTGACTTTTTGAAATTTATAAACATTTTTTTAGAATCATTTTTACTCATTTTGTAGTTAATAATTAGAAGAATGATTGTGCCAAATATCGTTAAAATATTTTTATAAATAAAAGTGATACAGATTCGCGCGTTTACATTGGAATTCCCATAAGAGAAATTACCTCCATACTCCTCTTAAGTGCTTTGTGGTGTTTGAAAGAGCATTCAATAAGCTATATCAATAAGCATGTAAAAATTTACTGATCATTAAAAAAATAGTTTCGAGAGTCAAAATGAGTTCAGAATCAGAGTTTCTGCCTTTATTACATTTTGTTTTAAAAATAGACTTTTCCTACCTAAAATTGTCTGACGATCACGAATTTTGTATTAGCTTCTACCAAAATCATACAATTTTCGATGTTTGGGTGAATTTTTAGAGGAAAATCTGAATATTTTAAGATTTTTCACTGATTTTTTACTGACCTAACCGACGAATTGATTTTTAAATACTTAGCACGATTATTTCAAAGAGAATTGACTAGCGAACGAAATGAATATAAGAAAGACACGAACAACAAGGCCAACAAGAAGATTATAGGAAAGACATCTATATTTTCAGTTTGTTTTTTAGGTTTTTCAAATTTAATTGATTTTTAAAATGAACTATTTTATCTCTAACTTTTTTTGACACGGAAAGAACGTTTAAGTTAAGAAAAGTTCTAAGTTTCAGAATGTTTTTTAATTTTTTTAAGTATGTGGGGTGTCTTAAAATTTAAGTACCATTTGGGGATTGTAGGAGCTGTAGAAATTTTTTTAGAAAAATCTAGGTTTTTAGTTTCAAACAGGGACCTAGTCTCAAATTAAATAAAGGTTCTGTTGGAGTTTCGGTTCTACATGAGTAAAATATATCGGTTCTGTTCCGGTTTTAGTTTTATATGACTGAGAAAATTTTATTTTGGGTCCACTAGTTAAAAACAAGTAGAATAGAATACTGGTTCCGGTTTCGATTTCAGTTCGGTTTTCAGTTCTAGTCAGGTTATAAATAGAGCGCCGCTATCAGGTTTATAGTCGATGGTAAATGCAGCCGTTAGTACTTGTATTTTTATTTAGTGACTGTGACTGACTGCAATGCAGTCATGTATTGGTTGTACCTAAATAAATAAGGATTCTTTTCCGGTTTTAAATTATTTAAAAAAATTCTATTTTGGTTCGGTAGTTTAAAAAAAATATAACAAAAGTTTGGTTTCGGTTTCGGTTCTGGTTTGCAGAAAAATATAGATTTTGGTGCGGTTTTCGTTTCAGTATTGGTTTGGTCCGGGTTCCTAATCTCAAACACGAATTTTTGGTCAATTTTAGTTTTGAATTTGAAGAAAATTTTTGCTTTTTATTTAATTAAGACTCTTGAATGTTTATAAGTTGTTTTACAGCATTTAGTTTACAGCTTATGACAGTATTAGCAATTGTTTTGATGTTAATTTGTTTAAAAAATTATTTTTGCGCGATTGGTTGTTTTTATCAGTTTACTGTGCCTGTTTCCACGACGGTAGGTTGCTGTTACTGGTTGCTACGTGTAACAAAACGGTAAGTAATTCACTTACCGTTCAGTGAACGGTAAGCAATTAAATCTAAAAAAAAACAATTTTGCGATTTATTTATTAAAATTAAATGTACAATTATTATAATTAATAGTAGTAATACCACTCGCATTTGAGTTTCTAGTGTTAATAGACAAACTTTCCGACGTAGAAATCCCAGGTTGTTGTAATAGTCCACCAACATAGCTGTGTAAAATTTTATGAACAAATTCAATTTTGTTTTGGAGGGAATCTTCCACGTAACTCTCGGCCACCGTTGATGAACGCCACCCACCATGTCTTTTTAGTCCCAACACATCAACTCCGTTATTCGCCAAAAGTGTAGCCGATGTGCGTCGAAACGAGTGTCCAGTAAAACCTTCAGGG
Source organism: Tribolium confusum (assembly GCA_029207805.1). Lineage (NCBI taxonomy): Eukaryota > Metazoa > Arthropoda > Insecta > Coleoptera > Tenebrionidae > Tribolium > Tribolium confusum. The sequence continues at coordinate 28,799,681 of JALGAY010000006.1, read as the reverse complement.
GCTTGCAACTTTAAATACTTTGCAATTTTTGACGGCTAGGCTCCAATTATACCTTTTCCTGTGACTTGCCTAGTGCATTTGCCATTTCGATAGTTCAGAAATAAATGATCTGACGTTGGGTTGCTTGGTCGAATTCTTTTGTATTTCCAAATAATGAACTGCTTTATTTTATTTATTAATAACTGTGAACGTTCGCTGAATATTCGTTTTTGTATTTGGAATATTTACTATAAACATTTCTTCATGTTCTTCTATGTCACTCATTTTAATATTTTACAATTCCTCTCGTCTACAAGCGCCCGATACTCCCAATATCATTGCTACCTGCAAATATATTGTTTTCTTAGAACTCAGATGTACCACCTCATCAGCTACAACATACTTTCTGAATTAAAAATTGTTCGTTTGGTGCTACATTCAAGAATTTTTCCATGTCTTTTTTGGTAAAAATTTTAGCCTTCTTAGGCCGATATCCAATATTTTTTCTCTTAAGATAAGCAATTAATGTAGCAAACTTAGAAATATCGATAGCATCATGGAGACAAATTGTACTCTTCAGCATAGAATATTCCGCCCATAAACTGCCTGGGGCCTTCAAGTGTCCACTTCTCACCACAAAATACTATAACAAGCTCTTTTCATTTACAGAAATCTTCTTTGCTTCACGCCATTCCTTAAACAACTTGTATGTCTGTTCATATCGGGCTCTAGATTTTTCTGGAATTATTGCCGAACATCCTTCTTGCCAAGCGTCTTCTAAATCATCCGGTAGATCATCACTATCGCTCATATTTGCTTCGAAAACGGAACCACAAAACAGAACTATGTAGGAATGATTGTATCAAAAAGACAATTTTACTTGTTTGGAACAAAAGCATAGCAACCATGGAACAGCCACCCAAAATTTTCAGTTTCAATCTTCCCGATTATCACAAATGTATTGATATAAATTATTATTATTATTATTCTAGAAACTCCAATCGCGCAAAAAACGTTATAAGCATGTCGAACGTTAAGGATTACCGTTCTCAGACAATAATTGGAGTCGTCGCTTCACTGCTCCTTCAAACAATTGTCTTCGAACGGTAAGCATTCCTTACCGTTCTCCTTACTTAATATACTATTGTTACATTTTAGCCGTATTAGCTAAGATTTCGATTATATTAAATAATGTTAAATTGTCAAAACAGAAACAGAAGCTTCTTGGATCTTATTTGACAACGTACCAAAAATTTTGCGCAAATTTTGGGACCAGTAGATAAGAAATTATGAACCAAAAAAAAAAAATTAAAAAAATAAAATGCAAAGCAGAGAAGAGTGAGGATTTTTAATCGATATAAAATTTAGTAATCTACTATTAAAAAAGTTGTTGTAGCTAAACCAATCATTCGGCTCATTGCTAGACACACTTGAAAACTATTTGAAAGAATAATAAATAAGCTATCAATAGCAAAGTGTTTTTTTTAATTTGTTGTGTGTGACTTAGAAGAATACCAGAATACCGTTTGTTCATGCTCAAATTTTTTATCTTTAGCAAACTACTTTAAAAAAAAATCTATCATAAAATTGTCTACGGAATACGAATTTAATGAGTTGTAACTTAATTTTTTTTCAATTTGGATACTTAAAAAACAGCTAATTTTTAAGTTCTCATAACTAGGATTAAACCAGAAGACCAATTTTAGAAAATTCGAATTAAATAAATAATAAAAAAAAATTAAGTGGATATTTCTTAAGGCTTTAAAACGCATCTGAATGTGTGATTTATAAACTTATAAAGACTACGTTTTAGACAAATTATTAAAATTATAAAACAACTTAAAAACTTTAAATCCTTAGAATTTCTGCGGCTATAAACAAATTAAATAAAAAAATAACAAAATACGTAAATTTAACATTCCATTCCTAAAATTATTCATATTAAAAAAAATTCGTTTTGCATTTTACAACCTTCAACACCTGATAATACCAATAAATTTAATAAAGTAATCATAGCATAATTATTTCAACGAAACAGGTCCAATTTAAACGTAAAATATGAAGTAATAATTATCTCTTATTCTGTAATAACCGATATTTAACATGCAGGCTTGAGAAATTATCACAAATTACATTTACATAAAAATTTATCTTGTCTTTATCATATTTTTGCGACCTCTGACCTCAGCCATTTATATTGACAATGTGATTTCAAAAATAATTAGTTCAATCGACATCACTTACCTATTAGTAACTATAAAATGTATAAGATAGTAATACGAACAAGACATATTTTTCCCAAACTTAAAAACTTGAGATTTTTAAGTGCGGGTGCCCCTAAACCTGATGGCCCTCTATTTCCACACAAAGATGAATTTCCAAGCAGACATATCGGGCCTAGGGATAGTGATATTATCCAAATGCTGGATTCTCTCGGCTTTAAGGTAATTTAAATAATTAATTAAACTGAAACTAATCCAAAATTTAAGAGTTTGGATGAACTGACTGATAAAGCCGTTCCACAAAATATTCGTCTAAGTCGTCATTTAGATATTGAAGAACCTGTAGGTAAGCATATACAGGTCAAATGTCATACGATAACAAACTCTAGGGGGTCTTTCCTAGTAAATAATTTATCTTGTTTTCAGGCGAATACGAACTGATAAACAGAATACGACAAATAGCAGAACGTAATCAAATTTGGAGGTCATATATAGGGATGGGGTACCATAATTGTTGTGTACCACATACAATAATGCGAAATATTTTTGAAAATCCTGGATGGACAACACAATATACTCCCTACCAACCTGAAGTGTCTCAAGGCCGACTTGAAGGCCTTCTAAATTACCAAACAATGGTTTCTGATCTTACTGGTCTTGATGTTGCAAATGCTTCTCTTCTGGATGAAGGCACAGCAGCTGCTGAAGCTCTCTCCCTCTGTTATCGACACAATAAAAGACGAAAAATGCTACTCTCTGATAAGCTACATCCACAAACAATTTCAGTCGTTGAAACAAGACTGTCATCTCTAGGACTCCAAGTCGAAGTAGTTGACGTTTTTGAAGCAGATTTTTCAAGTCGTGATGTCGCAGGAGTACTGTTTCAGTACCCAGATACAGAAGGCAATATTCTCGATTTTAGTACAGTTGCCGAAGCTGCACACTCTCATGGTACTCTCGTCTGTTGTGCTACTGATTTACTCGCTTTGACTCTTCTTCGACCTCCGAGTGAATTTGGTGCTGATATTGCTGTCGGTACTTCACAAAGACTTGGAGTACCGTTGGGTTATGGTGGACCACATGCTGGGTTCTTTGCTTGTAATCAGTCTTTAGTACGGTTGATGCCAGGAAGGATGATTGGAGTGACTCGAGATGCTGCAGGTCGTGATGGGTATCGTCTAGCTTTACAAACACGTGAACAACATATCAGAAGAGATAAAGCTACAAGTAATATATGTACAGCTCAAGCTTTACTAGCAAATATGTCGGCCATGTTTGCAGTTTATCATGGACCACAAGGTCTTAAAGATATTGCGTCAAAAATACACAACTTGACATTGGTAAGTGGATCAGGGAGTGATCTTGAAATTTACTAAAAGGTTTTATTTTAGGTGTTAAGACATGGTTTAGCTCAAGATGGTAATAATCTAACTAATGAACTCTGCTTTGATACTCTTCGAATTGAACCAAAGTTATCAGTTGAAGAGATTCAACGAAAAGCTAACGAGAAGAAAATTAATTTAAGATATTTTGATGATGGTAGTATCGGAGTGTCGTTAGATGAAACTGTTACATTCAACGACGTTAATGATCTTTTTGAAGTTTTTGGTAGCTCACACAAAATTGAAGATTTGGTTAATAACCCAATGGTACGTGAACACTCCATTACCAAAGGAGAATACAAAAGAACTTCTCCGTTTTTAACACATCCAGTATTTAATTCACATCACTCTGAGACAAGAATTGTCCGGTATATGAAAATCCTCGAGAACAAAGACATTTCTCTTGTACATTCTATGATTCCTCTTGGTTCTTGCACAATGAAACTGAATTCAACAACAGAAATGATGCCTTGCTCTTTCAAACACTTTACTGACATTCATCCTTTTGCACCAGTAGATCAAAGTTTGGGCTATCACCAACTGTTTGCAGAGCTTGAAAAAGATCTCTGTGCTATCACTGGATACGACAGAATTAGTTTCCAGCCTAATAGTGGTGCTCAAGGTGAATATGCAGGTTTGAGAGCCATTCAATGCTACCATGAAGCACGTGGTGACAAAAATCGGGATGTTTGCTTGATTCCTGTAAGTGCCCACGGAACTAACCCAGCAAGTGCTCAAATGGCTGGAATGCGGATAGAACCAGTTAGAGTTAAACATGACGGATCTGTTGATGTTGAAGATCTTAAAACCAAAGCTGAAAAATTCAGTAGTCGGCTTTCTTGTTTTATGATTACTTATCCTTCAACTAATGGAGTTTTTGAAGAAACAATTGCTGATTTGTGTGATATTATACATAAAAATGGCGGCCAGGTGTACCTAGATGGTGCTAATATGAATGCACAAGTTGGTTTATGCAGACCTGGTGATTATGGAAGTGATGTTTCTCACTTGAATTTACACAAAACTTTCTGTATTCCACATGGAGGTGGTGGCCCTGGTATGGGACCAATTGGTGTAAAATCACATCTCGCACCATTTCTACCCGGACATCCTGTAGTTAATCCTTTAGGTGAAGACTCACAAATGTTTGGTGCAGTCAGTGCTGCACCTTTCGGTTCTTCAGCAATTCTTCCAATTTCTTGGGCTTATATCAAAATGATGGGTCCTCGAGGATTACGAAAAGCTACTCAAGTTGCTATATTAAACGCAAATTACATGTCAAAAGTATTAGAATCTCATTATACAACATTATTTAAGAGTCCAACTTCGAATTTGGTCGCTCATGAATTTATTATCGATATCCGAGATTTCAAAAAGACTGCAAATATTGAAGCTGCTGATATTGCAAAAAGACTGATGGATTATGGGTTCCACGCACCAACAATGTCATGGCCTGTCGCTGGTACTTTAATGATTGAACCAACAGAATCAGAAGATAAGCAAGAATTAGACAGGTTTTGTGACGCTCTTATTTCGATAAGACACGAAATTAAAGAAATTGAAGATGGTGTGATGGACAAAAGAGTGAATCCGTTAAAAATGGCACCACATACTCAAGAACAAGTTATTAACAGCTCCTGGGAGAGGCCTTACACCAGAGAACAAGCAGCGTTTCCGGCACCTTTTGTACGACCTGAAGTTAAAGTCTGGCCTACCGTTGCACGAATTGATGATATTTATGGTGATAAGCATCTCGTGTGTACATGTCCGCCGATTTTGGACGAATACAATTATTAAAATAACTAAACAAGAAAATGTATTTATTGAGTCAACGCTATAACAATTTTTAAGGAAATATATTATTTGCTAAATCTTTAGAACGGATCTGGCACAGCGCAAAATAGTATCAACAAGGTTTTATTAATAATAAATGTTTTGTGGCCACCATCAAGTCTAGTCATGAAATTTCTGCTTGATGATGCCATTTCTTTCGGGTTAATCAATTCAACGCATCAGCTGTTTATTTTAACAATAAATTTTAGTGCAGTCTTTCCTTATTACAAGCACAACAATAATAAAAATGTTATAAAGTTGTTTTGTCATTTTTTGTACAATCCTAGTTTTAAAGGAACTTCCTTATTTTGACGAGAATTTAAAGGAATGGGAAAAGGATTAAATACTCTATTTGGGGATTTTGAACTTGGAGATTTATCACCGGATTCAGAATTTGGGGATTTTAAAGTAGAAATTGGGTATGAAGGACCTTCTTCAAAATTTTGTTTAACATCACAATCAGTTTTTGATTCTTCTTCGGTTTTGTCACTACTAGTTTTAATGTCAAAGTCTATAACACCTGAATTTATTGAATCACATTTTGGAGCAGTTCTCAAATTCACACTTGCATTTAGAATTAAACTGTTGTACTTTTCATCCAAATTTTTGCTTTTTTCTAAAATGCTGCTGTACCTAGAACCATACTCTGGTGATTTTTCCTCAAATTTGTCTTGTTTCGCTTCGTCAGTTTCAAGATTAATACTGCTAAAACTCGATAATATCGTTTCAGTGTCTCTCGGTGAAGCTATTGTTGCCGCTTCATTGTCTGTGTTGACAAAAGGTGGTGATGGTGATAATCTCGACTGGCATTGCATGATTCTATGCAAAATTAATGAATTCTCTTGTATAATTTGTAAGGCGCGTTCGCTATTTCTCCTTCCATATTTAATCCGGACTTCAGTTTCTGGTTCCTCATTAGTCGGAGTTTCAATTTCTTTAAGGCAACGAACTCGATCTTCTAAAAATTTCTCAAAATCAACACTATCATCATCAGATTCTGCCACTTCAAACATATCTTTTACACTTGTTGAAGCTGTGTTATCAAAAATATCACTAATTTGGCTATTGGAAGAATTGGCTACATCGGTTTCTTCAGCATCGACTTTATTGTCTTTATTCATAAGATTTTCGGGATTGTCATCTACGAATTGACTTTTGATTTCTTGTTCTTCATCTGAAGATGCTTCACTTGGATCATCACATAATTCAGTGTCTGATGATGAAGAACTGTCACTGGTTTTAGGAGCGTCTTTCCAATGAAGTGTACTTGGTGGTGTTCTTGCAGGTGGGATACTTCCTTTAGGAGGACCTAATCTTTTTGCTGGAACTAATGCACTTTTACCAAGAAGTAGATGATTCATTGCTACTGGTGTACTTGGAGGTGGTTGTCTAGATATAGCAGCACTAAAAATTATATGAGCTTGTCTTTGTCTTTGTTTTAATTTTGTATATTGCTTTTTTAGTGCACTTATATCTAATACAAGTCTGTCTTTTGCATAGAGTTTCATTTGTTTGTCTATACTTTCAGAAAAGAGAGTTGTAGGTACAGAACTTCCCCAAGGATTTATATTATAAAGGTAATGTTCACGAAGGCTTTTAAGTTCATTTAGAGGTCCTATTGCTACAACAGCTTTGATCAATGAATTTGCATCAATTAATTCAAATTCGAGTAGTTCTCGTGTTAGAGCACCCATAATACAGTAGAACTCATCAGCACTTCGAACAACCATTATTCGTTCAGCTAGTGTTTGCCAAATTGCTAATGCTGTACGTAGAAGAATCTCATTACCTTCAAGAAGAATCAAATCCCAAACTCGTAAAACTGTTGGTTGAGGCAGACAATTACAGAATAATGTCAAAAACCTGAAAGATTTTATTTAAAAAAAAGTGAGTGAAAATAAGAAATTACCATTGCATTGTAAAGACATTAGTTAAGGGAGGTTCATAGCTGGTAGTTCCGTCTTTAGCTGCATTTTGTAAAGCATCTAAATGTTTAGAAAGTCGAGGTAATCGAGCTCTTAACAATTCTCTAAAAACGGCCATATCGACAGAAAGTCCTCGTAAACTATCTGCGAAATATGAATCCGGAAGCACTCCTTCTATCAGATAAATCATGAGTTTAAGAGCATCAGTCTCACATTTATCAGTCACTTGAAGAATCAAAGCTGCTAACATATTAAAACCTTGGCAATACCCTAAAAAACAAAAAAGAAATTTCTGTGTGATCTCTATTTTGTTTTACTTACCAACAGCTTTATTCCATCTCGCATAAGCTAAAAGAACTCTCTTTAATAACGCTTGATTTTCCTGGCCGTCTTTTCCACAAAAAAGACTACATCCTGTTCGATGTAAATCTTTTACAATTTGTACTCCTAATTCAGAATCAGCAGGATGTGACCACTCACTGAAACAATTTCTTTCAACATTAGGCCAATCGATTCTACGAGATGCTAAATGTCTGTCAGCTAATGTCAGCCATAAACGTTTTCGAAATTCAGGAGGAATGCCACCACTTAATTGGGCTACCATTTTCATAGCTGCAGACCATTGAGCAAAGCCTGATTCTCCAGGACCCGGCTGGATTGAAAAGCGCATCTCAGGGCTGTCCGGGCCACTTCCTATCAACAAGAACAGCAATCATGTTGTGAAATTTTTATGTTATAAATTATAAAGGAGCTTTAGAGACTGTGATGGATGTCGATAGCTAAATCCTGACGGAATTGTCTGAAAAATTGGCTTTTTTTCAGGTAAATTCTACTACGAAATTCAATTAAGGCATTGTGTCGATAGTTCATTTAGTTAAAATAAGCCAAGTAACTAAGTTTAATTTCAGGTGAGAGCTTTGGGTAGTTAGCTAATCTCATAGATCCCTGTAGACATAAAATTTTGAGCTGTAGTAGGGTAGCTCATAATGGCTTAACATTTTAATTAACAAACATCAGGTGTGGGCTTAATATTACTTGAGTTATCCTGTTGGGAAGAGATGGGAGAGATATTTTATTTTTAACCTTCGTTATTTTCTTTGGAAATTAAAGAGAGAATGTGGGTGGAAAACTCCAATGTTTTATTCGTAATGTCATGACAGAAATAGAGTAATATAAATTCTGTAAAGATAGAGTCGATTTTATGTTATGAATTAAATAGCTAAAAATCGATAGAAAGGCAATAGAAATACTGCAAAATCTAGATTATTTTTAAAATTGCACAAATTTACTTTATACTAGAAGGTAAATTACGGTCATTAGTGAGCAACAGACAAATCGATAAACGCTTATTCTGCATTATGTATCTCTTAATCCGAAGCTTGTCCCATTTGTAATGCTAACAAGGGACATTTTTATACAGTAAACAAAAACAACGTTTTGTTTAAATGATAAAGTTTCATTTTATTGATCAAGGTGATGTTTATCTTTGTAAAGTTAATTAGAAAGTGGTTAATAATAACCATTCTAGAACTACATTAAACATTCAAGTTTCTGTTTAATGAAGAATCTTATCAGTAGTTTGAGTAAAGCGTGGAGAGAAACACAAATGGGAAACTTACTTTAAAGTACTAACTACATTAATTATGATCATAATCAACGAGGTATTGGGTTTATTTGACGTTAATTAATTTTTTTTTGACGGAAATTAATATCTAAATTGTAAATGGCAGTTTAGCGTAAATAACTTTTCTTAAACTTTTTTTATAGCCAAACTAACTTAGCACCCGACCTGTCGCTTACTTATATAGAGTCAAGGTCAGACTTGTGACTATTTCCGGAACCACAGAGTATGAATAAGTCATTGCTTCTGCTTGTAGCAAGTTCGGGAATAGAGTGAGCCAATTTCTAGAATTTATGAGCTTATTTCATAACAATACATATTTATTTAAAAGTTTGCTAAATTTATATGAAAACAAGTATAGATTTTAGCCAACATTTCTGCTATAAATATCTCTACATTAATATTTTTTACCAAAATCCATAAAGCAAGCTTCGTTTATAATTAATTTAAAGCTAATGTTTGATTTTGTATCATGTATTAATTTATTTTAAAATTTGTGCTTTGACATTTAGAACTTGTTTTATATCAAAATTTAATTATTGTAAATAGCAAATTCTATTAACTAATCCTCAGGTGAACAGATTAAACCCAAAAGGGTATTAAATTTTGCTTTGGCAGTGCTCTCATCTAGAATTAAAGAAACACAAAAGTATCGGGTAAGTTTTACTGACTTATTCTCTTTTTGGTACTAATTTTCAGTTATTAAATTATTTTTTTTAAATAAAGGTTTTTTTCAATAAGGATGTTGGCACCTTGTGGAGGCCATGTTTTTTTGGTAGTGTCTGTGTAATCTGGTGTTTATTGTTCAGTCACTGATGCCAAATTACCATGGCAAATTACACAATTGAGCAACACGTCCAAATGATAAAATTTTATTATCAAAATGACTGTTCGTTAGTTCGAACATTGCGCTCGTTGCGCCCATTTTATGGAAGACACGGTGTTCTTCAAAATCGACTGCAGCGTTTGGTGACCAAATTTGAAACAACGGGGTTGGTAAGCAATCAGCCAACACCTCGTCGTCAAAGAAATGCTAGATCGGCCGAAAATATTGCTGCGTACGTGAAAGTATACAGCAAAACCCGAGACAGTCAATTCTTGGTCGTACACAAGAACTCGGCCTTTCGCAGACATCAATTTGGCGAATTTTGCGTCGGGATTTGGGATTACACCCGTACAAAATCTAATTGACTCAGCAGCTTAAAGTTAATGACCATAGACAACGCCGTTTGTTTGCTGACTGGGCTTCGGACCGTTTAGAAGAATATTTCTTGCAAAAGGTAACGTGATTTGGCCACCAAGATCGTGCGATTTGACCCCGCTAGATTTTTTCTTGTGGGGTTTTCTCAAATCGCAGGTCTATACCAATCAGCCGCAATCGACCGATGCTCTTAAAGTCAACATAATCAATGCCATCGTTCAAATTCAGCCTAATCTATGCGACAGAGTCATTCAAAATTGGTCCACTCGGATCTGTGCCACAGTTAGAAGCCGCGGCGGACATTTGAACGATGTTATTTTCCATATATATAAAGGCATACATGGACCTTTCATATAAAAAAAGATTTTTTTAATACCTCACACACAGCTTGTTTTATTCCATTTTAACATCGACCCATCCTTATTGAAAAACCCTTTAGAATACAAATTTTTTGAAGAAGTGGAAAGACGCCGCCTGTAAGTGAAAGAAAGAAGGAACGAAAGTTCTAATATTCAATTCAAAGGAAGATTATCAAAAGACAAAGAAAGATTCTGGAAGAACAGAAGAAGGTCCTAGAACAGCTTAAATGTCAACGGCTTTTTAGAAATTTTAAAAAGAGCAATGAAAATTATAAAAAAAGTGAAAAAGCGTAGATCAAAAAGAAAAAAAAAATAGATGAGCTTGCAAAAAGACGGTTTTTAAAAGAAAAGTAGTTTCCAAATAGTTCGAAAAACGGCGTTTGGAAAAACAAGAAGAATTTGAGAACCGCACGTTTAGTAAATATAATAAACAAATTATTTAAAGAAGTAGAAAAAAATGGCTAGAAGACAACAGAAAAAGAAACAAAAGTTTTAAAACTTAAAGAAATATTCTGGAAGAACAAAAGGAAGTTCTAAAATAGCTTAAAGAAATTTGAGAAACTTCTAAAAGGACAAAAATTAATTTAGAAAAGTTGAAAAAAGGTAGAAAAATTTTAGAAGAACAAAAGACGGTAGAAAGAGGAAAAAAAACAGAAAATACTATGTCTAGAAAAAAAAAGAAAAAAAGGAATTTTTGATTGAATTTTTTTTAATAAAGAAAAAGGGTTATATAAAAGCTATCTAGTTTACCTTGTGCTGATCGAACTCAAATTTATTGTTATTATTTTAAATAATTTTATTATAATTATTTATAACTTTGTTCACATTTTCTTGCAGAAATTTTTGGGTGAAGAAAGACCATTTCTTGCAGAAATGCAACAATTTTAATTAATAACATTATTTATATTTCTAATTTGAAGTAAAAAAATATCTTTTTAGTAATAACGTTTACATATAAATTACAAAAACAGATATAAAGTTGTTGCAATCGTAACAAAACGAATACTTCTTATTTAAAGTGTTTTTAATAAACTCGGAAAGCTCAAGGGAGTAATGAATCAAACTCACAACTTTCATATTGTAAGGAAAGTAATTTAAAACAAACGCAGCTATAAAAAACATTTCAGGAATACTCTATTAAACATAATTTGCGTAAAGTTGTTCTTGTTATTATTACATTATCTAAAAGCATTTCTAATTTACTTTTAATATAATATTTAATCAGAAATTACAGTTTATTTTCGACCAAAATTAAGCTTTGATCATTATTCCTAAGTGTTCTTTGGGGAACAAATAAGCTCGCTTTTACAATATTTGTTCTCTCTGAAATTTTCGAGGAAATGAGACACAAATTAAGCTTTATTGTTTTTCATAAAAAAATAATTATCTAAAATAAAATTCTAGTTAAGTACTGTAATACAGTCATCTAGTTAAAATAATGAATATTTAAATTTAATTTCTTTAATTAAACAATAAAGAATGTGAGTTAATGCTCTGACTCTAACAGTTCAAAGCCAAAGCGCAAGTCGAGGCTTTAAAACCAGGAATTTTCTTGCCGAATTTACAATTTTTTTTGGAAAAATTCGCCGTTTGGTAACTAAAATGTGTTCAAAACTGTCTCTACCCTCAATAAATTAGTAGTACTCGACTACTCGCCCCTTTTTATTTGGTTAAGTTTTATAAATCAAAACAAATCCTGTCTTTCTTTGTTAATAAACCTTACTGCACTGGTGAAAGGAGTGCATCTTTTTTTCTCTCCAAACAAATATTTTTAACTTTTTAACAAAAATGCAGAAATTACAAAATAATATAATACAGTGTCGACACAGTAAAAACTTTGCCACTTAACTCTGTTAATACTCTGTATAGTTTTTGTCTCAAAGTTAAAACCTTGTTGTAACTTTTGACGTCTTAAATTAAATTGCAAGTTTATCTCAGAGTTAATAACGTAATGTTACAAATTATATTACAACAGTTTTTCTCTTTCTTTTCTAAAAGACGGTAAATATTGTGGCGTTCTAAGAAAATATTTTAAGTTTATCCGAATATTTTTGACACAAAAAAGGTTTTTTTAGAATTTTTTGTTGTCAATATAATCCGACAGAAAAATCCAAATAAGCTTTGAAACGCTCACAATCGTTTTCTCAAATTTTCATCGAAGATCGTGTTTCAGAAGCTATTTATTTTTTCTCAAGTAAATAAATTTTAGCTCTTTCAAATCATTTTCTTTATATTTTTATATTATTCACGATTTATTCTTTATTCCTTTAAAAAGCAAAAGAAATATGTATTTTGTATTGATTACCTTTGAAATTGGAAAAGGATTAATCAAGGAAGTTATATATAGTTTATTTTATCAATAAAATGTAATTATAACTTCTTTAAACAAGTAAGTATAATAATAAATAATTTATGAAACACCGGAAAAGCAATATTCTACAGTGTGATATGATGTATGGTAACCGTTTTGACAGTTTTTGTCCATTTCTTAGAAAGTGTAGTCATAAATTCCGCTGCTTACCGGCTTAGAACGTTAATATTTTATCAGATATAGGTTCATTTGTAATCCCTTTTGAGGTCAACGACCAAAAAAAAAAAGTTAATTAAGAATGAAAAAGCGTGATATGATAAGTGATTTTGTTCTTTATTAAATAAAATTTTTTGATGACACAAAATTGCCATTTCCTGGTTTCCCAGAAAAAGCAGAATTCGAATCAAGAAAACAGTTTAGTATCCCGCTGATCTCAATCAAATTAAAAGCTCCCCTCTGAGCAAAAAATATGTACTAAATTAATTTCCATGCAAAAAAACTCACCAGTCCCTCTTTGTACCATCGAGCCAGCATATGCCGCTGTGTTCTTAATAGAGCTGAAGAACCCGCTCATGAGGACATGTTCTGCACGTATTCATCGCTATATACAAACTGCACTCTCTGGCTGATTTATCAGATGTGAGAGAGTCAAAGAGAAAAGCTCTATTTGAAAATTCTATCTCTGTCTCAACAATGAAAATTGACCGAGATAGAGCGAGATAAACAATTGTGCTAACCTGCTTGAATCAGCCTAGTATTGATTTTAGTACTCACGTTTTAGAAGTTGGCCGGTTATGACGTCAGAGTGTGCGTCTTGTTGACGACGCAAAGCATCGCGCCGCTTTAGTTGCCGTACCAGAATACTCCCAGCGCGCTCCACGTGGTATTCCAAATAACTAACAAGGGATGATAATTCTGGTGCATCTAAAATAAAAGTTGATTAACGATTCAGATGGGAATCAAGATCTAATTTTCTATTTTGAGAATAAACAAGAAAGTTTTTCGAATAATAAACACAAGGGAAATTTCAGTTGGGGTAAAACAAATATTTTCTTGAGACCCAATCGATTCAAAACCGGCAAAATATTTCTCAAGTTAACCTGCAAAATATGGTAAATTTATTCATGGTGTTGGGAAGTTTTAGGTGGTGTTTTGCATTTCATTATTTAACAAGTAATTAACACGACCGCTCATTTTAATCTTCTCCAGGCTTAAAATGTGGGTGATATATCAGATAACGAGCTTAACATATACGTCTGGATGGTAATAAAGCTAAAATAACACGAAAAATGTTTTGGCACAGTTAATTAGACTAAAATAATTGTGAAAAACAAGATTTGAAAGAAACCGGTTCTGTTGTCACTTTACTTGCTTGTCTGACTCTCAGTAACTGACTGACTTCCAGCTAAAGTCTCCCTTCTTATATAATAATTAAAAGCGATGACTAATCCTTCTTGATCGGTTTATTAACGGGTCTATTAATGATTTCTAGAAATTTTATGCCTTTTTGAAGCTATTTACTCAAACTTTTTTTTTCTTATTGTTATTTTGAATTGTTTGTAACACTGTGAAATGGCTATACCAAATTAGCCAAATGGCTGTACTAGCTGTTCTGGCTCTAATTCTTTTAATCAAATTTTTGATTTTTATTTTCTTTTAATCAAATTTTTGATTTTTATTAAGAGAGTTGGCTAATTTTTGCCAAAACGCGTCGGAATTTTGCTTTCAGTTCAGTGACCGTTTGTGTTATGTTAGTATAGCTTTTAAACTCTACAAAATTGTAAAGCACAAAATCGCATGGCGTTAAGTCACAGAAAAAACTATCTTTTTCTTAGACGTGTAATTTTTAAAAATTCTAGGAAACTTGTCTAAGCTTTAGATAGGTATTGACTCGACTAGTTTTCAAATGTTTTAGTTTTGCTCATTTATGACACCCAAACTCGATAAACTCATTTCGTTATTGATCTTTTTATTGTTCAACTTAATTAAATTAATTTCGAACACAATTGCTTATCGATTAAACAAATAAAAGTGTTACAAATCAAGACAGGTGTATTTGCCGGCGATAAGTAATCGATTTTAATTTCACATTCCCTCTTTTAACAAAATACCATCCCCCAAGCGTTTTGCTTTTTAATTAAAATTTTAGCTTTGCGTGTTTCGTTATCAAATTGCTCCCTTTTCGGTATTAATAAACATATGGTAAAAAACACGTACCTTTCTCTCGTAAATTACTTATTTCAGCAACAAAACTTCGATGAGACTTGCTTGATGTTGAATTATAATCAGAGCCGTTGATGTTACTGTAGATATCTACCAGAAGCTCTTCTACGAGATCAGAAGCTCGTCGTTTTTCGTAGTCTGTATAGTTAGTTCTGAGATTTTCCATTGAGTTTTTTCGTATCGTGAGGGTGACTGGTACGGCTTGGATGACATTCTTAAAGACTCGTGTTTGTGGTGGTGTTGGATGATGGAGGATCATATCGCCGAACATTTCGCGACTGCACGATTCTAACTGACGAACACGACGTTTCGTTGACATGGTGCACTGCTGGGTTTAATTTATGCGATAAAAAGGGTATCCGGGACTTGTAGATAATATGCAACTACTTAATTTGTGTTATCACCGGAAATTGTAATGAATTTTAAACATAATAGGTGTTAGGGTTTTTATGTTTGTTTGTTAGAATTTGGAGCACGTTGATTATGAACTGTTGTGGCATAAAAGCAAAGACAAAGATCTTGAAAAGTGTGTTGTTTTTATTTATTTATTTTTTTAGATTTGTAGCTTAAAGAAGTAAATTGTGTTACTTTAATGCTAAGAAAACAAAGCTGAAAAAAGCGAGACAAAAGCTTTTAATAAAATATAAGAGACAAAATGTAATTCAAGCACAGGAAAGTTGGCTGAAAGGAAAATATAAATTTAGCATTATTTATTTAGAAGCGAAAAGTTTTTTTAAGCAAAATAAATATTTCCTAAATTCAAAAAGACGTGTACTATTTTGCTGGTCAGCAAATTTTAAAACACGCTGTATATTATGTTGATTGAAACTGTACATACTTTATGAATATTAGATTTATTAACAAAAGTTTTTATTAAAATTAAAAACAAACCTGGCAGCTTGCTACGAGAATGAAAAGCACGTCGTCAATGTTCGCAACTTTTTTGGGACACGCTGTATACTATGCCAACTAAAACAGTACTTACTTTATAAACATTTAAATGATCAACAAAGGTTTCTATTATATGTAAAAAAAATCCCAGATTGCTACGAGCAAAGAAAGCATGTCGTATATTTAGATTTTGTTTATAAGTTTTTTTGCTTTTACTAAAGTTTTTTATAATAACTTGTAGCTTCACTAAACTCTGCTTAAACAATTGTGAAAATTTTTTGGATATATAGGCAACTAAAATAATAGCTCTTTTTTAAAATTTTGTTTAAAACTAGAGTTTTTTATAATTTGTTAGCAGAAAGGCTGATTTTTAAACACATTACAATTTAAAAAAAAATTTTTTAGGACGTCTTATTTTGACAAGTAGATAGAGGAATTTATTAAATACTTTTAAAATAAATCTAGGTAAATCTACAGGACCCTAGGCGTTAGAATTTTTTTAATAAACGCACGGTATAGGTTTGTTATCGCGACTAATCTGTGTTATCACAGATTTTGAGTACCTTCACAATATTTTTATTAGTTTTTATAAATTAAAAAATACAAATGGCAAGTAAGAGAAGTTGTAGGATAAATATTGTTATTTATTACATTTTTTTTATTTAGAACATTATTTTGAACTATTTTCTGTCAAATTAAAATAAACAAGTAACAAATAAAATTTGTTAGAAAATGGTGGATGCGCCGGGTCTAAGATTTAATTTAAAAATATTGTAATTTGAATTTTTTACATTGAAAAATTAGGAACTGGTTTAAAAAACATGGCTTTAATTATAATTGCAATTAATTACTTAATTTGGTATAATTTAATATAAAACTAACTTGTTTTTTTTTATTTGTTTTATCTGCGTATTTGCAATCTACATCAAAAAATAGAGTATTAAGCAAATTTGTTGAAGTAGTTTTGCTTGGAAGGAAAGCATTCAGTGATGTATCTTCTTATGGCCGGGTTACTATTATTTCATTGTTGTAGTACAAGATCGTGGGTCCAGGTGCGCTGCAGTCTTCTCACTTGGTCCGTTAGCAAATAATTCATCTATTAGGTTGTTCTCGTAGTTTAATCTTTGTAGATTATATGACGAAGTCATACGAGTGATTTCGTCTTTAACATAGGGCACGTGTAAGTCAGTGTGGAGAGTGTGGTTGCTGACGAACCAAGGAGCGTCGGCTAGACTTCTTAGAACTTTTGATTGAAACCTTTAAATTATATTGACGGTTGACGATTTGGAACATCCCCAAAGCTGTATACTGTACAGCCATATAGGCTTTAAAACTGCTTTGTACAGTAAGAGTTTGTTGGTTAGAGAAAGTTTTGATTTTCGTCCAAGGAGCCAATACATTTGCCGGAATCTGAGATCCAGTTGCTTTCTTTTAGTCTCAATATATTTTTTCCAGGTTAGTCGTTGATCCAGATGTAGACCAAGATATTTAGTTTTGGTAGCAGCTGGTATTCTCTGGTTGTTCATAGTTACAGGAGGACAGGTGTTACGCCGCATGGTGAAGGTAACTTGTATCGACTTGATGTGGTTGATGTTAGTTCTCCATTTCGTATACCATTCGTGAAGTTGATCAAGATGATTTTGTAAATTGTTCGAGGCGACATGTAGATCATCATGAGAAGTTAGGATAGCTACATCATCAGCAAAAGAGGCTATATCGGTATTGTGAGTTACAGGTATGTCTGCCGTGTAGATAAGGAAAAGCAGTGGCGCAAGGACACTACCTTGAGGAACTCCCGATTTGGTAGGGTAAAAATTGGATTGCTGGTTTGAGAATTTGACAAAGAAGTGTTTATTTGATAAATATGATTTGAGGAGAAGGTAGTAGTTGCTTGATAGACATTTTTTTAGTTTCAGAAGTAGACCCCTGTGCCACACTTTATCAAAGACTTGTGAGATATCAAGGATAGCTGCGTGACAGTACTTTTTTTTTCAAGTGATTTGGATATTTTGTTTACTAATCTGTGGACTTGTTGGGTGGTTGAATGGTACTCTCTAAATCTGAATTGGTGAGTCGGTATTATTTCTGAGAGGTTATGGTTTTTATGTATTCTATTTTGCATAAGTCTTTCCAGGACTTTGCTCATTGTTGGTAGCAAACTGATTGGTCTGTAGGAGTTGGTTTCATTGGGAGTTTTTCCTGGTTTTTGTATTATTATTATCTCTGCGTATTTCCAGATTGTTGGGAAATAGCCTATACTAAATATGCGGTTAAATATGACTGTTAAGAGGACTATAGCTTTACGTGGAAGTTACTTCAATATTTGTCTATTTATTAGATCAAATCCAGGAGTTTTCCGAGTGTTGAGTTTGTCTATTTCTAGTTTGACCTCTGTTGGAGAAAAAGATTTTATAGGAGGAGATAACTGACAGGGCGAGTTAATAAATTCTTCAACTTCCTGATCTTTGTCTTCTGGTTCAGTTCTAAAAACTTCATACAGGTGCTTAGCGAATATATCAGCTTTTTCTTTGTCTGATCTTGCCCACCCGCCGTTTGGTTTGCGTATAGGGGGTACGGGAGTTTGCGGTCTTTTCATGTGTTTTGTTGCTTTCCACAACGTGTTGTCATTTACCGACAGCTTACATAAATAATTTTCGAAGGAGTTGTTTTGAGCTTCTCTAAGTGTCTTTGTTAGTTGCCTGCTCAGTCTGTTGTACGCGTGCTGATTAATAACGTTTCTAGTACTTTACCAGGTTCGTCTAGCATGCCTTTTGTCGGCTATAAGTTGTCGAATATGCAGTGGCACGTTTGTAGACATTTTTGCGGACTCTTTACTTTGCGGTGTGGCTTTCCAGGCAGCTTCCTGTATCAGATTTGTGATGTATTGTGCAGCTTTGTCCAGATCTTCCGGATATTTTAGTGGTAGGTTAAGTTTAATATTTTTATCTAAACTGTTGCGAAAGCTAGTCCAATTTGTATATTTTGTGAACAGTTGGGGCCGCAGCGTTTTTTGATAACTAACTTGTGAGAACAAGAATGTGCTGAATTAGAATTGACTTTGTGTCTCTTGACTAATCAAACAAAATTCTCAAAAATCTAACGTATCAAAAATTGTTTTAATTTACTAAAGTTTATTATCAAAGTACATATAAATAAATTATGGGAGTCCGAAAGTTGTAAAGAATTGTTACTTTTTCTTTTAAGGTATAAATATTTTATCAGCCAGTTTTTGTTATTTTAGTTGTTATTGATGTGTGTTTGACGTTTTAGGTAACATATTTTATTTATAGATAAAAATCTGTTTTATATTTTTTAGTTAATTTAATTTAAAAAACGAGAAAAACAGATGTACCTACGTCATACAGGTATAAAAGCATTAGCTGTCCTCAGCTTCGAATTGCTAATGTCTACTTTCTGCTCTGGCCACGTATCTACTACATAAAAAAAATAAAAAAACAGAAGTAAAAGAATAATAAATAGAAAACAATAAAAAAATATTATTTTAACAGAAATAATTAATGAAAAAATGTTAGCCAGAATTTTTTATATTTTGTGTTTTAGCGAGTATATGGTTATTGATCTCAGTTTTGGTATTTCGCGCCATTATTAGAGTACAAAATTA
This sequence comes from Tribolium confusum, assembly GCA_029207805.1. Taxonomy (NCBI): domain Eukaryota; kingdom Metazoa; phylum Arthropoda; class Insecta; order Coleoptera; family Tenebrionidae; genus Tribolium; species Tribolium confusum. The sequence continues at coordinate 28,780,112 of JALGAY010000006.1, read as the reverse complement.
TTTATATTATTATAAACGGCATCTAAGCTATTTTAGTGTGTTGATTTAAAAAAGAGACCATAATTTTTATTGTCAAATTTTGTATTAATAATATTTTAAGCGTTTAAATTTGGGCGCATCAATTTTATTAGTTTATAACTATTCTGCTTGAGGTGCGAGTTTCCAATCTTTAATACAGGAATTTTCATTTATTTTACAAAATTGATAACGTTCTAATCAGACAACAGATGTCGCCTATTTATTCTTTGTAGCGAACAACAAAATAGAATAGCATATTTATTTTTAGTACAAAAATTGTTTATTGTTTAATTTTAGTAAGTACAAAGAGCTGTAGAAAATCGTCCAGATAAAGAGTAAAATTAAATAATCATAAATTTATTTTACAATATTAATTTTATTATAATAAAAAATAATAATAAAGGAATAAAAATCAAAAATAGAATAACACATTTTCAGAGAGAATAAAACACTAGAAGCCTCTTTATTTTTCTAAATTGGCAAAATTTTTCGTTCTATTTTTTATATTTTTAAAAAACAATAATATGAAAGTTGTGAAGGCAGTTTCTTGACATGTTTTGTACACAACAAGTATCAAATTCTTCTTTAACATAATTTAGGTGCTAATAAGTTATATTGTGATGACTGCAATACAGTTTATGTCGGTCAGACTGGGCGAAGGATTAAAACCAGAATTCGTGAACATGTAAGAACAATAGAAAAGTACAAAAATACAGGTAGGACTATACTGTACAAATGCTGTTATGCCATTATTAGACCTTTGTCTGAAAACACGTGTTTCTTTTTAAAATAACCTGAATTTGAAGTGTCTCCACTTTTTTAACGTTTTTAATTTTTTTTACTATTGTAGCCATTTATTTAATTCGGGTAGCTACTTCTTAAAACAGTATTTAAATTCTACGCTTTGTTTTGAAAATACAGAGGTTTCAAAATCCGTTAAAAATAAGTAATTCTTTATTTGGACATAAATCAAAAATGATTAATTGTAGAAAAAACTTTTCAGGCGAACGTTTTAAAAAATTTTGTTTTTTACAATATTAGTTATTACAATTTTTTACCAAGAATGTAATATGAGTGAAATATTTGCAAAAAACTGATAACTGTACATACAACATCCTAAAAAATTAAAACTCCCTCCAAAACTATTTTTATTTTAATATTTTGTATATTTTGACTGGACTAATTAAATGATTTTAAAAATTGTATTAAACCAATGAGTGTTTTAAATTTCCAACACTTTAGAATAATAAACAAACAGACAAAACAGTCAATTAGTAATTTTCTAAATCAAACATATTTTTATTAATTATTTTCTTAAATAATTGAAAGTTTTCTGGAATTTATAAATTCATTAATTAAGATTGTACACACAGACTAACAAAACAAATTGTGGAATAATAATCAGTTCTCTGAATCTTTACGTAGGCTGAGTAATTTACTATTTACACATTTTTGCATTTAGAAGTCTAAAATAAGCACCGTGTCTGCATGTCTACTCATTATGTAGAAGCAAATGAGATCATTGTAACAAATTACGGATGATCTCTTAAAAGCTGACGTCAAAATGAATCAGGTGAATTAAAAAGTAGGTAACAAAATAGTTCAAGCGAAAGAGAACACCTGCGCGTTCTGAATCACTCATTCATAAGCCTTTAGCATAATTTGGAGGTTGGTAGACAATAAAAAAATGTATTCCTGTAATTGTTTACTCATTTATTGTATTTCCATCGATATAACACTATACAATATGCCCGAACGTATTATTTGTAAGCTGAGCTACTACACAACCTCGAGTTGCTGTCTCCCAAAATAAAAAAAAAATAATGCACACTTAGTGGATATGCAAGTCAACACTGACAATGAGCAAATCTTATAAACAATTATGATATGATTATAATATTAAACGCGAAATGTATATTCGTTTCAACGATGATTATAACGTAGCCAGCTACAGATAATCTTATAAAAAACCCGCCAAGGCCTAACAAATGTGATAAAGGAGACAACGCACTACTAAATCTAATTCTACAGATCATGTAAAATCTAATTATTACATAATGTCATACTCTTGAGGTTTATACATATTGATCAAGTTCAATGTGCGCAACTTCATTGTTCCGGACCAAATAGTATTAACCGGGAGAACTGTTTTGCTATAAACTAAAAATTCTACAAAGGCACAGCGGAGTTAACTTACATTGGTGCCCACTTGGAAGTTAGAGAACTGTATGACATATGTCAAGCACCGTTGCGCACATTCTAGTTGGGGTTTTTATTTTTTTGAAAAAAGTGTGCGTTTGTAGAATTTTTTGATTATGGCATATTCAACAATTCTCTGGAAACGTTATTATAAACATTCGTTGCTCTAACAATCGATGAACAACCCACAATCTAACAATAAGTTGACGAAACGGTTACAGAGAGGAGTGCAGGAGCAGGATTACAATCATATTGTCATTTTACAATTGGTAAAAGTACTACAAGAACAGGGAAAGAGGATGTGTTCAATTAGCCCCTTAAATATCTCACTCTATCCCATAACAAAACGCCTAATAACGAGTACACTGAGTAACTTATACATCCAAGATAACAACTAGGCTAAACATAACAAAGGTACTTCCAAGTACCTGGCCCTAGGCAGTGGAGTAACACACCTTCTTATACAGGTATATTGCTTTGATCTGTTTGATTTTGTAAAGACAAAAACAAACAGTCTTTCTATTATCGGATTGTTTACATATCGCCAAAAATTCCAGCGAATGTCTTTCGTAAATTCTTCATTGTATCTTCAGTGTCTTCTGTGGTTGATTGCTGTTGGCTGCCTTGGCGTTGGAATGGACGAGGTGGAGGGTCAGGAAGACGACCAGTACTTGGACCACTGCTACTAACCGTACTTCCTTGGGATGCTAAAGCATTTCCAAAAATGTATCAGTCGCTAATGCAGACACACAGATTTAAAAAAGGATTATTATTTATTTTGACGACGTTTCGTCGTTCTCGTGTCTGATTTTTTTTATTATATTTTTTGAAACACGCTGGAAGTTCAGACTCGACTTCACGTATTTATTTCTTTGTTACTTACAGAGAATCAATTTTAAATTTTCTGACAGTCACACGTTTTGTTTATTTTAAGAAAGTTAAATTATTTAACTAAAGCGTCGTCAAAGCAGATAAATAATATTTTTTAAAGTTGCGACATTTCAGATATTTTGGTTTTAATTTTTGATAATTTACCTTGGCTATCTCTTCTACCGACACTTGACAACGACGGATGATCCGACGCACTCGGTGGTGGCGTCTCCGAATGCGTCAAACTCGTCAAACTCCCCAAAATCCCTCTTGGTCCTACAGGTGGTGGCATCGGTTCTTCACTTGGAGGAGTTCTCGGTCTACAAATCGCTTGCATTCTCGACACCACCAAATCAGCAATATGTCTCCGATCCTCCTCCTGTGAATCCCCAAGGAGTGTAAGTGCGCTATCATTCACTTCGATAATAAACTCTCTTCCGTCTTTCCCAACCACGACTTCCAAAGCGCAGATATCTAAGCCTCCAAATAAATCAGAGACTTCATCAATCCAAGATCGGTATCGTTCCGGCATAGAAATCTGTTCAAGCATTGCTGAACCAGTATTGGTTTTCCAACAACCGGAAATCGATTTGCGCATGAAAGCTTTGTAATTCGTGCCGATTTTCTGGACGTGGATGTCGTATTTCGAATCGATGTAAGGTTCGACAGTGCAGTAAGTGTTAGCGACGGCGACGACGCTCGCCATGTCTTGGAAGTCGTTGATGTTGTCCACTTTCACCTTACCCAGACCACCATGGGCATGACCGATTTTTAGGACTACGGGAAAGCGGGGAGCGGTTATCTGAAAATAGCAAGAAATATGTAATAGAAATATATTACATCACAAGGGCAGAAAAGAAACATTAGCATTTCGAAATTATATTTGAAGCTGAAATATTCAAAAGTAGTTTTTCTCTTGAAAAAAAAAAGATTTTGTTTCCTAATTTTGAGAGCCTAAATTTAACGTTTTACTAATTTTAAAATCTCAAAAAAGGTGTTTCTACGTGAACTTAGAAAGTATTCTTGATTCAAGAGATCAGTGAAACTGTGCTAAACTTAAACTTGAAGCCAACCCTGTTCAAAGGCACAGCTGCACTTCTGTGATCAATTAGTAACGAAATGTTGACATGATTGTTCAGTTGGACAATGATTAGTTAATTTACGCTTTGTTACATTGAAAACAAAGCTGGTCGACTGTATCAAGACCACGGCTACTTAATTTAATGACTGTTTACATAGTTTTTACGACTATTTTACTTTTACGATTTAATTGGCGAGCCCTGTATCTCTTAAATCAAGAATAAAGAGTGCTGAAAAATTTAGAGATCAACCACCAAACTTCTATGAACGTCTATTTATCGAAATTATAAATAAATGTCGAATATTTGGGTAAGGTTAAGGTTGTTGAGACCCAATCTGCTCATAAACAATCTTAAAAGGTCTACTTGATAACTTATTCTCATTGAAGAAGACAGAAATTAGCCCCATCGGCACCAGTTTAATAAATTCTCTACCGCTGACACTAATACGCCAAATTAACCTAATTTCCGATCATTTGTTAACCGATTAAACCCGTTAGATAACTTACCCATAGACAATCAAATATTATACGTCTAATAGATAATGAGACTCAACAAGAATGTGCAAATTGTGCATCTGTCGCAGCTTTATTTAATCACTTAATAAAGCGATAAAAATCATTTATAGTAGGCGTCAAAAATGATGCACTGTATGCATTTCATTTGCATACTGCATCACTTTTACATATGTTTTTGCGCTTAAATTTAGGAGTATTAAAAAAAGTTATTTGAAGAATTTTTTATTAAGATGTTTTCATGGCTATTTCAAGACTCACTTGACATTGAAATTGTTATTACACATGAAGTCTAATTGAATGAAATTTATCGATTTTAATAAAATATTCGGATGGAACTGGAGACTGTGGTCTCTTACGAAGTTCGAGAGGAAGTTCAGAGCAAATGGAATTTAATAATTGAAATGGGTTACTCTGTTTGAGTTACCATGAATCATAATAACATTACGTGAGCTGAATAATTAACCTGATGTTTTACATGCGTTTATTTGGAATTTTCTAAAAGTATAGATTTTGGGTTTTACCTCGAAATAATGTGGTTGTATAAACAGATAAAATTGTGGGTTTTGTAGGCAAATCGTTATTTTGTGTTTGTTTAGTAGATATCAAAGGTGGAAAGACTGGAAAGTAACGGTTTATATATTTTTATTTTACGACTAACCAACCAAACAGCCATAACGTCAGTTACCAAATTATAAACCATGAGAAGGACATTATAAACCTGAGGGAAATTCAGTGCAAGGACACTCAATACAGTTATAAGAGCAATTAAATTATTTAATACTTATTTCACTTTATTTTATCAAATATTGTCTGAAATATTACCATTTTTACCTTTTGTAGTCAACCGAATTATGTTCGCCATTTTTAATTTGCTCATTTTCACATTAAAATCGCAATAACTGATCATTATGTATCGGGCACTTGCCATTAATTTAAAACTTTATTAGAAGTTTAAAAGAAATATTTCCTTCCAGTATTCAAAATTAGTAAAATGTTATTTTCTTTTTGCAAAATTAGAAAACAACGTTCACAAGCCTTTTAATTTTTAAAATTAGCAAAATTTTGTTTTGTTTTCTTCGGTTTCTTCGTTTGATTGTGATTATTTTCTGTCGACTTAGTTTTTTTGCATTCAGTATCCTATGAACGATCAGTTTCTTCTCATTCAAATTTACCCAGAAACGAACGTTTTTTCTCTCTTTGTGGTGCTTCATCTTCATTCTCACCGCCACCACCACCACAAGCGATAAAAGAAGCGTAACCTTCTTGCTCTTTTAACTTTGCTTTTTCTTCTATTTCTTCCGCCGCAATTCATTGCTATCTACACAAATTTCCATCATCTTTGTCATCGATGGTACTTTTAAAATCTTCATCTAAATTTTTGTCTTCAATTTTTTAAAACGCCTTGGACCTTATTATCAAAAGTTTTTGCTTCTTTATTTTAGGAAGACAACAGAGGTGGTAAAAGTACACATTTGATTCGTTTCTATGTTGTTTCTTTATCTTTCTTTTTTCTTTCTTTTGGCAGTTATAATCGTTTTATGATATCTTTGCCATGTTCATAATTTCCAGCAATTTTAACTGCTTTTATTTTATCTTCACTTGCTCCAACTTCAACATCTTTATTTTCTTGTTGCTTTTATCAATCTTCAATTTACTTTTTATTGACATTCTTGTCGTACTCTTAATTTTTTTTATTTATTGAGTAATACAGTGTGTTTACAAGAAGGACAAAACAATTATCTTTAGATACGACCATTATCATAAAAAAAATTAAGATTTTGGCTACGTCAGATTCTTTGCAAAATATTTGTGCTTTCTTCAATGGCTGTGATATATAAATGTTCCAGTTGCAGAAAGCATTCAAATCGCATCGCAATGTTAAGCAGCTGATGTGCTCTCTTTCTCTCTAGGATATTTTTGTGTGGGTCCAGGTCGCCGAATAAATACTCTTTTTAAAAATTTATTAAGCAAATAATTGATTGTGCTTTCACAATTTGGTAAAAACAGTCCTAGTTTTTATATGTAAATTATCTGTTTTTAACCATTTGATAACACCAAATAAATACGTTAATAACTTAGTTTTATTAGTGATTTATAGAGCACTAATGCCTTGTTAAAACAGACTTTTCCTGCTTTCCTAATTGATAGATAATAATCGCCCAAATATAGCTTGTAGCAGTTGTTGTTTTATATCTGAAATCAATATAATTTCCTATTTTTGTTGGAACAACTTGATGGAATTTTGTTGGATAGAGATTTAACCCTTCTGATAAAATAAACTTGAAATTCAAATTCCGAAACAAACAATTTCAGTAAAATCTTTGATTTAATATTTATTTATTTATCGATTCCATATTACAATATAAAAAGTCTGTTTTTGTAATTTACGACGTAAACAGGTGTGTCTTTTGTATTTTAAGCTTCTGAACAATTTCAATAATGTGAAGTGTGAAAAATTTACATAAGAAGTGCGAAGATCGAGGTGGTCTGATATGTCTGAATGAATAAATTTGAATTATTTTTATAGCAATAGCAGTTCTGATAAAGAAATAAAATTTTGTTGATCTTTATAAACTTCTTGTTCGAATAAAATTCTCTAATCAGTTGCGGAAACATTACGTCATGAAGATTAAAATCTTTAAGTCATACCGAGAATATTCTGAATATACCCACTATCTTATTTCTATTTTCTTCATGACTCACATTCTTTTAAATATTTTTTTAAAGTGACTAAAATTTTTAATTAAAAATCGCCCACTCATCATTATTATCAAAGAGGTCAATCCACCTTTTGTAAATAAATTTGCAAACCAAATTGATCAAGTAAAAAATGTTTATTTGCATTAATAATTCTGTACCTATACGATGAAAGCATCTCGTAATTGATTGCACAGGAATAACACCTCACCGAATGATTTATTATCTATGCCGATCAATACGTTCCATCTAGAGTCCCTCTACGTCATTTTTGATGTTTCTCAGTGATTGAGAGTTAGAATTTGACATTTTACCCTAACCCAACATTTAATTCTTGACATCTTAGAAAAAGTAAGAAGATTGCATCTCTATAAAAAATAAAAAGAGAGGAAGAATACTTGTCCTAACTCTCAATCGATGCGAAACGTCAAAAAATGACATTAAGGATCTCTAGTACGGTCTAATTTGTTTCACAACACACTTTTTGTAATCAAAATCGTCTAGGTTGCCATATATGTCAATAAAAAATTAAAATTGTTGTTTTTGTGGAATCGTGACGCATTATAACCGCCCCTACCCATTTAAATTGCAAGACTTGATAATTGCAGATGCAAATTAAAAATTATGAGACTTATAAAAATACGAAGCTGGTTCGATAAAGTCGAAGCAATTAAAATGCTGGATGCTGGACCAAGTTTGGCAGTTAATGGGCGGTTTGAGGGATTTTTAATTTTTACAACCGTATTTGTTTTAATTATATATTTTCTAAAGTATTGTCACAGTTTTAATGTTTTGTAAAATGAAAATACACGATGTGATTATTCATTCCTAGTCTTATTTTTTTTGTCACTGATATCTACATCTCTCAATTTTTAATTACGGAATCACAGTCTGAGAAGACGTACCAGTTATCAAGTTTCTGATAGTAACATCGCTCATTGATGAGAAATTTATTATCAAGTGTGTCTCTAATTGGTTTCTTTCAATGAATGAACTATCTCTAATTAGACAACTGGGTCATAATTTTTAAAATAATTGTAATCTTTCAATTTATGTGATGTCACACTTAACTTAAATATAGCTTTACTAGAAAACAAAGTCATTCAGTTCCAGAAATATGTCTGGTTTGTGATTGCAATTTTTAATAAAATATTTATAGTCAATTCTATCAATATTTGAATGTCGGCAGCTGGATAATTAGATCAGTAATAATCTAACGGTCAAATTATTTAGTAATAATTGTATAAATTAAAATAAAATTATTGTTACAAGCGATTAAGATAACAATAAGAGAAAGAAAGTTTCAGAAAATAACTCCAGAAAATGCTAGAAAGTAGTTTAATTAATAGACCCGTTGATCGCTTATAATTAAATCTAGCAAGGTTACGAAATATCTGACACGTTCTAGCAAGGACGTTTAATTATATAAACAGAGAAACTGACTGGGAGTCGGATGAGCGAGTGAAATTTTCGCAAAATGACAATTATAATATTTAAATACAATTTTTGACAGTTCTGTATCTATATAATAGCCTCGATAATAATTTCTAAAAGATATATTTACATTATTTGACTTGCTAGCTCATTAATAGACCCGTTTATTGCTTCTAATTGAATCTAGCAAGATTACGAAACATCTGGCACATTCTAGCAAAGTTGTTCGATTATATAAGAAGGGAGAGTGACTGGGAGTTAATCAGTCGGATAGTGAAAGCCAGATGAGCGAGTAAGGTAGGCGAAATTCTCAGAAAATGACAGTTATAATATTTGACCACAATTTTTGACAGTTCTGTATCTATATAATAGCCTCGATAATAATTTCTAAAAGATATATTTACATTATTTGACTTGCTAGCTCATTCATAGACCCGTTCATTGCTTCTAATTGAATCTAGCAAGATTACAAAACAACTAGCACATTCTAGCAAAGTTGTTCGATTATATAAGAAGGGAGAGTGACTGGGAGTTAATCAGTCGGATAGTGAGAGCCAGATGAGCGAGTAAATTGTCAGAAAATGACAGTTATAATATTTGACCACAATTTTTGAGAGTTCTGTATCTATAACAGCTTCAATAATAATTTTTAGAAGATATAATTACATTATTTGTCTTGCCTGAAGTACAAAAGTAATAAAAACTTTAAAATGAAAAATTTTATCGTTTAGAAGCCACAAAAATTTAAATTAAAATTTAGATAAGTTATGAGATAAATTTTAATTAATTTTACTGCTATCACACTGTGAATTTTACATTTAATAAAAACAGTATTAAACCTCATAATTAGGCAGAATCCTGTATATACAAATTTTTAAATCTGTTAGATACGTTATCTTTGTGTCAAAACCACGCTCAATCACTCGCAATTTTTTCCCCTAGTGCCTAAGTGGTCGAATTAATTCTTGATTCCAATCCGGCATTACTATAATTCTGACAAATCATTCCTCAACATTAATCTCCTTCATCTCATAACACAAACAGGACCGACCATCTCGTTTTCGGCTTAATTAGCAACGATGAGAGTGCCTTAAGATGTAGCAAAAAGGGCGTTAAAACTACAAGCCGCAATGATGAATCATCGCAATGTGCAATGTATATCATGAAATTCGGTCGCTGAAGATACCAAAAAGCATACGAAACGTGAGGTGGGATCAAGAATTGTGTATATGTGAACTTCTCATGGATAAAAGCGCCAGTCTGAAACGGTGTTTGATCGAAGAGTGGGCTATTTCAACGGCAACTCTAACCGCGCAACACGTGTGTGCTCATCGGCAAAGCAATTTTTTCGATTTCTGATATCAGTGCCATAAAATTTAGACAGTAAGTTTGGGGAATTATTTTTTTTAATTTGATTAAAGCAACGGTTTTTTCAAAGTGAGGTGTTTTAATATAAATCAGCAAAGAATTAAAAATCAAAATCAATTCTTACATAAAAGTGGCAAAGCGCTTTCGGATATTAAGTCTCAACATCAGTGTCAATAATAAATTAAAACAAAAAAGTAGAATAAATCGTTATTTTTAGAAAGGAAAAAATAATTTGATCGATCTGACACATCAAAAATATATAGATTTTGCGACTGTCATTATTTTTTTTTTAATTTTGTGTTGTTTACACACCTTGACTTATTAATGTTGTCTTGTTCTAAATTTAAATTCTTGTTTCACTTTCATGTCGTAATTGAGTATACGATGTTGGCAAGTCATATCGTTTGGCCATATCAATATAAACAAGGAATTGTTAAATTACCATTTTTTATTTCGCCGAAACAAATATTAATGTAAACGTTGTAAATAGTAAAGCGAGCAAATATTTATCTTGTGAGTAAGCAGAGATTCGGTAACACAGAGATGACGTAGCGGCCGCATTTTCTCATTTAAATCGTCTGTGCGTGGTTAGAAAATTCATTGATGTGACGTCACAATTTCTACTATTTTTACAATCGTGGATATCTTAATTGGATTTCATGGCCTATTGTGCTTGAGAAAACAATACAGTGTTGTGTTTCCAACGCGGATCATTACGTTTTCACCACATTGTACAAATGTTTATTGATTTTTGACAGTGACATGACAGATTTGGAAAAATTAATGATAAGAGAAATGTTATCGGAGGTAAGGGTTTTGTGTATGTGGACTCAATGCGAGGGATTTATTAATGTCTTATCTTACTGACACAGTTAATACATCATTTTACAGCAGTCTGCATCTAGATTAGATTAAAAAAATTTTTTTTGGACTTTCCGTTAATTTCGAGGGGTTTTCCCAGTAAATTTATTTATTTAAAAAACTGCAAACTTTAAAGAAACAATTTCTTGACATTGTCAAATTAACAAACTTTGGTTTTATACGTTTATCTTTGTTTGTAACATTATTACTGTTCAACGTGTGCAGTACTTAAAATTTTTGTGATTTTTGACGAGAAAAATCAAAAATATGAGCAAAAAAAATAAAGAATGTAGCTCAAGAAATCTGTCTGATCTAGTGATCTGTCTTTGTATTTTTATTATTTTCTTTTAAAAGTTATAAATTCATAACCTACAGCAGATTCACTTTCATTTAGTCTATTGTGGTGCAAATGACTGACCTATTACTATGGCAATCGATGCGTTATTTGCATCTCAGTGAATCTGGCGAACGCAGAAGCTTATACCGGCCATTGTATGAGGCGCCTTTAACAACTTTACTTGCCAATAAAGATGCTAATCTTATAACAATTAAACGACATGGTGGGTGAAGGAGGTAATATAAAATAGAATATTTTTGGTAAATTAATAACAGATCTGGATGTGTAATAATGAAGCACTGTTTTCAACAGAAAAAATTTTTTTGGCAGTATGATATTCTAAACGAATTTTTGTTATTATTTTTCTAATATTTTATAAACACTACCAGTGTTTATACCAGACCAAACCTCTTCATGACTTTGAAAAAATTTTGTTAATTTTGAGCTAAATTATGAGTACTGAACCTCGTTAAAAAACAGTCATTAAGACAAATCTAAAGAGGCAACAAATTATAATTTATTGCTATTAAGTTGGGCGCTGTTTCCGCTACAACCGGAAGTGAGAAACAAACACCTCTATAATAAAATTATAGACCAGAAAAACAACTAACCTTTCGGCATTTCTTATGTATATCTAGTAATTAAGGATTCAGTGATTAGGAGTGTCAGAGAAAGGTATTCATAAAAGAGACTATCTTTATGAGGTTATATTATCAAATTGCTGATTTATTAAATTTTTCTTTACAAGCGATCTAAGGTGACAATGTGATTTATTTATGTGCGCTTAAGGTCTAAACTCTTTTTTAAATATTGCGTGAGAATTTTATTACAACAGCTATAAATCACAGGCAAAGCGTATGGGCATTTGCTTAAATTACAATAAATTTTCTTTCATTTAAGTGCAGTATACATAATATATTTTAAATTATATTTACTCATGTATGTAGTTCTAGCCATTTTCTTTTCTTTGTAGCGTTTGTTTAATGTTTTAATCGAGTAGGCTTCAATTTTAAATGAAATTTAGATATAACAAAATTTTGGGCATTAATCACTAGCTAACTTGTGTTTCTACATTATAATCAGGCGAGCAATAAAATTCTTAATGTAGGTAACCACTGTAAAGCGTCTAATGTCCCTTGACTTATTAACAGGGTTCGGCAGGAAAGAGATTTTTCAGTGGCGTAATTTCGCATTATTTTGCGTTATTTAAACACTGTACAACGTCAAAGCTTGCTTATAAGACACCTTCAGTTTGGCAATTTATGGACGTCCAGCCAAAAGCTACTGTTAATTTTCGTTTTTAGAGTTAGAGCAAGCCTCAGGAAATTCTTAATTCGCTACATCGTTCCGTGTCTGCCCACAAATTTTCGAGTAGATTTAGAAAGATTGAATGTCGGTCGTTTGGTCTCTTTCGCGTTATCTCTATTTTAGATCACAAAATCTCGTTTATTAAATTCCGGTTTGTTTTAAAAGAAGCACAAAATGTAAAAATTAGAATTTTGTTTATAAAGATGGTTTTTCTGTGTCAACCTGGCGTTACAGCGGGACGTAATTCTCGGAAATGCAAATGCAAACGCCATCTGTTATTTACAAATTTGAGTTTTGTTAACAAATATTTTTTTATGTAAATTTTCGCGCTCTAAAATCGGAAAGCGGACCAGCTTGATTTTAAGTTTCGGTGAGTTTTCACATGCTTCGATTCCTGTTCATAATCGTCTTTGTTGCCTTTGAAAGGACCCTTTTTAAATATTTTTTTTTATTAAAGATTAAGTCGGCCCAATTGATGGTATAAATTTTGTTGAAACTTAACTTCTTTTTGTTGTTAAAACAGCTGCTATTTCTGTGATTTAGAATTTTAGCAAACCGCTCCATGGTTGTGAGTCTTAACCACGAAGACTAATTTTTGTATTTTTGTTATTTATTATGCATTTTGGTTCGTTTTGTAGGTTGTTTTGTGGAGTTTTTATTTCTTCGAGCTTTAAGCTTTCTACCAACTAGCTAGACTTTTAAATCACGCCCCAGGAGAACGGGTTTTTATCTGAACGCTCGATACATTTTCAGTTAATTTTGTACACAAAATAAGTCGTTTAGGAAAAATCTATTTAGGATAAGAGCGTGGGTACATTGGCACAGTAAATATTATGTAAAACGAGAGCTATAAAAATGCACTTTTTAATGGCACAACTCCATTTTCGAGATACCGAGATGCGAGTTCAATGCATCCCAAAATGATTTAGACCCGAATTTAGCACTTAACCACGTGTTTCAATAGCTTTTCAAATAATTTAGATTGTGAGAGAGAAATGAACAAGATTTTGTGGATGAAACAGACAAAATGTTTATTACCAGATGCTAGATATGTTACCAAGCAAAAGAACTCTTTTTATATTTTTTTGAAAGCGAAATTTCAGCTATTTGAGAATTTTATGGTCTCTAGTAGAACACCCGAGAGCGTTATATCACTTAAATTTTTTTCCGCATGTGAAAGACAGCTAGCAAGAGAATTTTAAAAAGGAAATAATACTACCACAAAAAGATGTCTTGATGGCAGTTCTAACAATAATATTTTAAGATTTTTCAGGAGATGCTGAAATGTTTCAAATTTTACTGCTGTTTTACAGAGTCATCGAACTGAAAAATTCATATTTGTAGATATATACTTTGTTTGTTTATGTTGGACTCAACTGAAAAGAGATTTCGGCTTATTTGTTTACACAAATCAATAAATTTTTTAAAAATTGTGCGTCATAAAATCTGATACACTATAAAAATTTTACGCACAAGACTCAGTTAAGCTATATTCGTAACACAAGAATTTTTTACGAGAAATTGAAGAATCTGTGGTTATAACACGCAAAGCAATTTCCGAATAAAATTTGCGGTTTTATAAATTATAAATAGTCTAGGTTTTATCCTTATATGTTCATGTATATATCTCAAAATCTAAAAGTAGTGTATTTGCTTGGAAAAAAAGTGAGTACCCGAAAAACCCACAAATTTAATTACATGCTGCCAACATATTTCATTTCGATAGGATAAACTCAATTAAAATACCGAAACGTCGAAAAAATAATCACTTTGAATGGCACAATACCTTTGATCCGTTTATGATTTGCCTTTTAAATAGGCTCATTAAATAGCCGTGGAGAAACAGCGAAACTTGTCATCTGAATTGCCTTATTTTTATCAAATAACAATAAATGGATAAATCAACGTCTGTAATGTCCGTTTCGTGGGACAAGTAATTAGTTTGTATTTCATGTCCATTATTTACTATTTTAAATGCCAAACGGTGATTTATCGTGAAAATTCGATGAGATACGCACAGCGGCTAGTGTCTATGCGGTTTTCATAAATCATAAAACTCTTGGCTTTACAAAAAAAATGTAATTGCCTCAGTTTCTGGTATATCAACGAATGTAATTTCACCTTGCTTAGAATTTTCGTCTAACACATGCAAATTACAACAATGTTCATGCATCCGTGTAATTTCGACGAGCACAGAGACACAAGGGTGTGGATTTAATTTGTCAAGATGTGGATTAAATTAGAGGGAGGAAATGTCTTGTGTTTGTGGTTTTGAAAATTTTTGTATTTGGTTATTCAGGAAAAATGTTGATTAGATTAAAATTATCACGTGATATTCTGTTAAATGAAATTATAAGGAAGGCACAGTTCTAACAATTTCAGTATTTTCCGTTTTACAATTTCGCAATTTTATCCGAATATTTTGCAATTAAGTTTTTGTTAAATTTAAAAAAAGTATATAATTGTGAGGTTTGTTATACTCGTAAAATGTTATCTTTAAATTTAATTAAAAAATAATTAAGTTTATAATTAGGATTTACCTGTCACGTATCGAGTGATTAAGAAAATTGATTTCAAGTGGCTATAAAAGATAAAGATTGTCTTGTCAACCACAATAATAATAATAAATACTAGACTGAAACACACGTAATTCTAACTTGTTTAACTCATTTGTTTAGTGATCAAGGGCGAATTTGGGCATGATCTGTATGGGCCCTGTGAATTAAATGTTCCACTTAGTGACCAAAAAAATGATTAAAACTTTGATATTTCATTATGATTTTTGTTTCTGATTATCTATTCTCTGATTTTCGAAAGTTTTTTGTTTAATTTTCTTTTTTAGTTTTAAATCTCTTCTATTAAAAACATTTATTATTAATTGTCTTGGTGTTTTTCTTGTTCTTTCATTTTCAGTTTTTGTTTTTTAAGTTTTTCTAAATTCTTCTTTTTTTAGTTGTCATTTTGCAATTTTTTTTCTGAAGCATTTCATGTTTTAATTATAAATATAGATTTTCTTTCTCTTTTAGTTCTTGGTTTTTGGGTGTTTTCTAAATATTTCTTTTTCTTTTAGTCTTTAGTTCTTTTACTTTGCCTCAAAATCGTTATTTCTTCTTTTTTAGGTGGTGTTTTAAGTTGAGAAACTCTCGCTAAAGGACTCAAAACTGACATTTCTTATTTTTTATTACAATCATCATCTGATCTAATTTGAACTTTATTTGAAGCAACTTCTTTAATCTTCTCCGTAGTATAAGACATTACTTTTCTTCTGAACATTAAAGAGAAAATCCTTCAGATAATCATCAATCTGTTTCATTTTGCAGATTCTCTCAACTTCTCCTTTTTTTTACTTCTACTTTTACTTCAACAGTAGTTTCTTCTTCTGTTTTTTCCTTGCCAGGTTTTAGTTTAATAATCTGTTTCTCTTTCACTGGTTCTTTTGTTTACTGCTTCTTTACTTTCTACTTCATGATTGTCCATTTTTTTGAGCATTTCAGGTTCTTCATTGTTCGTTTTTAACATAATCTGACACTTTTGTTCAGAATTTTGTAAATTTGTGTCTTTTTCGTTTCTTCAACTGTAAATTCATCTTCATATTTGACAGTTTTATTGCTTTACCGGTTCAACAAGAACTTTTCTTTCTTTCTTCTTGGTTTTGTGCATTTCTTTGTCCGTTTTGTAACAATTTGAAATCTTCAAATGATTTAACAAAACGTTTCTTCGGATTGGTTAGTTTGTTGCAATTTCTGTTTTATGATTACTCTGTGGTTTAGTAAAATCGGGAATTTCTGTTAGTTCAGGATGTTGTTTCTATCAGATCTTCATCATAATATTCTTCTTCTTTAAGAGTTTCTGGTTCAGTTGAAACAGAATTAGAATTTTCTTCGGGTAAAGGCAACATGGTTCCTTCAGATTCAACAATTTCAGTTGATTTTCTCATATTTGATAAAATGGTTTTTTCAGGTTTAACCATTTCAGTTGATTTTGTTATATTTGGTAAGACAGTTTCTTCAGGTTGTACACCATCAGATGATTTTCTTATATTTTATGGGATAACTCAAGGAATTTTTCAAATCAAAGTTGTTAGAATTTTCTCATCTCTATCTCTTTCTTCAAAATCAAAACATGACTTGTTTAAACTTAGTTCTTTAGTTTCTTTTTTTTTTGGTTCTTTGTTTATTTCTTTTGACGCTTTTGAGATATTTTCTTTACTGTTTTCTTTATTTTTTCTACTGTCACTCCATTCTGCAAGTAAATTGCGACAAAATGGTGGATAACTTGCTTTAGCAAGGCCCTAAACAGTGTCAGCTTAGAGTTACAATAATTAACAGTCCGTCTCTGTTATAAAATTATTCGAATTAGATAAGAACCATTTTAGAAGAATGTATAAGTTGACTGAAAAAAAAATATTGCTACAATTACTCTTACGTTCTCTTAGAGAATTTTGAGTATATTTTCTATGTATTTTAAGCACCTTCGTTTCTCGTATGTCGTTACGTTAAATCGTGGGGCTTTATAACATTGATATGAAGTGTTTCTTGGTTTTTTTCGTTGTTTCCAGATCTGTAAGCATCTACCAGTTGGGTTTACTTTTCATTTATCAAATTTTTTTCTTCATTTTTGTTTTAACACTGTGTCGGGACCGCAAAATTTGTTAATAACAATTGTATTTTGTAAACCTAAGTTTTATTTTTTAACCGTGACCTTGACTACTGCACAAACTCCACTGTTTATAGATTGTGACGAAATAGACGGAGATACAAATGCTGGCGCTATCTATGCATTTAAAAATTTGAGTTACTTCAGTGGCGCGAATTTTGAAATGTTTATATTTTTAATACGGGTTATAGGATTTAATTATAAAGGGAGACTATTCAGACTAAATAGAAAAAAATTAACAAAATTTGCAAAATTTAGAAAGAGTGGTAGAAAGACCAAAAATATTTTTTCATTGTTTGTTAAAATTATTGAATAACTGAATGATTATGAAATTTCTTGAAATTAATTCAGTTATTTTAGATTGTTAGACCTGAAGTAACAAAGCGTTTAATAAATTTTTGTTGAAAAAACACGAAAGCTTCAGGCGGTTTACACAAGTGACCTAAAACAACATTTTCTGTCTATTGTTACAATTGAGTTAGACTGATAACACCGTTTTTTTGAAAAACACTTACTAAATAAGACAAATAGGTCTGTTAAAATTCTTTTATAAGGCCAAGATTTGTCCCTCCTGAATTACTAGTTTTCAGCTTCAGTGAGAAAATAGTTTTTCTACGACTTCCCATTATCACATCTTTGAAACGCATCCAATCCACTTATTTTAACGACATGCGTCATTTGGGACCTGAAAATGTCCCTAAACAATGTGTTGAGGTGGATTTATTTATTGCTTGTAGCTTGTGTTTAGCTTGAAGTGCATTTAGAAAATTTATTGCATACAGGTGACACCATTAACAATTTTTTTCCTAATTCAAATGTAACAGATGCATTTAACCCCAATTTATCGTCTCATTAAAAATTAGAATCTGCTTATAAAAAACCAGAATTATTGCATAAATAAAGTCTGACATCAGTTTGTCTTGAAAATTTACGAGTGTAGAAATAAAACGCGTGTTTTACAACTTGTTGTCAATAAAATCTTCAATTGAAGAATCGCAAAGCAATGGCGCCTCCAGTTTGCACTTTAATCTTGGCCCAGATTGCAAACCTAGGTCGAAGCAGTGGCGTACAGAAATTAATTTCGACTAGACGTTCCTCAGGCTGCAATTTCTTCGAACCGATGTCTATTGCCAGATAACATCGATAAATAATTAGGGACGCCGGACGGGCGTTACAAAATTAATTTTTAATGCTCCATCAAGTAAATTGCTGTAATTTTTTGGGCGGCTTTTGTACACGAATTCCTGTGGGGTTGCCATCATAGAAAGTTGGCTGATTTTATCGGAACTTTTAGAACTCGAAGCTTTTTGTAGGTTGTTATCAATTTTCGGTCGATTCAGTCGCTATTGTAGCCCATTCAGTTTTGAATTTTATTATGTGCCAAGATGTTTCTTAATAAGACAAATTCATCAGAGATTTTTTTTTAATTAAAATAATATGTTTTGTTATATAACCATGTTGCCACTTTTATTAAAACTGATCCAGTTTTATGGAAGTAGCAATAATCTGGGACGCCAACTTTCACATTCAGCGAACCTGGCAATAACCATAATCCTTCGGGACTGTGTTATATGATCATTTCAGTATTCATTTCCTTTTTAGATCTGTAATCTTTAAAATATTTCTTTCTCTTATTAGAATTACCACTTGACACGTACTTAAAATAATGATCAAATCCATAAATGAGGCCACAAAATTCTATCCATAAAGCCCAAGGTTTCTATCAGATAATATGGTTTGTGACCGCATTTTATTACGTCTATCTGATTTGCATACTTCAATTTGATATAGGTATATAGACACAACATCATTTTGATTTATTACCGACTTTTGCAGGTATGAGAGGCGACGTGCTTGTACTTACATTGGTTGTAACGTTGGCATACCTGCAATATTCAAATGCCTGTTCCTGTATGGGATTTCATCCACAAACACAGTATTGCAAATCCGACTTCGGTAAGTGATTTATTTGTGGCCTTACATGTCGATTTTTAATCAGATTAACAGACATAAACAAACTCAAGACACCAATTAAAAATTAATGGCCAACCATTGTAATTGCAAATTATTTCACTCATAAATATTATTTTTCGAAGCAAGATAAATATTTCAGACGGGGATCTTGAGCGGTGTGAAGTTCGTCACACAAAAAAAAATCAAAAGAATTGCTCAGAATTGCTCAAAATTGCTCAACAGAAGGACGTTAAAAAACACGCCAAGAAGACTGTTATATAATAGACGAAACACTGTACACGTACAAATGAATCTACGTTGTCAAAAAAATTATAACAAAAATTGTGTTTTACAACTAATCAAGTTTGTTATTAAAATTTGTTATTAGAGATTCACGAAATACATGAAATCCGGTAGAGAAAATTACTAAACAGTTTACTCAAGTTCAAGGATTTATTCGCGTTTGGATTTGATATTACATACCATCTAAATATTTAATATCAAATTGACAATATTGACGAAATATCAAAACACGTTTATTTGTTTAAATTTATAATTCAAATAAATAGTAATAAGTTTAAATATTTAAATAGAATATCAATTTTTAATTTCCTAATTTACAATTCATTGAATCAACTCAATTTTATTTAATTACGTAGATCCGGCAATTTTACAAAATACAACATAAAATTAATTACATTAAAATCGTGTAACTCTTTAATTAAATTTCTGTTTACATTAAAACCACCAACTCTTCTCTAGTTTCCGCCAGATTATGTAACTACACGCCTATACATCACAATACATCAGTCACAATTTACTCAATCCTCTCTGACAGGTTTATAACCACCACCAAATAATGATCTGTTTGTCACAAAATTGCGGACATTTTAATTTAATTTAATTTAATTGTAAGCAAAATTATAATTAAATTAGTAGCTCCACATTACCAGATCAAAGAGAAATGAAGTGTCTGCAGTTCCACACAAGCACGTATTATTTTTAATTGCTTTCAGTATATATTTTGCGACATTTGCATATTTGTGCCTTTGCTGGGTCAAATATCCCTATTAAAAATAATGAATGCAATATGCAGAGTTAAAAAAAATCTAGGGGAAATGTAAAAATCAAGCCCGTTAAGTAACAGTTACATATGTTATTGAAACTTGTTATTTCATACGGTTGGCAATAACAACAATGCAAAATTTATTTAGCGGGACTGTGACCACATTTACTGCACTTAGAGCATTAAATTAAGAAAACAATCACAAAAAATTTCAATAGAAGCGTAAAAAGCGAGAAATAAAAAGAGCGAAAAACAAAAAATGTACCAGAAAAGCAAGGAAAGAATCTGAAAGAACAGAAGAAAATTTTAAGTGAACTTAAAACACGACGTTTAGAAGAAAATGAAGAATTTGAGAAGCGACGATTGATAGAAAAAGACAAACGAAATGAAATTATTTGAAAGACGTCGTCTTATAGAAAAGAAAAAACACAGATAGTTTCTAGTACAATTTGAAGAACAAAGCAAGATTCAAAAGAAGCTTAGAAAGCTAAAGATAGAGAGAGAAACAAAGAATGTACCGGAAAAGCAAGCAGAGTCTGAAAGAGCAGAAAGAAATTCTAAATGAACTTGAAAAACTACGTTTTAAAGAAAAAGAAGAATTTGAGAAACGACGATTGATAGAAAAAGACGAACAAAACAAAGTTATTTAACAGATTTCGACTGATAGAAAAGGAGGAATAAAAGTAGTTTCTAGTACAATTTGAAAAACGATAATTGGTAGAAGAACAGAAATGTTTCAAAAGAAACTTGAAAAACGAAAAATAAAAAGAGAAAAAAACAAATAATATACGGGAATAGCAAGGAGAGAAAATTTGGTACAGAACGCTTCGAAGAAAAAGAAGAATTTGAGAAGCGATCATTGTTATAAAAAGACGAACAAAACGAAATTATTTGAAAGATGTCGACTGATAGAAAAAGAACAAAAATAGCTTCTAGTACATTTTGAGAAACTATGATTGGTATACTAACAAAAATATTTCAAAAAAGCGGGGGATAAAGAAGGGAAAAAGCAAAAAATTACCAGAAAGGCAAGGAAAGGGCCTAAAAGAACAAAAGAAAATTCTGAATGAACTTGAAAAACGGTGTTTAGAAGGAAAAGACGAAAAAAATAAACTTTTAGAAGAAGTTGAAAGAATTGACTGGTAGAGAAAGAGGAACAAAGATAATTGTAAAAGGAAATGTACAAAAAACTAATGAAATATTTTTGAAGAGCAAAAGAAGCTTCTAGAGAAGCTTGAAAAATGACGATTGAGAGAAACAGAAGAGCAATTTTAAGTGAACTTAAAACACGACGTTTAGAAGAAAATGAAGAATTTGAGAAAGACGATTGACAGAGAAAGACAAACGAAATGAAATTATTTGAGAGATGTCGCCCCGTAAAAAAGAAAAGACACAGATAGTTTCTAGTACGATTTAGAGAACAAAGCAAGATTTAAAAGAAGCTTAGAGAGCTAGAGGTAGAGAGAGAAACAAAGAATGTACCGGAAAAGCAAGCAGAGTTTGAAAGAGCAGAATGAAATTCTAAATGAACTTGAAAAACTACGTTTAAAAGAAAAAGAAGAATTTGAGAAACGACGATTGATAGAAGAAGACGAACAAAACAAAGTTATTTAAAAGACTTCGACTGATAGAAGAGGAGGAACAAAAATAGTTGCTAGTACAATTTGAAAAACGATAATTGGTAGAAGAACAGAAATGTTTTAAAAGAAACTTGAAAAACGAAAAATAAAAAGAGAGAAAAACAAATAATATACGGGAATAGCAAGAAAAGAACGTTTCGAAGAAAAAGAAGAATTTAAGATGCGATCATTGTTATAAAAAGAGGAACAAAACGAAATTATTTGAAAGACGTCGACTGATAGAAAAAGAACAAAAATAGCTTTTAGTACATATTGAGAAGCGATGATTGGTAAACGAGTAAAAAGAATTTTAAAAAAGCGGGAGATAAAGAAGGGAAAAAGCAAAGAATTACCGGAAAAGCAAAGAAAGGGTCTAAAAGAACAGAAGAAAATTCTGAATGAACATGAAAAACGGTGTTTAGAAGGAAAAGACGAAAAAAATGAACTTTTAGAAGAAGTTGAAAGAATTGACTGGTAGAGAAAGAGGAACAAAGATAATTGTAAAAGGAAATGTACAAAAAACTAATGAAATATTTTTGAAGAGCAAAAGAAGCTTCTAGAGAAGCTTGAAAAATGACGATTGAAAGAAACAGAAGAGCAAATGAAGATTCTAAAAGAACAAAAACGATTTTAATTGGAGCTGAGTAAATGGAACAAAAACAAGAATATGAAAAAGTAAGTCTAGAAACAATAAGAGCTAAGTAAATTTAATTCCTGAAATAAAGAAGCATCATAAAAACGAGAACTAGAAGACAAAGAAAAAAAGGAATTTGAAATAAAACTTCTGTTATACATTCCAAAAATATTTTGTTGAAAGTCAAACTAATTTAAATTAATGACCATTTAACTTAAAAATATTGATAAATCCCCGAATCTGTATCGGAATTTATGCTATTGTACCGCCTTTATCGGTCATTAATATCCCACTGGTATTTCTAGTAATTTTAGTGTACTGTTATTGCAAAATGAACCGTGTTGATACGCTACCTGGTGTGCAAAATTTAAAATAATGAAGATCATAATTCATAACATAACTAATTTTTATATTGCTTTACGGTTCATCTATAGCTTCAAGACCTTTGTAATTGCGAGCCATAAACAGTATTTTATTACATTTGCAGTTCGATTGTGGCTCCGCCAACGGTCATTTCAGTTACCAACACAGGCTGTGCTTAAACGGGAAATGTATACAATGTTTTTAGATTTTTTTTACTTTTTGAAATTAAAACACTTTGTTATTGCAGTTTGAAACAAAACAAAACAATAAACTTCCATAGTAAAGCAGTTATCAACAAACAGCTATTCATTCTCGAACAATTTTGTTTAGTAAACTTTTGCCTAGTATGTAACAATTTGATTAAAAATTTAAAAATAGCTCGTTTTGTAATAGTAGTAAATGATTTAATGTGGCAATAAAAGTTATTTATAAAAGAAAACAGACTCTGTTATTTTGCATTAAAAGATCAAACAGTCCATTCATGAGACGATATGCACACTTTGAAAATATTTTAAGACATTACATACACTGACGTAACCAGACACACATCCAATCTACGTAACTCCCTCAGGATTAAATTATTCCCTCAACAAAGCTATCATCACGACAATAAACCGGCCGTTTATTAACTGTAATGAAAGATTTCTTACGTAATTAAACCTTGAACTCAGATTCTTGTTTTTTTTTTCAGTGATATTAGCGAGAATCAAACGATCTTCAATGATTGGATCAATGAAGGTGTATAAAGTCCGAATCCGGAAGACTTATAAAGGGTCAGAGAAGGCCACAGTGGCCTTGAAAGCGGGACTTTTACGGACGGCAGCCGATGAAGCCCAATGCGGAGTAAATTTAGAAAGAGGCAGAGTTTATGCAATTTCTGGAAACGTTAATAGCCTTAAGGCTTACATTAATTTGTGTGGAATGGCTATCCAGTGGAGAAATCTATCAAAAAGGCAACGGAGAGGTCTTAAAGGACTCTACAAGAAAGGCTGCGACTGCAATATACAATTTTGCCCAAATGGAAAATGTTTCAGGAAAAGACCTGATACTTGTCTTTTGACCAATAGGAGGTGCCACACGCGCGAAGTAAGTAATTTTTGATTTGTTAATAGCAATATTAATGAACGATTTTTGCTCACTAACGCTCGTTTTTGCTTTAAATAGTTTTGATTATTAATCTTTTTTTTTTCAGGCGATTTGTTTTAGACAGAAGAGTAAGAAATGCATGTGGGGCCGAAACGAAGATTTACAAAACTGTATAAAATCAGACTTACCATTTCTCGATGGTTGGGATAGAATGTCTGTTCGATGAGTGGAAAACTGTCTTTTCCAATTCTTCTCTGAAGCTGGACCAAGTGGCCAAAAACCCACGGCTTGTCCTAGCGAATTGTTGAGTGTTGTTATTTATTTTTAGATATTTTAAGTTCTGTTATTTTGTTTGAACTTACCTGAAAGTTGTAAATTGAGTTTAAGTTATTGATACTTGGGACGCCTCCAAATTTTAGTGCCAAAAGTAATTTCTTGTAATTTTCGCCTGCGTCCTTTAAGTTTTGTCTAACCTGAAAATTGAATTTTATGTTAGTCACTCAATTGAAACTTAATTATGACCGATCACGCAATTTTTTTACTTACTAAGAATTTTTCTACTTAAAAACTATTTTTGTACCTAATCTTGTTAAGTGATGATGAGGTATTTTAATAATAAAATGATTTATTTTAGTAATGTTGTGGTCAAAACAAGTCCTTTATGTTCCTTCAATTTATTTCAGGATAATCAAAGAAAAGAGAGAGATGTAATCGTCGACAATGGGATCAGAGAAGTCAGAGAATATTCTATTTGAGATTCTTTAGGCGTGCTTTAATTAACAACGGAAAGTAAATAATAAAATTACTTGTGTCAGTGAACACATTTAATAAGAGAGAAAACAGAAGTAACTTTTAGTTTCGTCAAACAAAAAATTAGTTCGTAAGCAGAATTAATTATATAACCTTTTAAAACTAGAACAAAAATTTTTTTTACAATATTTTTATAGTTTTTTTTATTTGCTTGTGTCTTCAGAGAATCAACTTAGAAATTTTTGACCGTCACACGCTTTATTCAAATTTAATTTATTCGAAAAATTAAATTTGTTTAATTTCTTTTGTTAACTCGATTAATTATCTCCCGAAATATTGTTCTTACCAGTAAAAAGTCTGGCCTGAAGGATCTCCCCACTCGTGTGCCGCCTCTGAACACCGCCATGGAGACATTAGCCCCCTCCGAATTGGCTGTTACTGTAATTTCCTTAAACTCCGCTTGTTCGACTCTAATATCATAATCCCCAATCCTTTTCCCTCGAAAATACTTCGACCAATCCGTATTCTGGTCATCGATAACAAGCAAAGTGAGATATCTCCCAGAGACCGATGATGTAACTCTCGTGGCACTTGAGACTGCAGCTCCAAGAATCGAAGCTCCCTGATCTCGAGCTTGTCCTGTCAAAGACTGCACTCTTTGTAGAAGAGATTCGCGAGATTTTGCTGGACTACTAGGGGCACTCGTCGTTTTTGAACCTGGTCGAAGGTTGAGCGATAAATCCCCAACGGTCGATGTCTGAGATGGGGGCGGTGGTGGTGGAGCCTGTAATTTTTTTTCAGGACATTGAAACATGCTACATTTAATTTATCGGGGTTTGAATCGTATGGGGTAGTCACGCAATGGAAAAAATCGAAAATGCTGTCAATGGAAAGGTAATTAAAAGGGAATTTGAGGTGTATGAAGGGAGTGTTTTGGCATGAAGGTAAGTGTTTAAAATTAATGACGACATGACAGTTTTTAAATGACGACAGTGATAGATTATAAAGGAGTTTTACAATGCAGTACATGTCCTGGTTTAATTCTTAAAACAAAAAAAATTACTAAAGTAGCGTGAACCAACAAATATTCGTGTTTTTACTGGAAAAAAATGTGATTACGCATCTAAATATGTGACTTGATAATATCAAATCGAAAAAGTCATAAAACACACAAAACAAGTCTTTATTATATTTTTTTAAATACAGGTTCTTTAAAATACAATATTAACTATTATTGCATTTGAATCACTCGTAGGTATTGCTTTTTTTGCACTAGTAGTAGATCTCGGTTGTTAGATGGCGCCAGCGTGAGGGTTTTTATCTAAACTTAGTAATTTTGGCTTCATTGTGTCTCTTTAACTCAATCAAAGAGTAAACAGAACAAGAAACACCTGTTGTATTGTTGTTATTTTACGGGTTAAGTTTAGATTCCTATAAATTCAGTACTGCCAACAAAAATTTGAATTTACAGAACCACACATTATACCAATTTGATTGAAGTAATTTTTGGTGAACTTTAGTTGAGAATAATAAATATGAAAAGTGTAACGGCATTAGTATAACGTTGACTTGTTGCAAAAAGGTTAACTTAGGTCAAGTTCATAAGGCGTTCTCGTAGTCTTACTACAAATGCTGTTTATTAGCTCACGAAATTGTAAATAAGATGTGAAATCAGTATTTTTAAAAATGAATTATTCTACACCTAAATTTGGATTAAATCCAAATACAGAATCCGAATAAACAGTTCAAGATAAACAGACTTATATTTTATTTGAGTTAAAACATTTTTATAAATAACACAATTTTCCAAACAAAAAATCTCAATCCATTACTTTATGTTGTATTTGGCTCATTTGTAAGACAGTTTAAATTGAAATTTAGCGAATTTGTCTGGAACAAAATGAACTCTTGATTGCAAAAAATGCAGTGTTTTGTGTCCAAGCCTTGTACACTTAATTGCTTCAGTTATAAAAAATGATGATGGGTTTAATTTATTTCACAGGCAAGCCATAAATTCGCGTTGTAATTATATTCTAAAAATTGTTTTGTTTTGGTGGAAAATACGAATTAAAATTCATTTTTATATTTATTATTCAACAAGCTCTACTCTCAGTGTCTATTGATGGAGGGTTGGTTTTAATAATTCATCTACTGTCACCAAAAATCAATGACACGTTGCGGTTGCCAGTTAAAAAACTCAAATAACACATTTTGTTATTTGTTGAAAGAAAAAAATTATTTAGGCGACGTTTTTATAAGATTTTGAAAGCTTCATCAGGGCTTAAATCCAAAATTTTAGTAAATTACTTAAGTATAATATTATTTATTATTATTTACTTGTAGTTTGGTGAAATTATTTGCTGATTTAAGCCCTGAAGAAGGTTTTAATAACGAAACGTTGGCAAAAATTTAAATTTTGCACTTGAATGTCATTATCCTGTTATTAACGTGTAAATGTAGATATAAATTTTGTAATATTTTTGTTGGCCTCAATATAAAAATGGATTACTTTTCTAAAGGTAAATTAAAAATCCATCGAAACCTCTAACCTCTGACGTTTATTGATGGGTTCGATTCAGGCTTTAATGATCTTAAATTATGGTTCAACAAACATGCGAAGGGACCGAAAGGTTTCCTTTTATAATCTGAAAAAAGTAGGTTTACATAACAAACAACTCTTTACAATGAATAAACAAACAAACAATACACAACTTGTTAAATCCTTTTTAACTTTTCGTGTAATAAAATGTATGTATTTAGCTAATATTTTATTAATTTATCTGTGTTTACTCTGCTTATACTTCTACTAAAAAATTTATTTAAAAACAGTAATGATTTTATCTATGCAAACCTTTTTTTATAATGATCAAACACGAACACCCAAATTCTTTAAAATATTATCAAATTGCACAACCAAGTGAAATAGGGTAGAAAATTGTCTGGAGAAACCGAATATGCGGGTTATTGGAAGATCCGCTAACTCGTTCATCCTATAGAGTTTGTTAAAGTGGCCAGATAAAATAAAAAGGGCCCTAACTACAAAACTTTGCAGAATAAAACTCGAGTAATTGAAAAAAAATCTGAGAAGTAAAAGTAGATGAAGCGGTAGTTACACCTGTTTTTTTGTACTTTTCTATTGTTCCTACATGTTCACGAATTCTGGTTTCAATCTTTTGTCCTGTCTAACCGATATAAACTGCATTACAATCCTAACTTGGAAGAATTTAATTCTTGTTGTGTATAAGACAGGTCGAGAGACTACTCTTTGAATAAAAGCAACTTTTATATTATAGTTTTTTTAAAATATGAGAGACAGAAAAGAAATTTAGAGAATGAAGGAGACAGTAGAATAGAGAGGTTTTAAAGAGAAGATGTAGAAGAAGAAATATGTAATACGTTGAAGCTTAATATTTGTTTCTGAGTTTATAGAAAAGTGTATTTAAGTCTTGTAATGAAAAGTGATTATTCACTGCTATTTGTTTAAATGATCAGCGATTTTTTCCAAAGACAACATGGTTTTAAAAAAAATTAAAAATCTAAAAAAAGCAGCTACGACGTGCGAGAGCAATAATGTTTGGAATCGGCAGCAATACAGTATTAGTTGATGTAGATTTTCTTAAATTTTAAGAGCAAAAGATGAATTGCATTTCTTGTTCTAGATCTAAAAATAAAAAAAAGAAAAAAAGAAAAAGAATAGCTAAATATCATGCTTAGTAACGTCGTTGCGGATGAAGTCATAATTTTTTTTTGACTGTACTGTTTCTCAATCACATGATTTTGCTTTTGTTTCAAATATTGGACATTTTTTTTGGCTCACTGTATATATTCTCATAAACTGTCTCTGTTTTTTGTTGTTTTTATCACGGTACATTTAATTGTCTTCAACTGAGTCTTCAAAACGGTTTCTTAAAAGCAATTTCATCTCTGAAATAACAGCATTGAAAATGAAGTGGGATAATTAAAAATAGATAGAAGAGAAACAGTTAGAAGATTGGACGCCTGAACGTCTACATTTTAACTAATTTACGACATAGTTTAACTGGAAAAGCGTGATCCAGGTTAATTAAACAAGATTTAAATCAAGTGTGTATCTTCAGTTGCCTAAACATTGGAGTGTTAAATATTTTATAAATCATTGAGAGAAAGTAACAATTTTGATTTTGAAGGTTTAAGCCGATTAAACATGCTGAAAGTAAGTAATAACATGTTATTTACAGACACTTTACCAAAGCTATATTTTAGCTCTGATTTAATTAAATCTCAATTTGCAAGCATCTGCACTATTCACCGAGTTTAATTAAACTTTTTTTGACTTTCAAAATAAATATTGGAAGTTTCTTAAACAGGTGATTTATAAGTTAGTGGGAAAATCAAATAACTCCCAATTTCTTATTGATATCTACTAGATACTAGAAATAATAAAGCAATAATAAAAAAGTGATTGTTAGGCTTGTATAAATTACTATTACATTTGGTGCAACAAGTGGGAAGAATCTTGAAAACATATTTTATAAATTAGCCAGATTAGAAGATGTTTGTATCGATAATCGATACTAAATGTTCTATTCTAAGAAGGGTGAATTTTATACACCGCCTCTATTCTTCTACAGTAACGAAAACACAAAGAAATTTTTAATAAAAGTAATCTCAAAAAGATTGAGACAGTTGTACAGCTGAAATGGCAAAAATTTTGGGATTTTTGTAGTTTTTAAGGTTTTATTAATAAATAATCAGAGAGACGCTGTGGATGTATTAAGATTGATTTGGGGTTAGATTACTACACTGAAAAAGATGAACAAAGTGAAAGAAACTAACAAGAACCTGAAGAAATTAAAACGATGAACTGAGATAAACTTAAAAGAGTAAAAAACTGTGAAAAACTGGAAAAAGAAAGTGAATCATATATTTTATAGTACATATTATAAAAAAATTAAAAATACGAGGTCTTCAATAACAAAATTAAACTAAAAACTTGTTAAGGTCTGTCAAGAGAATCAGAAACTTTCAAAAACTAGCAAAAATTGATAAGAATTAAGGAAAAGTAGAAAAAACTTAGTAGTGTAACTAGCAGAAACTATCAATAACTAAAAGAAACTTAAAAAGATTGTCATAAACTAACACAAACGTGCAAGAACAATAAATAACTAAAAAAATCTAAAAAGAAATGAAAGAAACTAAAAAAACAAAAAAGAAAAACTTTGAGTAGCTGAGAATAATAACTGAGAAGAAGTACTGAAAAAACTAATCAATACGTAAAAGCGGAAAAAGTAAAAAAATCTAAAACAAACTGAGAAGGAATAAAAAAACTGAAAAGAGCAGAAGGAGAAGGAGCAAAAACTAAGAAAAACTATGAAAAGTGAGCGAAAATGAGGAAACTCAGAGAAACTGAAAACTATATATTTAAAAAAAACGGCAAGAAACTGTCGCTGTCAGTACATAAATCTTCTTCAAAACCTTTTTTATTTTTAGGAGTCACAAGCAAGAAATATTGTAAATTGGTCAAAACGTTTGAAAGTTTGAAAAAATATTGAAAATATTTTGTGTATTTGATTCTTTTGTTTTTTATTATTATTTATCTCTTTAGCTTTTTTTATGCTATTTAAAGTATTCATTTTTTTTAAATTGTTGTAAATTATAATTTTTTTTAGATTTTTTATTTTAATCGTCTGTGTTTTT
Organism: Tribolium confusum; assembly: GCA_029207805.1. Lineage (NCBI taxonomy): Eukaryota > Metazoa > Arthropoda > Insecta > Coleoptera > Tenebrionidae > Tribolium > Tribolium confusum. The sequence goes on along the minus strand of JALGAY010000006.1, from coordinate 28,749,620 downwards.
CTTGCTTTTGCTTCTAATAATAGTCTAATTTTATTCTTAAAATCATTCTTTTCAAAGTCTTTTTAAGTAAGAAGTATTTTTTTGTTTCTATAGAATAAGCAAATTCTACGTCGCTCCTTCTAACCATGCCTTTTCAATTGCTTTTTTTCTGGTTCTTTTTTCCTTTTAATAGGCGATTTCTAAGCTTTTCTATAATATTATTTTGCTTTATTACAATCTTTTTCTGTTGTTTGTTTTAAACATATTTTCTTGTTTCTGTTTTTTGCAGATTTTTTAATATTCTTACTTCAAAGACTCTCTGTTCTGTTTTTACTTCTAGAACGTCTCTATTCTCAAACGGCTCACACACGATACGATCTGTCGTACGACGGTTGTACTACAGATTGGATAAACAATTGTTCCAACAAACTGGTTAGTGTTTTACCCTCAGATTTTACGATTTGAGCATCAATCAGTCGTTGCAATTGGCAGTTGTTTTAATTACATTCGTATACACTTTGTAATCATGATACCGTCTCCTGTTGGGAACAAGATTATAGCGGCAATAGTTGTCAGTCTGTTAAGTGAAGGAAACAAAAGAAATGTTTCAAAACGAGGTTATTCCAGAGACGTATATATACGCATATGAATTTGCTGCGAGAACTACGTAGCAACGAACCAGGAAATTCTAAAAATTATCTAAGATCCTGAGAATAAAACATCTTTCTTTTAGAACTTCTTGTGTCAGGTGTTTTTGAAATCGTTCCAACTTGTAACAAGCGCACAAACGATACGATTTGTCGTTCATCAAACGCGGTCGTACGATAAGTATTTAACTAGGCAAACTACCGTACGATCCAACCTCGTCGTACGATTTGTTTGACGAGAACCCCACACACGATCCAACTATCGTACGACAGTCGTAACAACTTGAGTTGTACAACATGTCCAACGACAAATCGTATCGTGTGTGGACTGTTTAAAGTGTCAAATTTCTCAAATACTTTTTATTTTTTCTTTCGCTTCTAATAGTCCCATTTTGAATTTTTAAACATTTTTCTTTTCTTCTGATTCTTGGTTTTCAAGTTCTTTTATTTTATATAATTTTGTTTCTCTAAAACCAACCATTATTTATTATTGTCGTCTCAAAACTATTAGTCGTATTGGTTTTCTTTTTTTTCTTTTTTTTATTTTAGTTTTGTAGAATCTGCCATTGTTTTTTAGTCGTAGTTTTTTTAATCGTCAATTTTAAAGTTTCTTTACAATATTTGTTATTTTAGCATCTTTCTTTTATCTCTGTTATTAGTCGGCAATTTTGTGAAGTTTTTAAGAATTTGTTTTGTTCTTCTTTCTTCCAAACAGTTTCTTTTCTTGAGTTTTAAGAACAATACACCTGATTCGATTCTGCACTAATTTAATTTGCCTACTTTTCAGAAATCTAATTATTATTCAGTTTCTTTTTATCCCACTTCTGACACCTTAGTAATGAATCAAAACAGCTCTTTTTTGACTATTTAAGACCGAAAAAAATAAAAAACAAACTGCACAACCATATAATGGATAGAGACAACTTGTTTAGTTCAGAGATTTTTCTCAAAACTAATAATTCGAGCTAATATAAATTTTTTGAAAAATATTTTTACCTGTGGTTGTGATGTGACGGGGGGCGCTTTCGAATATGGATCAACCGGCGCTTCGCCATCTTCACACTCCGAGGATAGATCCCCGGAGCTGAAACGTCTTTTCAGGTAATTGACATTTGAGGTAAAAGACTGTCTAAAGCTGCTGAACGAAATGGTGGGGCCGTTTGCGGTAGGGCCGCAGTACTTGCCGCACTCGGAAATCTTGCCGCCTCTCTTTAACCGCCCCCTCTACACGCCGTCAGTCTGGAAAAACAGAAAGAAATTGAGCTCTCTTATAACCTGTCAATGGAGATAAAAGCGCTTTATTGTTAGCTTTTAATAGAAAACACTAATCGCTCGAAGAAAGAACTTAATTGATACTAAAGGGGATTTTTACGGCATATTATATAGTGTTTTATAAAATAAATTTGTTGCAATTTTCCGCAATTAATAAATAAAAAAAAGTTATTGTTTATGGTATTTAAGGTTCAAATGCAAAATGAAGAAGTAAGATAATTAGAATTAGTAATAAGAAAAGATAGTCAAGTCAATTAATTTGGGATAATAAAGAAGAAATTAATGAGAATAATATAACACAACAAAAAAATAACAGAAAAATAAGATAGAGAAAAAGATAAAGACAAAACTAATGCAATTATACTGATAGAAAGCACAGCATAGACTTTAGCAACATAGAATACACAAAGTATAAATGGAAAAGAAATTGAATTAAAGAAAAGAATAAATAAAACAAAATTAGATATTTTTACAAATACAGCAACTAAGAAAAAAAAACAAAAGATTATGAGAAACTAGAGAGGGACATTTATTAGTGACGTTGACAGTGGAGAAAAGGCAAAACAACGAAGATGTATTATTAAAAAAGCAAAAAGCAAATGTTGTTCTTTGAAAAACAAAAAAGCAAATGACTGTGAGGGAAAATTTGGAGAAAAATTGGTAAATAACAATGACAATAGGATTATACATTTTAGTACAATAATATTTACAAATATACGTATGAAGAATGAAGAATCAGAAGCAGAAATTAAAGATCTATAATCGACCTCTTACTGATTGAAAAAAAATATTTAAAGACACAAAGGACAGACTCATAAAGAAATACAAAATAAATATTAAAAGAAGATAAAAGAAGAAATAGAGCTGCGAGAAAATATTCTAAACAATGCAGACCTAACAGAAATATAAGAAACATTTAAAATAATAATTACAACAGCAGCAACAAAAATACGTGGAGTAAATAGAACAAGAAACAAGAAGAAACTAACGCACTGTTATGAAAAATGTATTTCAAGACTACCAACTGTCTAAAAAATAACGTGAAAAGGTAAAAATAAAAATAAAAATGCAAAAACAAAGTCATAGGACCAGTTTGGAGTAAAAATGGAAGAAAACGCATCAGGCAATGCAAAAATATTGTATTATCTTCTAACAAATTTAAGAAAATCTGCTAAAAAACGTAGAAATTAAAGAAAAAAAAACAAAATTAATATAAATAAACAGAAAGTCATTAAGATATGAAAGAACTACTAGATTCAAACATCCGTTAGGTGGAGAAGATGCAGAATTAGAACAGGATGCAATAACACGAGAAGATAAATATGGCATTAAAAAAATTAAACAAGAAGAAAACAAATATATAAAGAACAAAGAGAAAAGATAAAAATAACGGTACAAAACGCAAAAACAATGTTATGGAAGCTGCTGAGAATGAAAATGAAAGAAAACATATAAAGCAATGCTAGAATGTTGTACCATATTCTAAGAAATGTAAGAAAAGGAAAGAAAAATCTGCTAAAAACTGGTAAAAAGTCAAAATGGAGAGAAAAATTATTACCAATGAATAGAAAATCATTAAGGAATAGAGAAACTACTACGAACGTCTGTTAGGTGGAGAAGATGTAAAATTAAAAGAAAATTTAACAATACGAAAAGATAAATAAGGCGCTGAAAATAAAAGAAACAAAACAGAAAAAGCAATAAATAAACTCAAGATTGATAAACACTAAAATTGATCAAAAATATGAGCTTCTAACAGTTGCAAGACTTGCAGAATTAAAAAATAAGAAAAGATTTAAGTGTATTAAGTATTAAAAAACAGATCAACAAAAAATAAAGTAATTCAGTCACAGAATAAACAAAAATAAAGCAGATGGAGAGTAAAAGCAAAAAAAGAAGCAGACCAAGAAGAAAATAGAATGAAGATGAGACAAGAACTAAGCTGGACTCAAGCAAAAAAAGGAAGCAAAAGACAGGATTACAGAAAAGTAAATAGAAACAAATTATTTCTTTTACTCTTAGAGAAGAAGATGAGCAAGTAAGTAAGTAAAGAGTTGCAATTTTTCAAGATTAAATAAGTTTCTGTTTACAGAGTTTTAGATTTCAATGCAAAACTAAGCTAACAGAGGATTGTAAATTCACTCGTAAAAAACTTGAATTACACTCGGTAATAGGATTTGTTGAGTTGTTACAATGTAACACATGGGAGCTCTCAAAGAATAACAGCGAAATTCTGGTGAAGCTTCTCTGCTCTACTAACTTGATAATCGCCGTTTAAACCATGTTATTTGGGACATGGGCGGATAAGGGCTGCTATTCTCATTTCAGATTACTAATTACAACAGCCAAGAACCGCTTATTGTCATATTAAGATAAAGGTCACGTCTAATGCCTTTCAGGGCTCCTTTTAATTAATTTTTAAGGTAAATAATAGCAGTTTGTTCAACTTTTGCTTTTCTAACTTATAAACATAACACTTGGTAATGATGTGAAAGCTTGCTGAAAAAACTTTCAGGATTTGTTAGATCTCAGAAAAAATAATGAAAGCTCTGGAAAAATACTGTTAGAACTTCTTAAAACTACAGAAAAGGTGTTTTCGCTGAAACATTAAATAACTAATTTTCAGCTTCTGGAATGCTTCTGATTTTCACATTTTATTTGAAGTCGCGGCGTATAAAAAAGAAACTTATCACGCAACAAAAGCCCTAAAATAAATCATCCAGAAAGTTCTAAGAGGATTGAGTGAAATCTGTAAGGACAAGACACCAAAAATTAATTTATGAAATGAACAAAATTGCTGTTCTTTCTGAAATAGATGTATCAGTCTTTTGAAATTCACTTCAGATAAATCTTTGTATTCTTTAGCTTTTCAGCTTTTGAAACTTTAAGGATACAACACAAGACGACTATAAATTCTCTTCTCGTGTCATAGAGTCACTACAGATGCTTTTAATTAATTGTTTTAGCAAATTAGAAATTAATTTTGATAGTGACATTGTTTACTAAGCAAAAGTTGTTTAATTAAGAGTGTTTATGCAAGAAGTAAGCTATAAAATTAAGTCTAAGCGAGTTTTCAGACTTAGTTGAGTAAAATAAACAAAGAGTTGTTTGTGTTGACAAGATTTGAGCATTATTTAAAACTTATTTTTTGAAATGTTAATGTAGTATGAAATGTAATAAGCGACGGTGATCGATGTTATTATTGCGTGATTATTTATCTATCAAACTGTTGTTGTAGTCATAAATTATTCTTTATTTAACCAACTCCTTAATTCAAAAGAATCTTAATTTTAATAGTTTCAGAAAAAACTGGTTTTCTGATTAATTTACAAATCTGATTGTAAGCTAAAGTTAAGAAAGAATCTAGAAGAGCTTTAATAATGGAGCTTTGTAAAATAAATTTCACACTAATGAATGTTTTTTTAACAATAATAATAATTTTGTTATTAATAAACGGTCAACGAGAAATTTGTTGATAGAGAAATCAGTTTCAGTTTCTGTGATCGTCTTCAATCTGTCGTTATTTTCCGACGGTTAAAATTTGTAAAGCAATTGTTTTTAATTTTTAATTAAACAATTTATTACATTAACCTTTATTAAAACCTAAAAAGATGTAAAAAAAATTTTTTGCCACTCTAGATATCAAATTTTAATGATTACTCGTTATTTGTAAAAGTAAAAGTGCTTACAATTAAAAACTTTTTCCCAATTTAATTTACTAAATTACAACTGAACTAAAACTTGCTTAAAAAGTTTTCCTTAATATCAAATTAAATCAGTATTGATTAAAGTTCGATAAGGTTTTCGATGATAATAATAAGGGTCAAAATGAGATTATGTTAACTTTCAGTCTTTCAGTGTTTATATTCTATGCAACACTAACAACACTATCGGAATCAAACTGAAATGAAATTTTCAGGGTGTGTTAAATCGAATTTTAAAATCTTTATTTGAAATTACTTTTATAACTCTCTGAAACCTGAAACTGAATTTCAGTTAGTTAAATTTCGATAAGTATGCAACCAATTTAACATTCAGTGTGTATTCAGTGTTGTATAATCTAAAATAATATTTAAAAATCAATGTAATATTTGTAATATTTCAGCCAAGCTTTTTACTAGCAGCTGAATTTTTCATCAGTAATTTGCATAAAGAAGCTTGTTCGTGCTTAGAGTGCAAGATGTTGTCGATTTAAAAAAAAAGTATATAATTTCAACGAGACGGCATAGTCACACTACATGCAATTTTCGAAAGATCGGGGTCAGCGGATACGAGAGGAACAAAAAGCACCCACGCAAAGACGAAGAAAGACACATTCTATTGATCCACACCGACGTGCGTTTAACCTAACTAGTTGAATGTCCCATTCAATCAAAATCAAAAACTACCCTACTGAAAAAAAGCCAAAACGCAACTCGCTTAACTCAGCTGTACGAAAAATAATCTACACTTAAGGCGCTCTAGTTATACGTACGACTCTTAAGGACGAAATCGCTGAAACTTTCAGTAACTGAACGAGCTTCTGAAACCGACTGAAATGCGTGCGGACTTTCAGAGGGCGGCTATAGTGGCGCCTTTCAGTGCTGAAATCGACAAGTTTTCGGTCGATACAAACAGCACTGCCCCTAGCGGCACCCGGACTAAATTTCAGTGTTTCAGTGACACACTGAAATAGCTAAACGGTGCCTGAAAAACACTATTTCAGGTAAGTCTGAGTCGTGTCAATGCTTACAAAGGTGAGTTGTTTTGCGGGGCAAATAGTTTTGATAGGAGGAAAGGCAGCGCGATCAAAATCACTTTCCGGAGATCCCAACGCTACCACAGACAACCAACTCTTAACTTTCATTCCAGTTAAATTAACACAAGAGAATGGTGCAATTGAGTGTGTTGTGGCCGTTTTTGAACATGTGATTGTTTGTTTTGATTTTTGGTTTTGTAATTTTTCAAAAATGGGTGTCAAAAATAGATTTTGGGTTGCGATTTTGACTATAGGATTGGTACCACAGGTACGTATTAACAGTACTAGATTAATACTAGTAACTAGTGATATGAATCACTTTCTCTGTCATACAAATGACGCAAAATTTTTCCAAAAATTACCAAAATTTCTGAAATTACATAACTTTTACTTTCAGAAGATTCAGATGATATAATACAGAACAACAATAGGTTGTGGGAATTGACATATTTAAATTAATTCTCCATTAGTTATCGAGTTATGTTGTCACTTTTACTAACTAAGAGAAAGTGATAAATTTTTGGCCAGTGATAATCAAATTACGCTTTCGCTTGAATTTATACAATTAAACTGAAAGAATCTGCAATAACTGTATTGTGCCGGCCTGCTGACCAATTAGAGCCGCTTGCCTTAGGTACCGTTATTGAAAAAATATAAATTTTATATTATATAGTTCCAGAATAAACAAATATTCCGATCACGAGACATTCAAATTTATTATAATTGCTAGCATTCTTGATACAATCTATACAAGACTCGAAGGACCATTCGTTACTTTGCCACAAAGCGATCAAATCGTTTAATTAAAATAATAAATAAAAAACCTTCTTGTGGGTAGAACAAGACCGCACCTTTTAAGGCCACTTTGAGAATAATCACAAATGACGAGTTGACCTATTGTCTTTACCTCTCATGACTGTTATTATCAGAATTACTTGTTTTATTTACCAGAATCGTGACAAATAAATTGTGAAATGCTAAAGATTCACCAATTAGATTTTTTCTTTTCAGATGCGTGCAAAGCATTCCTTTTACTTAACACAGCAGGAAACAATGCCATTTTTAAATTGCTCAATTGCTTGCCCAAAGTCAGGAATCTGGGCAGTGCAGAGGCGAGTATTGCGAATCGTGTGTGGTATTATTCATGTCATGCACTGAAGACCTTGGATTATTAACATTTCTATACGGTCTAATTTTTAACACACAGTTACAGGTGGTTAATGTGTTGAAAAGCTTTGCCCAATTGTGCTACTCACGTTTCATGAAATCAAGAATTTCGTTGTTTCCTGAAATTGGGTCTTCAAGGCCGAGAAACATGAGTTTTTAATTTAAAGAAAGCTAATCAATTTCATGTTTAATTGTTGCACACTCATGCGTAAGAGAAATTTTTTAGCAAGTGTGCAAATTTCACTTTTAACCACATTAATTTTTTAAATATTCTTTTCTCTACGAATTGACGTTGGTATGGCCGAGCACACTTAAAGGTGCATTGATGAAACATTAAACAATGCGGTTCTCCCATTTCCGACACTAGAATTAGTATACAAGGAACGTATTATTTACTTAAACTATTTACATACATTTTACGTTTTTTGTTCTCTTTTGTGATACCTAAACTGTGTCAGATATTTAAATTCAAAATACGCCACTTGTATAAAAATGTATTTGCTAGAGAGAATTTTAATAAAAGCTGTTCGCACAAAATGGGAAAACACGGTCAAGTGATTTTATCCAGTGGAAAACGTATTTTCGCTTGTGACATATGTTATCTGTGTCTGTTATGATAATTTAAGTATGTATTACACAAAAAGCGAATTAGTTATTTTATTTTTATTAGTAATTGATTAAGTTGTTATGAAATAACGGTTTAAAATATTAAATGTGGAAGATTTATGAATGGATTATACGTTTACAGTAACAGTGATAAAACAAGAACTCATTTTACGATGATATACAGAGTGTTATTAATGTAACTAAACAAATTATAATTGTTTATAGTTCACTTTCAGTTGAGAAAACTGAAAACTTGGCGGCTTTAATCTTGTGAATCAATAAATAATGATTAATGAGCACGACACTAATCACAATTGTCCCACCCGAATTTGATCGGCTGTTATTTGCCCTGCTGACTTACAAAATAAACAAAATTTAACAACAGTGTTATTGTTGAAGAACAAATGTTTATTATTGAATTTATAGAAACTATAAAAATTTGTTTAAAATTTGGGTTTTTTGCATCATTTCAACGAGAACTACTACCAGTTAAAATCTCTACACGTCACACAGTTTTTGTTTTTTAACACGTAGAAATTGTTTTTAACTATTGTTATTTTCAGGACAAACAATTTGTATTAATTTATTGTGCATTTTCAAGCTACAATATTTGCACCTTCAACATGTATCATGTACTGTTGTTAGGAGCATGCATTATAATTGTACAAACTCATAAATTATGTGTGTTTTCAAAATGAGAACAATTGTTGTAATTGCTCTGTGTGGAATAAAGTGAAACCAGATTGGAGTTTTGTAACAAGAAACAATAACTATTCTATTCTAAATCTAACACAAAATTTAAAACACAATTTATTCTCGTCTAGTAGAAGAGACAGAACTTCGAAATGTTTAGTTTTAAAAATTTTCTAGCTTGCTTTATCTATCTGCTTGTTATCTTTCTGTTATTAGAATAAAATGTAAATTTTGTATTGTTTTATTTTTTGTTTTGGCTCGTGCTACTATAAACCAGGTTAGGACAGGGTTACCGTTAATTTTTTTATTCAGCTATTTGTGTTACAAAGTAAAGTGTCATGTATATCACCAATTATATTTGTCCTTTTGGTTATAAACAAATTTAGATTTAAATATGTTGATTCTCTTCTAAATTATTTTTTTATTTGTTTTTTGTTAGCGGTTTCGACACAATTATGCTTTCTTTGATTCATCCTTTGATATGTTTTTTTTAAATTTATGCATTTTTAATGTTTCTAGAATTTTGGAAGTTTTTTCTTCAATTTCTTGAGGTACAATTTGCGACAAAAAATTTGTAACATTAAATTAAAAACGTGTATAATCTTAAGTTTCTATCACATTATCTTATCAGTTATCAATCACGATGACAGCAACTAATATCAAAAGCAAAGAAGTGTTTTTTTTTCCCATATCAGTGCTGAGATTTGGTAATATTGTTATTATAATATTTGGTAATATTCCGGTTCTTTCTTCATCTACTGCATGGCTCGTTTACTTTATGTGTTGACTTACTGCTGATAGTTCTTTTTATTTAGGGGCTTTCTGTTCTTTTTGTTTTACCTATATACAGAGTATTGTTAAAGTTTAAGCAGTGCTACTTCTCGTTGAGACGACGTTAAATAACGAGGACTATTCCAAGCAAAATTTCTCTAGATTTTGCAATGTTTTGTAGATATACACTGATGGACAAAATTAAGGAAACTTTTCTCATAGTTGTTAAAACATAGGGGGTTTTACTGAAAACATTTTCCATAATGTGTGATGTCGAAGACAGCTTGGAGTACGAAGGTTTTACGCGTCCTTAAAATTACCGACATTATTATTCCAGTGACGTTTTACACTTGAAAGTAGTCTAGGTATCTGGACAAAATTAAGGAAACCAATCCAATAATGCTCAAAACTTGTTCACATTTTTTGTCTCTTTCGTTATCTCAGGTTTTTGTGTAGTACAGCGCTTAGTCGTGCCTCCTGGAAAGTTTCTGTCCACCGATTTGCAAACAAAAATTGTTGAAGCCTTTTACAATGGAACAAAGCAAAACGATATAGCAAATCAATTTTCCTTGCACAAGTGAGTAGTAAGTAAAGTAGTAAGCCGACACCGCTCCAAAGGGAACGTTTTTACCTTAAAATGTGATGGCAGACGACGAAAGACAAGTGATCGTTTGGATACGCGAATAAGAAGAATAGCAGCAGCAAATCCTCATTTGTTAGCACGGGGAATCTTGGAGCAATTAGGACCTGTTAATATCCACCCAAAAACAGTATAACGTCGATGTATTGAAGAGGGCCTCCACAGCAGACGTCCAGCCAAAACGCCACTTATCTCACCAAAGAATAAACGAGCTCGTATTGCTTTCGCTGACAAGTACCTTGCAGGAGATCAGCAATTTTGGAAGAACGTAATGTGGACTGACGAAGCCAAAATCAACCTCTTTGGATCTGATGGTAAGAAATGGATTCGACGGCCTACAGGCAAGAGGTACCATCCAAACTATACTTTGCCTACTGTGAAACATGGCGGTGGTTCGGTATTATTGTGGAGATGCTTTTGCGGACATGGGTTCAATACATTTTATGGAAGGTAAAATGGACAAGCAAATGTACTTGGATATCTTGCGGAATGTTATGGAACCATTTGCGAATGATAATTTACCTCTTACCTGGCAGTTACTGTACGACAACGATCCCAAGCACAAGGCGGGTGTTGTCAGCAAGTGGTTAAATGACCAAAAAATCATTGTTCTTGAGTGGCCAGCCCAGAGCCCGGATCTCAGTTCAATTAAGAACTTTTGGAATGTGCTAAAGATTCCAAAACTGCGTACCAAAACTGTCAAAAATAAGGAACAGCTGAAGGTCGAGATTGAAAACATTTGGAGGGATATGCTGATGGATAAGATCGAAAAATTTCTTCAGTCAATGTCCAGAAGATGTCAGGAAGTAATAGACAATAAGGTTTTTGCGACACATTATCAATTTTTATAAAGTTTTGGAATAATTCTTTGATTTCTGAAAAGTTTCCTTTATTATGTCTAGCGATTTTCATATATTATCTTATAGGATTTTTGTCATAAAAGCGTTTTGGTTGTCTACATTAAAAATATTTATTATTACCGGTTTATTTTTTCATACGCCCGCAAATACCCACATTTTTACTCAAAAAATCTATAAGATTCTTAAAGTTTCTTTAATTTTGTCCATCAACAGTTGCTATAATATATATCAGGTCTCGTATAATTCTTGCGGTTTTTTTTTTCTGTTATTAGACGTATATGATAGTATATCAATTTTTTTTGTTTGTCTTATATTCTCTCCGATTTTTGTCATTTTTTATTTTGTAATTTTTTTCATGGAAGTCATTGTTTTGTGTGCTCTTTGTTTAATTATTTTCTCTTCTTTCTAACTTCGTTTGTTATTAGTAGACCTCGGTGGGAATATGGGAACAAAAACCCTTTGCAGTCGTCTAGCTAACTACTCGTACCCGCCACGCGATAAAACATTGATACTTGAATTGGTCGTTAGTAGTATCGAACTAATACCGCTATCGACCAATTCAAGTTTCAATGTTTTATCGCGTGGCGGGTACGAGTAGTTAGCTAGACGACTGCAAAGGGTTTTTGTTCCCATATTTCCACCGAGGTCTAGTTATTAGGAGATTATCTATTCTTTTTATGTATGCTTTAAAAGCTGCTTTTTTGTGTTTATGAGTAATTTGATGTGTTATATAGTATCATTTTCGTACTTGTTTTTATATCTGTGCTTTTTTGTTTTCTATGATAAATTGTATTTTTTTCTGTATTGTTTCTATTTCTCGACATATACATAAGATGGCATCTTTGTATCTAGTTTGTAATATTATTTTCTCGTTTTATCTTTTTCTATTCGGCTAATTGATATTTTATGGGTAGTTTTTTGGTCTTATATTATTATTTGTAATATTAGAAGCTCTTCTTTAAAAAAAATTTCGAGGTATCTATATCTGAGTAGCTTTTTTAAGTATCAATACTTTTCCTAGCCCTAATTAGAAGAAATTCGTTTTTATGTCTATAATTATAGAAGATTTTTAAGCTTTTTCTTTCTGTTTATCAATAAGTTATGCGGCTTTGTTAGAAGAGAATTTCTGTAAATAGACTTTGAACGTCAAATGAGATTCTTTCTAAGCCATTCTTTATTTTGTCTAGCACTTTTTGGTTATTTTAACTTGAGTTTTTCTTTCGAAATTTTATTTTTCATTCACTTACAGTCTTTGTGTAGTCTTTTTTGTAAATGAAACTACTGGTCTTACTGATTTTAATAGTAAAGGTTTAGGTTTTATTGAGAGTATTATTGCTAGTTCCTACAAAACTTCTATTGCTTGTTTATATTTTTTATATAATTTCTGATAATTTTGCATTTTAATTTGCAATTTATAGTACTTTAAAAATATTTTTTCTGCCTTTCTGTTATCACCTTTCTGACTTTTAGTAACTAATCGCTTGTTTTTGTTTTGTTTTTCACTTTTTCAGCATTTTGAGCTTTGCTAGAATAATTCTTGTTTTCTATTTTTCTTCTAGACTTTTCTGACGATCTAAAGTTTTAGAAAATTACATACAGAGAGGCTCATTCTGTACTGAAACAATTTTTAAGAAAAACTAATCATATTTACTGGCAATTATTGAAGAGATTTAGTTTACTCACGCACCTACATGGTTGTTTCTCGTTCCCGAAAGCCATCTAAACAATTTTCTGCATGCTTCTGAATTCCACGCGATTTAATCAGCCGTAAGCTCAAAGAAACGCAGAAAATGACAGCATTTAGATCAGATCAGAATATTCATCACATTCCGATCTAAAACACGAGTCTTGTTAAATAAAAAAAAAAGATTTTAACATTGAAAGTGTGGTTGTAAAATAACGGTTTAGTGACCTAGAATAATTGTTCATTAACTGTTTCTCGATTAGAAAAATGTCAACATTGCGTTGTGTTTTTTTTTCTATGATTTAAATTGCATTATTTAGTATATTAATGGTTCTGTATGCAACAAAACGTAACAAATAACGTTTTGTGCATTCGGTACATTAGATCCCGCAGTGCGTTTCTAACGAATCATTTCTTCCGCCATACGTACCGCAATTATTAAAGCGATCTACATCTTTAATGAACAACCAATTAAAAGTCATTAGGTACGTTTTAATAGTCACATGTTTCAAACGTATGTCAATTATTTTTAAACAATGTCACTTAATTCCGGAACGCCTCTTAGAACAAAGACAGGTTCAGTTAATAACACTTTCACCTTCGATTTTTGAACGACATTTCAAAGCTGACTTGCATGATAAATGTCAGCTTTCAGATAATAAGCTTAATCCCTGAAGAAAATCTCAGATTTATCCAGCAGCGCAGCTGCTATATACACCTCTCCCAATCAATATCTTTGTGGCCACTTTATGACCCAAATAAAAACTGCATTTGGGAAAATGGAAAATGCGACTTTCACAACTTAATAAGAAATATTGTTGGCATTTCAAATAGAGATAACTCAACTGACGCGTTTTTTACCAAATGGAGAGGATGAGGAATGGCTTTATTGTTTCTGTCTTGTATAAGACGCGACTAGAATATTAGCAACGTGCGAAACGTGCGATGTAGCGTTTTAATCGGATAACATATGTTAGGAAAAAAGGAAGATTCAAAGACATGAGATAATAGATAATTTACCTGTTGCGGTACTAAATACTACGAGAAGGAAGTTATCAGATGAAAGCTGCATATTTATAAAAAAAATACTGTTTTCCCCTAACCACATCTTTACCAAGTTTTGCTTTCAAATTTTTTGAATATAGATGCTTAATTATAAATCTGGTAGGTCAAAACTGGTAAATCCTTCAGAAATCCCTAAGAATTTCTCTCGGAATTCCTGAAATATTTACTTTATAACTAAATTTTATTGCTAATATTGTTATTATTTTGTAGCTTCTAGTAAATTCGTGAATATTCTAACAAATTTAATTATGCACACGCGCGGAATGTTTAAAATGTTTAGAAATTCTTCGGAAGTGCTTAAAAAGTCCTTTGAAAATTTTCAGAAATCCTCAAATCTGATAAGAAAAACATGGAAATTTATAGAAAATCTTGTTCCTTTGTACATCAGAAATCTCTATGAGTTTACCTTTCGCAATGTTACAAACTCAATATACAGACTTGAAATTCAATAATTTTAAATTAGAAAGAAGTTTAATTTGTATAAAAATTTTTCAGTATTCACTCAACACATAAAAATAAATGGCGCCCTAAATTTTTGAAAACTAGAAAACTTGAGTTCTAGATTTTGTTTTGTGTAGAAATTGTTTTACTTTTTAGTAACCGCTACTGTAATAATGTGTTGTTCGTGTAAATAGTTAGTTCTTAAATAAATTATTCGTTAAAAATCTAATTCTTTAAATTGTAAAAACCTTAAATTAGAGGATTTTTACAATATGTATGTATAAGTTTATAAATTAGTAGGCTTCTCAAAGAAAAATATTCCGGTGAACCTCATGTTCTCTAGTTACACAAACATATCGTTTAACAACTAGAAATTTATTTTCGAAACCTTATTTTTTTGACTTTGTCCGGTGAGATCGTCAAAAGGGTTGTGCCGGTTAGCACGTGTTCTGTAAAACTACATACCGCATTGGTATGAGTCGTCTGTTGGTTGTGTTGTTTCAACACCTCTAACGCATTTGTAAATAAGGGTCGTTCTTAAATCAGTTAGTGTGCTGATTTCAGACACTAACTAATCAACATTTCAACGTGCGCCTTGCATTTTACCATGCATAAACAAAACAGTTTGGAAGCACTGGTTTGTCCCAGTCTGAACGTGAAGCAGAAAATCCCACCTACTCAACCGAGATAAGAATAAACCTTATATATAAATGCATTAGTCATAGAAAAATTACAACCAACTGATGACTGTACAGCATCTTTAAAGAGCGGCTTACTGTTTTCGCAGAATGTTACTTGAAACCGCATTTCTTCGAACAGTATTTTTCCGATTACATGAAATCATGTTCAGCACTTTTACCCGCCACGTGCTAAACGGCACAACCTCTTTTACGATCTCACCCGACAAAGTTAAAAAATAAGGTTTACTGTGAAAGACTAAAGCATTATTTTTGGTCTTATACGAATTAACGTGTGCCATTTAAAATCACTTGAAATTAAAATAATATAGACAAATCTAAATAATAATTTTTTAGGTTTTTGCAAGTGCAAAAAACGGCGTATGTACCTCAAGACTGTAACTGAGGTATGTGAGATCTTTTCACTCTCGGGATTATATAATGTTTTTTAGTTTTTTGGTATACAATATACTATACCAAGAAAAATTAAAGAAAAATATCCAAGAAAAGGCAGAATATGAAAGAAAATATGATTGGTATTAAGAATCTAAAAAAATATAATTATTAACGACAGAATAAGATTCTGAAAAAAAGGGGTTATAACTGAAAAATTTAGAAATTAGTTTTGATAAGGTAATCTAATAAGGTTACATCTTTCTCTTATTTTGTCGTCATCATTCATCACTTGAGTAAATAAAACAGTGTATAGTGTATGTGGCTCGCCTGCAATTACCTAGAGCCCTCTGACTTGCTCATAAATGTTAACTTACTGAGATTGTCACGTAAATCACTATTACATCCCTGAAAGTTTTTTTTCTAGTACAGTCAACTTGAGATGTGTTTAGGGTAACACTACTCAAATCTCTCTTAATTTGGATGTAACAACCTGCTATTACAGCATAAAACCATCTCAATTACTCCCAATTATAATTTTAGAAGCATTCAGGAAAAACTTTGCAAAATTTTGTACTTTAGACTCACCGAAGCTTGACGACTAAGCTAGCCATTATTTTCTTTGCTTATACAATGCAAATGTTCTGTATTAACATTAATGTTCATTCAAAATTTGTTCTGAATACTTTACTTCAGACAATTATTTTACATGAATTGTTCTTTATGCGAACATTAGGAGTCATTAAATCAATCATAAGAACATTGTAAATATTTTGAAACTCATGTCATCATTACATCGATGAATAGCTAGTGGCAAAAAACTAATGAATTGTACGTTTAATGGAAATTAACATTAATTCTTTAATAGAATAAAAGGAATATCATCTATATAGATTTTTATGAGTTTCTGGTTTATTGCAATTGCGTAATTTCGTCTTTACCCAATAAACTAGTTATAATTAATAAAAATGTTATTGGTTTGTAAGTAATACTAGTCATTAAATAGACTTTGACGTATTTTGATTTCGAATTTTTGTTATTTTTTGTATTTGTTAAGTTTGACGAATTAGCTTATCAAATATCAACAATACAACTTGTGTTTATTGTTAATTTGTTTACTTTTTAAATTATAGAGACACAATGAAGCCAAAATTACTAAGTTTAGATAAAAACCAACGCGCTAGCGCCATCTAATAATAATCCAGCTATTAATATATAGTTTCTCTATTGATTAAAGTACAATCAACATTAAAGTAATGTATTCGCTTCGCTCAGTCATTAAAACGTCTCAATTATTAATTATTTACTAATTAATAATTAAACGCTTCATTTATGCATTTAACAGAAACACAATATAAAATATCAAAGGCAAAGCCAAGCCTTGCAATTCTGTATAAGAAACATAACGTAACGGAACAAAACATTCCTAAGAAATCCTTTTGAAACATCAAACCTTGAAAAAAAAATTTTAAAATCTACATTTTCCACTGCGTTTAATTAAAAATCTTCTATCAACTGTCACGAAAGTTTCTTTTTAATTTAGAACGCTTGACACCTCCTTAGCGACAATTCGTTACCTCCAATTAGGGTTCCTGAAAACTGTTAATTTCCAGGTGACCTTCTCGCTTGTTATGTATATCAACCAACGCATTTTCGTCACAAAATTATGATAATGATGTCCGAACAAGTATTTGACATTGGTCACTCTATTTACAGAGTTTTTAACCGCGCTACAACCTGCGCCCATAAGTACCAAGGTTTTGCAACATTCTATTGTATTATACTAATTCACTTTCTGTAATTTATGTCAGAGAATCGAATTATATTCAATAGAAAGTTGTTAAACTCGGGTCTTTGGACTTGATATGGTCACCTACTCCCAAAACCAGTCGTTGTGAAATGGTTGATTTTCAAAAATTCAACTATTTTCAACTCGATGGAATTTTATGCAAATATTTATTAAACTATTATACACACCTAAACGCTTCAGGGTCGTTCTAGTGGGGGTAAATAGGTATAAATCAAGGTTTTGCAAACGTTCAAGATATTTGCTTGGGGCTGATCTATTTTTTTAAAGAGAGTCTATTATGCAAATAACAAAGATGAGTTAAAATGTTTTTCTAGAAATTAATTAAATTGTTGTTAAATCTCTTCTATTTTTGGTAATTTCACAGGTGTTTAAAATAATTTCAGGTATTCTCACAATTTAAAATCTGTGATGTAATGCATTACGTTATTATTTATAAGTATCTAAATACACCAAAACAACTGTACACCTACAGTCTAATTCCAAAATTAGTACTTTAAATAAAGGGTTTTTCAATGAGAATGGGTCGATGTTAAAATGAAATAAAACAAGCTGTGTGTGAGGTATTTAAAAAAATCTTTTTTTATATGAAAGTTCCATGCATGCCTTTATTTATGGAATATAACATTGTTCAAATGTCCGCCGAGACTTCTAACTGTGGCATGGATCCAAGTGGGCTAATTTTGAATGACTCGCTAGTATAGATCTGGCTGAATTTGACCGATGGCATTGGTGATATTGACTTTAAGGGCATCGGTCGATTGCGGCTGATTGGTATAGACCTGCGATTTGAGAAAACCCTACAAGAAAAAATCTAGCGGAGTCAAATCGCACGATCTTAACTCTGCCCTCAAATCTTTCATGCAGAACGTCCAGCGTGGCGTCTGCTGTATGGCACGTAGCCCCGTCCTGCTGGGACAACATGTCGTCTACCTCCATATTGTTTAATTTAGGGCAAAGAAATCTGTTAGCATCGTTCTGTAGCGCTCGCCGTTGACGGTGATGGCCTCACCAACGTCATTTTCAAAAAAGTATGGACCAATGACGCCGCCGGCCCAAAATCCGCACTAAACAGTAACTTTTTGTTGATGCATTGCAACTTGCTGAACCTCGTGTAGGTTAGCATCGTCCCATATACGGCAATTTTGAGTGTTAACGTAGCCATTCATCCAAAAATGCGCATCGTCACTAAAGATGATTTTTTGACCAAATGTGGGGTCTTCTTCTAAACGGTTCGAAGCCCAGTCAGCGAACAAACGGCGTTGTCTATAGTCATTAACTTTAAGCTCCTGAGTCAATTGGATTTTGTACGGGTGTAATTCCAAATCCCGACGCAAAATTCGCTAAACTGATGTCTGCGAAAGGCTGAGTTCTTGTGTATGACGCGGAATTGACTGCCTCGGGTTTTGCTGTACACTTTCACGTACGGCAGCAATATTTTCGGCCGATCTAGCATTTCTTTGACGACGAGGTGTTGGCTGATTGCTTACCAACCCCGTTGTTTCAAATTTGGTCACCAAACGCTGCAGAGTCGATTTTGAAGGACCACCGTGTCTTCCATAAAATGGGCGCAATGAGCGCAATGTTCGAACTAACGATAATAAAGTTTGTTTATTTGAACGTGTTGCTCAATTGTGTAATTTACCATGGTAATTTGGCATCAGTGACTGAACAATAAACACCAGATTACACAGACACTACCAAAAAAACATGGCCGTCACAGGATGCCAACATCAACCCACCCTTATTGAAAAACCCTTTATAAAAAATATACATAGAAGTAATAAGTAATTATAATTAATTAGTTAGTTTTCCTGACAGAATTACATCAACTATATTTAGTAAATAAAAAATTCTTTCTTGTTTTATTTTTTTTACATAAGTTTTGTTTATTTCTTTAAGGTGTGGTCTCAACTAGTGGACACCGAATTCATCCCTCAAGTCTCTGCGACATGCAAAGCCGGTCACATGAACATCCGTGTTGCGTTCAACAATAGTTTCTCCGGTGCTGTCCATGCAAGGGATTACCGAACCCCAGCTTGTATGGTCCACGGAGATGGTGGTAAAGTTGTCACACTCGACATCAATCTGTTAGCCCAGCAAGGGGCCAGTGATTATTGTGGACTTCTCGTCAACAATGTAAGTTGCATCACTTAAAAATACGTCAAGGATGAATTGCGTTCCATAATTGGATGCGCGAATCATCTTCTGTGACACCGATAGGGAATTGTTGGTGTTGTCAAGGCTGGTAGAGTGTGTGTGGAGAGTTTATAATTAATTTGGGGGTCGTAATAAACAAAGAAACCTCGAAAATATTTTTTAATAATTTATTGTTATGACTGACAGGCAAATATGTAAACAAAAATATAAAAAAGGTTACTAAATATTCAAACGGTGATAAAGTTTCGTAAATACAGCTAATCGATAGAAATATATTATTTACAATTGACGACAGTGTCTATTTTTGGAAATCCAGACGTCAAAAAAAATTTTTTTGGCCACACGTTACATTTTTTGTTTCCTATTTTAGCTAGTGCCGTAGCGTTTAGAGCATTTTTTTCTGTCGTTTAAAATGACAACTAAATTGTTCAATATTTTACTAATTTTTGAGGCCGAAGACGACATTTCTGAGATAATTGTGACAGCTGTAAGCAACATTTTCCTAATTTCAGAACTTGGAAAAGTTTTTCTAACAATTTTTAAATAAATAAAAATAAGAGTGACTTCGTTATTCGAGTTTGAGAGACGCAAAGTTACAATTTTTTCTACTTTTTAGTGAAATTTTATTAATTTTTAAAGCCGGAAGCAATGTTTTGTTTAAATTTTAAATTAATTAAGACAAATATGGCATAGTTATTCTATTTTAAGTACTGATTTTACTAATTTTAACAGTCAAAATTTAAAAAAAAAACAAAGACATTACTTTTTAATTTTGAAAATCAGTACCACCATTTACTAGTGCTAGAAATCGAAGGCGATACTTTGTAGAGACGATGAAGGCGTTTTTTTAATTTTGGAAGGCGGAGGCAATATTTTACTAATTTTATATCAAGCGAAGTCCGGCTAGTGGTCGTATAGACAGACACAGTGTGCCATCTAACGAAGAGTGCTGGAAGGTGCGAGAATTGGTATAATAATGTTGGCGGATAACAAAGTTATCTCTTCGGCTCTCGCTCGGAGAGATATAAGCGAGTTCTCCCACCGGTTCCAATCGAGCACAACGCTCCGAGATACACTGTACTGATGAGGGGCAAAAACCCCGAAACCGGTATACAGTTTCTCGACGATGATGCTCGATTGGAACACCTTTGCTAATTCTGGTTACAGTGCCTTTCAGTGTGTTGCTGGTTGGGCGATTAGGTGATGTAATTCAATGTCGGTCGGGGCATTAGTCCGCGAAGTAGTTGTTTTTGCCTAATCGTGGAGGTTGGTTATGTTTGTGGCCGAGCGAGAGTCTAAGAGATAACTTTGTTATCCGCCAACATTATTATACCAATTTTCGCAACTTCCAGCACTCTTCGTTAGATGGCACACTGTGTCTGTCTATACGACTACTAGGTTTCTAGAGATTTCTTAGTTCTTGTAAGCTAGATTTTTGTTTTTATTATTTCTTGTAAATTCTAAAGATTTTTATAAAATTATTACGAATTTTTAGAGATTTTTTAAAGCTTTTTGGTAGTTCTTTAATGATTCCTGGATTTTGTAGAATTTTTAGAGATTCTTTAGCATTTAGGTCTCCTATCTCTGTTGTAAGTTATTATTTATAAAACAATTTCTAATTTTAGAAGCCGGAGGAGATATTTTACTAATTTTCTAACTAGAGGTTTTAGCCATAGAGACCACTCCTTTTATCATTTACCTTTTTTAAATAACAGAGCGTGTTTTGAGTGTAACAGATTAAATAAATAAGTATGAAATCGGCCATTTGCACCATTCCACTAAATGAATATTACTGTACAACACTTTTAAAGCAGATAAGAAATTTATAAAGTCCCGTTGAAGTTGTTGTATCATAAAATTTTATAGATATCGATTAAGATCATTAGTCATTAAGTCCGCAATGGAACGTAAAATTAAATAGTTTGTCTCGAATAATTTTTTTTAAACGTTTATATGAGATAATATCAGATTCATTCATCTTTTAATATATTACAGTTAGATTATCTTGATTTTTCAGAATGATTAGTGATCGCTGATCTGTTATAATTCAAGTCATTAAGCACGATATACAAGCAAGTGGTGAATGAAAAAATTGCGGAACTAATTATGACAAAAATGTGATTTATTGCAGGCATGCAGGATTATTTATAAAAAATGTTAGTTATGTACGTAAATAGATATTAAAAGTTAAACATTAGTTAAGTTAAATCCATTCACATTCCTTTGCAAACCACGACTCTGCTTTAACACAATTAAACACATTCCATCAGTACCATTGTGCACAGTTTTCAGCTATACAGAGTGGCCCACCTAGATTTTCTTCTCTGTTATTTACTTCAGAAAAACGCTAGGACAGTTCTACTTTGTTTGCCGATAATAACTTTAAAGCACTTACTGTTCCAAGGGGTGATAACGTAAATCATTATAGGAAATATAGGGCGACTGATACATTAAGTCTGCTTTTCAATCGGACCAAAATTTACTCTTTAATCTCAAAATTTTTAAATTTACACATTTAAAAACTAGAGCTTTGAGAATTGTTAAAGCACTTGTACTTCGCTCATTTTTTTTTAAATATAACGTAGTCGTCTTTAATAAATGACAGCAACAGATTTTAAATTAGATAAAAATAAATTGGTGAAAAACTTAAATGAAAAGGAAATAAGACGATGCTTTACCTTCTTCAATTAATTAAGAAAGATTTTTATCTTAAACCGGAGATGAATATTCGCCGCGAATAATAATTTTGTTTACTTTCTCTTTACATATTTTATTGAAGGTATTGTAGCAAGAAGATACCGAGTTAAATTACAGAGAAAGGATCAGAAACAGTTAGTTAACACAGAAATGATTTAAAACAAATATTTTCAGGAGATTTTATGACTTAAAATAGCCATACGTACCGCCTAAAACTCAAAAATATAGTCAAAAATTGGAAAAGTAAAGCTCTGCATTGTGTTTAACAAAATGGCGGCGAGTTTTGGTTAAATATATGTTTGTTTGAGATTGGAAAGAACATACAATAAAACCTCAGTATAAAAGGAAGCTTTTGTTTGTTTCCTGCACTAAATTGTCTATAAGTTATAAAATAAATAAAATAAAAAGATCTGTTGTTAATAATACAAACAAAACAAAATGTACAACACGTTATAAGGCAGACAAATTAAAACAAAACATAAAGTACTATTGTGATTCAGTTAAGACATTTTGGGTATGGCTTACTGTAAGAAGGACCGCATAAAACCTTCCTAAACTGTGACCACAAACAAATCTAAGTTACAATAAGTCTGTAACTTTAAAAACGTTTTACAATTGCTTAAAATTTATAAATGTTAAAATATAGACAGAAATATATAAAATAAACCCATTGATTTTAATGGACTATTTAAAAAAACAAAACAAACTTGTAAAAATATTATAGACTAAAAACGTTTGGACTAGAATAGCACAAAAATTTGGTAGAGGAAGCTTTGAAGCAAGATTTTGTTAGAATAAGTAGAATCAGTTTTTTCAAGAGCACAAAACGTCTTTTTAGCAAGATTTTTTTGCTTTTCTAAGCAATTTTTTGATGAAAAATATGTAATTTTGCTTCCAAGAACTGAGTTCTGTTAGCTGTGAATGTATCTCTACTGGATTAACTACTCAAATGCAGATATCAGCAATAAATCGCGTGATTCTGTTGGTTGAAGCTATTATTTAACTAAGACATGTATTTTAAAATTATTACTTCAAATTCTACACGATTTATTCGTTCTTTCGAATAAGAATAGAAATTATATTCTGTCAGTTTCTAATTTTAATGCGGGCTCGTTTCTCGTAAATTGCGCCTTTAATTCAGAAACAATTCGTTTCTAAATTTAAACTAAGGGTTCGGCCAAAACCGTTTGATACAATATCAAATAACTGTAATATTTTCTTATGAAAATCTTGGAATTTCCTCCCCAACGATCTAATTTAAATACTCTCGTTCCCTTCCCTTTGTAATATCAGACCCATTCAAGCCAAAAAATTAATGTCTGTTTCGAACTTACTAACTCTCGTCCTGGCAACAGTTGTCAAGCAGGAATCCTGGAAGAAAGACTGAGTGAATATTGTTTGTTAAAAGAAACTTCGTTACTATATTGCGAGATGAAGCAGTAATTAGTTGCTTCGATGTGACCCCTATCAATAAAGTCTAGCATCAACACCTGTGCCCCTCCGGCTTCTAAAAAACCGATATTTTTTCAATAAAACATTTGCGAAGGATTCCAACCGGAAAATTTTACCACAAATCTTCTCTGTTGTATAATAACAGCATTGTCCATGCCTGCAACTATGACATTATTCATGGGCTAATAGTTCGTCTAATAGCCTTTGTCTTTCGAACTCAAACTTGCAGAAAAATTAGTCAATTTGTGATATTTTTTTCGCAATGATAAATTACGTAAAACTAGCGACCTCAAAACGACATAAAGGGGGCGTTTACAATGTTTTTTAGTTAGAGAATTGCGAAGGAGGCACAGTTATGAATTAGTTAAAATGCATCGTGACTTTACTGTTGATGTCATTAACTGTTTTTGTAATTCCGGTGTCACACATTCCAATGAACCTATTACGTCAAAATTTGTTTATATGGATATTTCATTTGTGTTATCTACGTAATGAAACATCTGTTACACTCGCAGACATTTATAGCAGAACTTATTTTCTAAGATTATATGGCAATCGTAAAATTAGTCTATTGTGCAGGAGGTAACTGATATTCTATTCAAAAGGAACCGCAGTCGTAAATGACTCCATGCTTGTCATACGTTCCAGGAACGAATTAAAACAGTTTGAGGCCTCACAATTTAAACAATAATTAATTTTACAAAGATTATTAACAATTATCTATTCAAGATCGATTATTCCTGCTTAAGGCACTTAAATTCGACAGCACACCTTATCAGGTCGTAGCCGGGGTTTAATTTACATTTATACATTAAAGCGAACAGAATTAATTGGTTGCTTACTTTACAGGATTTTCATTATAAAATTGTGTTGCTCAAAACGGTTGGTTCTTCTAAATTTAGTCGTCATATCCCGATTCTACTGTATTTAGGAATCTGTTTCTGACCTGATTATCTTGTAGATTTAGGCTTTTACTTTCAACGTTCTGTGTTGAGTTACGTCCAAATTCAATTAGCACCTCTCTTGGCATGTTTACCAGGAAATATTTCTGAGTAATTAATCGTGGAAAAAGAGAACAAGATTGATCCACACATTCTTGAAAAAATTGTGACTTTCAAGGATACAATTATTTAATTATTGTTGGCCTTCTAATAAAATTGATTTTCGATTTGATCGAGATCAATTCTGTTGTAGAAATGTGTCGAAATCTTATTTAAGATTCCTGTGAATTCGATAACATTTGATGAATGGATAAGCTTTTGCCAATTTCAGCTAACCTGTGAGAATCTAGGATTAATACACGGCAATTAAATTACAGGATCTTGCGATCGGCATCCAGCAAGGCTACAATATTATTAAATGTCGATTTAATCGTTGGCATGCAATTAAAATTTCTGATCGTATCTGAATGAACATGCTTTTTTCCCCTAAGATTCTTTGGCGGCCCTTATAATTTTTTTTCCGACTCGTCGATCTTTATAAACAATGCACAAGTTATCAATCACGACACGAAATCGATACCTTTCTAAGATCACGCAGTTACCCTGAGCTGGATGGCATGTTTGAGGTCTTTAAGTGACATTGCATTGTGTTCTTGATTATAATTATAATAAATTCGAGTAGTTTTTTGCAGTTTGGTTATTTATAGTGGCAGGAAAAACATTATTAAGCCATTTCATTCCAGGGCGTGGACGTAAACACCCAAAGCTAAAGTTATGTGGCTACGTCATCGTGTCCGTGGAGCACGTTAAAACCTACGCGGTTTGCATATTTGGACATGAGCTTCCACAACAGCTACAGACAGGATTATTGAAAAATTGATAATGACTTATTTGGAAATGTTTAGTGAAAGTCGTTAAAAGAATGAGCGAAAGTACGGCCCACACACTCATAAATAATAAGTTCTTGACTCAGGGACGAAAAACGTCTTCTTGACAGTCTTAATTGCCTTCCCATTTTTTTTTTTTTTTTGAGTGAAAAGAAATGTAATTTTGATTTTAAGATCTGAAATCCTGTACTGTGGGTGTATCTCTACTGGATTAAGCACTCAAATGGAGAGACCTTAGATCTCACAATAAATAACAGCAATAAATCGAGTGATTCTGTTGGTTGCGGATATTATTTATCTAAGATAGGTATTTCAAAATTATTACTCCAAATTCAACAGTGATTTATTAATAGGTCAAATAAGAGTACTATAAAATATTTTTATTTAACATAGGTATAGTTTTGTTGTTAGTAGAAGTACTCCTTATGATTTTGTTTATTTGATTCAGGTTTATTGTAATTTAAAGATTTTGTTTTTTTAATTTATTTAAACTCAAAAATAACTTTTCATAATCAAACAACACACCACTATGGCTTTGATTAATCGTCAGAACTGTTTCTAATAAGCGCTTTTTCTCAACTCGTTAAACTACTCTACTCTAGCGCTTTTCCTTTTTATATACATAAAAATTGGCTTCTAGTAGATTCGCGTGTATTCTCACTAGTGCCAAAAGCTTGTCAAGTCGTTCATGAATCACATTGCTGAGAATACTGCAGGTAAAACTTCTAGAGAACACTTTCAACAGATGACATCATTGTCGATAGTCTCTTTCTTTAAAAAATTCTTGTTGCGAACTTCTAGTTCTTCTAATCTTCGTTTTCTTCAAATTCTTCTGGTCTTCTAGTCCGGTTTTTGCAAATTTATGTACACTAATTTAGGTCTTTTAAATCTATTTCTATATTCAGATCTGAGATTGGAGAAGAACTAACGATTCTAGAGACTCGTTCATAAAAGTTAAAAACTTATTTTATTTTAATTTTTTTTTGTCGAAAACGCAAAGAGTTATAAAACTGGGGTTTTCAGAAATAGATAGAGTCGTTTAAGATCTATAAGTACCCAAAATTTTATGGGCCACATGCGTTTTGTTCAGAAGTTATGAAGAGAGGAAGTTGATGGTGTCTCAAAAACCAAAATTGGGAACTAAAACCGTTTTTTTTTTTAATTTTTAATTATTTCGGACCTTTTTACGTTATATTATGATACATATTTGTGATCAGGACGTCAGATATGATTTTTCGAACAATTTTCAGTAAATTTGAAAAATTTTGTGAATACAAAAAAATGACATTTTCAAAAAAGTTTTTAAAAGTTTTTGAAAAAATCTATATAAGCTAATTTGGGCCATCTCAATCTATTTCGAAACTTAGATCTAGAATCAGATGAGAATTAAGGATTCTAGAGACTAGTTCATGAAAATGAAAACTATTCTTTTACTCCGAAATTTTTTTTCTAAAAAACACAAGAAGATATAAGACAGAAATTTCTAGAAATAGATAGAGCGGTTCAAAATTTATAAGGGTGGTAAATTTCATGGAGCAAATGCGGTTTGTTCAGGACTTTTTAGAGGAGATCGACAATGGTGTCTCTCTCAAAAAATTGGGAGTTTAAACCGTTTTTGCAGCGATTTTTAGCCAATTCAAGCTTTTTAGAATAATTTTTTTTTTAAATTTTTTTTCAGGTTTTCTTACTTTCTCACTTGTTTTTCATACACTTTAACAACTTTTAGGTTTCTCTACAATCTTCTACTGCTTCCGTTTATGTTCAATAATTTAAAAAAAAAATATTATTGTAAAATATTTATGTTCTTTGTTTCTTCCAGGCGATGTTTTCAAACTTCGTTCAAATTTTTTGTTTTTCTTTTTTTACCAATTGTTTTTCGAACTCTTTTTTTATTTAAAATCATCTTCTAAGATTCTTCTTGACTTTTCTTTTTTTCTAACCGACGTCGTTTGTTCATTATTGAAACTCACTCGATTTTATTTTAAAGCTGTTGAAATCTCACTTCTGCCACCATTTGATGACGTGATGATGATTGTGATTTGTGATTTAAACAGTTTTATATAAGTATGAAGTAACAAGATTAAATAGTTTTTCTAGTTCTCACAGTAATAATAAAACAATGTGTACTAAATTATTCATTTTGTTATGCTTTTATTGTTTATTATAAAATTCTATATTTAGTAAACATCGATAAAATAGCCAAGCGTTAACACTGTATTATCTATTTAATAACAGTTGTCAGTAGCCTACTGGTAACAGCTTCAATTCCAACCAACTAGACTGATGACTAGAGCAAAACCGCTGTGAATTCGAACCCTACCTACACTTGGATATTCGTGAAAGTCCCAAAGGGTAGAATAGACCTGGAGTTTTAGTACATGACCCATTTAACAAAGCTACAAGAAATTCATTGTCAAAATTTAATTGAACAATAATATGTTTGCGGCCACATAAGAATGAATTTACGTCATCAAACATTATAATAGAAAGGCATTAAAATTGGTAAAACTGTAATTAACTCTAAATTTGTTCATTTCAAAATTTAAGCTTTGTGTTTTTACCTCTAAACTGCGTTGTTTATACATATTTTTTGTTTATACATTCTTCTTATCTATTTAGTAATGTTTTTAGAGTTATAATCTTGTTAAATATTATCAGACTGCCAACTCTTAAACAAAAAACCGTTCATGTTTTGATTGCCAACTGAAAAAACCCGTTTTTGTTTCAGAAAACCGAGGAGCGTTCCGTTCCCATCGCCGTCCGAATTCACCGAACCCTCGAACTCGCCGACGACAAATTCTACGTGATAACCTGCGGCAAAGCCGGCTTTCGCAATGCCCGCAACGAAACCTCCCTCGTGTCCTTACGTCTCCTCGACGGCTCCCGTAAAGTCACCCAGGCCGTCTACAGCAAGCCCTACACCCTTCGAGCCGAGATCTCCCGTCCTGACGGCACATATGGCTTCCGGGTGAAATCCTGCTTCGCCTTCAACAAGCTCAACAGCAGCGTGCCCCTAATCGACGACAAGGGCTGCCCTACCAACAGCGACGTGATCGGCCCTTTCGTCTACGACGAGAAGAAGGGCACTGCAGATGCACAACTTAGATCAATGTTCCGGTTTCCGGAAAGCTCTGAGGTGCATTTTCAGTGCGACATCGGACTGTGTCGGGGGTCGTGTCCTGAGCCGGTTTGTAATGATGGGGCGCAATCAAGGGCGCTTACCACTGAAGAAGGGATTTTAATGGCAGCGACGAGTGTGTTTGTGTTAGATCCAGGAGATCCACCATTAGTACAAGAGTTGTGTGATGAGGGAGGAGTACATCCAGCGTGGTTACTCTGGCTTTGTATAGCTCTAGGAGTGCTATTTCTTATCATGTTGATTATCAATATTTTCTTGTGTTCGGCTATGACGTGCGCTTGTGCCAGAACAGAGATTATTGAGAAAGAGCCGAGTATTATCGAGGACTATGATCCTTACAGGTCCTGGCATGGAAGCCAGTATGGATCAAGGTAAATATTTGCAAAAGGGGCTAAAAGATTTTACTAATGGGACACTTATTAGTTGAGTGAAGCAACGCTGCTCCCGGTCTAGATTCAGATGAAACTGCTTATATTTATATAAACCGAGTGATTTGACATTGTGTCTTGAATAACACTTTCAAATTTTCTTAAAAATTGGTGTCCTTTTAATATCTGACATATCATACCGAAAGAAACTCAATTTCGCGATAACCAATCAGATTAAAACATAAAGCAAAGCTCCTTTTGTGTGATATTGACTAAACCACTAACCCTTTCGAGTTTCAAGGGTTGTCGCAAAATTCTTAAACTTTTCTTTTACACAGCAGTGTTTCAGGTACTCATTAAATGGGGCTCCTCAGAATCCCAAAGGTTATACATCTGGTGGTTCAACAATGAATTCAACCAGATCAGTGTCTTCACACAGTGACCACTATGCCATAGTCCACTCACGGCCTGGTAGTCGATATAAACATCGAGGACCACCATCTCATGTTGGCAGCCACTATAGTGGAAAATGATTGTGTTCACCTAAAAACTCTTCTAGAATAATAAGCTCCAATAATAAGTGCAATTACCGATATTTATACGACTTACAGGATAATTATTGATTTGTTTACTGATAACGAAGCCGTCCATAAAAATATTCTATAACAATAAGATATAACTGTAGCTTTAATTTTGTAAATTCTAAATTGTAAAGAGAACTGATTAATATTGTAAATATAAAAGTTATTTTCAAATAAATTTGTTTTGTTACATTACCGGAAATGACTGAAATTATTGCCAAGTGTCGTTGTTTGACTGAAATTTGTCTTAAATGACCGAAACGGAGCGAAAGTTTTTATTTCAAAAGATAAGAAAGCCTTCACTTCACGTTTGTCAATACTAAATTCTTTATTTTTTAAGATAAAAACAAATATCACAAAATTAAAACAAAAAATTCTGTTTTCTATCTATTTTGTAACAGTTTAGTAGGTAGTTAACATTCTGATGTAACTGGGTACCTACACATTTTAAATTAGTGATTCTAATTACCAATTTAAAAATATTTATTATTGTTGTTAAATATTCTTAACGCCCACATATTTTAATGACTGGTTTGATACCATTATTGCACAATTTAGCAATAAAATTTGTTACAAATATTAACACAGTTATTTAATTAAAAACATTAATTTAATAGATGGCTAAAACTAATTAAATAATGTTATTTACTGATGTAATAGCATGCAACAGTATTTTTTAATTTAAATATTTTAATTATCACAAATGAGTTATTTGATTTTGATTTACACAATTTTGTAGAGTACAAATTAAATCAGAAAAGGACATGACGTAGCTTGCGCGACAGACCAGTTTTTGATGTTGGACGAGTCTATTGTATTACAAGGGGAAGTCAAGTTTGACAGAGTCGCCGCCTCGTGAACTCTTTAAACACTCTTAAAGTTTAAAACTTGATTTTAGTTTTGAATTCTTAGATTATTATTTGTTCTTGTCTTTTTCTGATTTGATTTTTACTCTATTTCTATTGTCTGTATTCTTTTAAGAATAAAGAAATGTATATTTATTCGTATTCAAAGTGGTTTTTAAACGTACCGCTGTGTAATCGGAACTTAACGACTTTTCTGTCCTAATAATTGTTGTTGTAATAAAAAACCACTTCGAACTTGAATAAATATAACAGAGAGGTCTGTAATTTTTTTATTTTTTTAGATTCACGCTTCTTAAGAAAAAGAATGACTTTGCACAACTGTCATCAGCTCAGACAACGATCTATTTTAACAGAAATACATAAAATAATATTTTTGGGTCTCAGGAAACAGATTTTACTTTAACTAAATTGAATCAATTTAAATTTTATCAAAATTGATAACATGCACATACTAATTTGTTAGCTGAGTGTTGTAATAAACTTATTACATAACTGCGTGATGTAATAAGAATAGTAGACTTTTTTAGCTAATTTAAGCCGATACCAAACTAAATGACTGTTACCGATTGTCTACTGTACTTTCACGAATATTTTGCTGTTTTCTAAAAATAAAATTCATCAAAATGGTTATTATTCCATTTATTACTGAAAGAAATACTTAATAATTAAGAAAATTAAAAAAAATATATAGTAAAAACTCCAATATTTAAATAGAAAGCAAAAACGTTTTATTTCTTTTTTATGTAATGTACATACATGTTTATATTAATTTAGTTTTATTGATAAATCAATAAAATAAAGAAATAATCATATAATAATTATTTTAAAGAAATTTTGAAGTCTCAGTACTGTTCAGTCCTTCAGCTCGCAATCGCGACAAGATCGGTCTGTATATTTCCGATGCGAAAGGCAAAATCATTCCTTTTTCTTGTATTTCACCATCCAAAACCATTTTTGTAGCAATAGCAGCTGGATAACCTACAGTTTTAGCCATAGCTGAATACCCATTAGCATCTCCATAAACAACAAAATTAACACCTCGCAGCTCCTTCTTATTATCTGGCCAGTTAATACCAATTTCGTGACGTAAAATTACCAAATCACGTTCGTGTTTTTCTGTAAACAATATTTTTTAATCCTTCTGCGAGACTCATTAGTTCACTTACCTAAAGCTAGTTTGGTTGAAAGATAATGAGTGAGAGTATCCAAAGGTGAGCCACACTTAATAATCCCATGATCATCCAACAATCCTAAATCCTCCAACAAATCAACGGCAAATTCGGATCCAGTCCTTTCAACAATTTGGTTCTTTAAATTATCATAAAAAATGTTATGATTTTCTAATCCTAGAAGATTACAAATAAGCATCCTCCACGTAATTTCCGGTCCCTGAGCATGTAGCGCTGGATGCGGTTCTGGATCTAACAATCCCAAAAATTGCAACATTCTCGCAGCTTGAGCAAAACCAGTATATCTGATAGTGCCTCTCAATACTGTTAAAGCGTCCTCAATTCCGTAATATTTCGCATAAATTGTACTATCCCGATTTGGGAAACCCTCAAGATTAAAACCGGGAAGAAAATCAAGTGTTTTAGTCGTGTTCATTAACTCTCCTCCTGAACTAATCTCAACAATCTGTCCTTTACTTAAATACCGAGCCGATGAGACAGTATTCAACAAAGCGCCTCTCGGCGACCACGAAAACTTATACCTCAAGGGGTTATCACTAAATTCTGGTGCAGGAAGTCCTCCACAAAACGACTCAAAAGAGGTAATTCTTCCACCAGCTTGTTGTACCTCTTGAATACACTCCAAAGCAAGTAAATGGTCAATTCCAGGATCTAAACCGATTTCATTCAAGACAGTTATACCAACATCAACTGCTTCTTTATGAAGATTCTTCATTTCTTGACTCATGTAACTGGCAGTGACCATATTGGTACCTTCTTTAATACATGCTTTAGCAACAATATGGTGGAGATTTGCTGGTAGAATTGATACTGCAACATCAGCTTTGTTGACGATTTCTTCTAAAGCACTTGAATTCTCAAGTGCGTTTAAATAAATGCTTTGGATTCCAGGGAAAGCACGTGCTAGGTTATCACCCAAGTCTTTTTTCTCGCATGCAACTGTAATACCAACTGATTTATCCCGGTGTAAATATTCTACTAAAGGAGCAGCAACACGACCTGCTCCTACTATCACAACGTGCTTTTCAGCAGAATAAGACTCACTACTTGCTTTATGCCTGCTTTTACTAAGATTAATATTTAATTCAGAAATTTATCGAAAAATTTCGGTACTTACATTGCTGCTTGTCTTAGCTCCTGGATGTATTCGTAATTTGGAGTGAGTAGACCGTTACTTGCAATGATTGCCTAGAAACAATAGATTAGATAACATTATCTTTTATCAAGGTCTCAACAACAAAATTTTTACTTACACCATGGACAGCGGGACAAAAATTTTGACTTTCTAAAGATTGTTGTGCATTTGACTTTATGATATCCTGAACATAAGGAAACAAAAGATCTCCGAAAAAATCAGTACTTTCTCTTGGAATTTGAGTTGGCATATTATCGATACTGCAAACTAGAACACCAGGTCCGCTAAAACTCTTTGTGTCTTTATTTCTATCAGCATCGTAGAGACAAAACGGTGTATCTATTGTAGTACATTCGTTCATAAACTCAATCGAGCCTCCAGGATCGGCTGAAATATCACAAATTGCCAACATTCGGTGCGGCAAAGCTGGAGCTCCGATTGAAGTAGGTAACCAAGGAGTATGAGCAGGTCTTAGTAGATGTTTAGCGTCTGGAATTGTCAACAGTTTGGGACTGTTAACAGCCCAGTAAATTCCGTTGATTATAATAGAAGCGTATGGTGCTATTTTTTTACTAAATGTAGAAATGTAACGTTCTGGATGTTCCTCGTATTCAACTGGATCAAAACCGCCTCCTTCTGCACGTTCTAAGTAGTGACGTCTTCTCACTTCACAAGCATAAATTTTGTTTAAACTGCCATGCTCTGCTGCTTTTTTTAACGACTCAGGAGCGACATACTCGTGTGGAAGTTCTTGGAAGACTTCTTGTGATCCTTGAGAGACGTTTCCTGATCCTGTGAAGACTACAGTGAGTGGTCCGATTGATTTTGGCATTAGACCAAGTGCTATTTCATAACCGGCATCTCTGACAGCTTGTTTAGCCATACTAGAATTTCGGTAGTTGTGAGCTGGACCGATATGCATAAACGGTGTGTGGTGACCCAAAGCCAGTAATCTTAAACCTAATCCATGGAAAATATTTACAGTTCCTGCAATTCCAGCCATTTTTCCAAAAGCAACAACTCTTTGACCTTTCTCATCCATTAGTTTTTCGTAATCAATTAATCTTATCCGCTTTTCTAGAATAGCATCAAGAAGAGGCATATTAGATTCTTGGGCTTTGATAGTATGGGAAAAAACGCAGTAAGTCTTGTCTGGAATAAGCTGATCTATTGGAACTTGTTTGACACCAAAAATAATATTTGCTTCAGAAATATCTTCTTGGATAATAGCACCGGCATTAAGATATGCTTGCATAGGATATGCCCTTCGGTTACTTGGTTGAACTATAACTTTGACTCCGGTTTTTACTAATTTACGGACATGAGATGGAGAGAAAGGAGCTCGACGTTCCCAAACACTTTGGTCTTCTCGACGAATTGCTATAATTTTCTTAGTGGCCTGGAAAAATTATTTTTGCAAAATAGAGATATTTTTAGAATAGTCTATTAACATAATTGAGATAAGAGTTATCAAAGATGTAAGTCAACAAAATTGTCAAGTGCAATTAGGAAGTTTTTATCTATTTTTGTCGTCTTTAAATGATGTAATATTTCCATAATTTTTAAAAAATTTTTGGTACTTACGTAAGTTCTTAGAAGCGATTGCCGCTTCGGTGAGATAATCTTTCCAACTTTAAACATTTTAGTAATTTTCTGACCCAGATTTATTTTTTAATTTCTTTCTCTTTTTTATTTTCTTTGCTTCCTGCTATTGGTTCCTGATTATTGTAGATGTCACCGCTCCCACCGAGCATTTTCATTAAACTGAAGTCTTAAACGAGATTATTAGAACATTTATCATTTTTCAAGTAAACAAACGTAAAATGAGAAGATATCTTTAAACGCTACTAACCCTTGACCTGATTTTTATCGAACACTTTAAGTATTATTGTTTTCTGATCAGAAATAATCTTGCAATTATAACGTAACAAACATTACAACATTGAAGGAACGTCGACAACCTCAGATAGTAACAGAGAAAAAACATGATAAGGATTCATTAAAATTGTCGATGGAAAAAAACAAGGAATTTTCAATACAACAAAAATGATATTTAAAGCAAAAATATAGCATTTTGTTTCATAAAAAAAATTTTTGAAACACGCAAATCTTGGTACACTGTTACAAAAAGAAGAATAACAACAAAATTTGAAGAAATGTAAAAACAAAGACTTAAAGACAATGAAAAATGTAATGATATTCTAAGAGATCTCAGAAAACTATTTTTAAAAAAGAAAAAAGAACAAAATGGTGCTCAAAATACAAGAAACAATTCTGAAAAAACAAAAGATGATTTTTATGATAAGCGGTGTTTAGAAAACCGACAATTAGAGGAGAAAATTTTAGAAGAAATACAAAGACTTAAAGACGTTAAAAAATACAAGAAAATTCTGTCAGATTTCGGAAAACTACTTTAAAAAAAGCACGAAAAGGTGCTCAAAATACAAAAACAATTCTGAAAGAACAAGAAAAGTTTTTGAGAAAGTTAGGTAAACGCTGTTTGAAAGAAAAACAATGTAAAAGACGACGATTAGAAGAGTAAGAGAAAATTCTGGAAGAAGTTGAAAGACGTTGGTAAATATCGAGTTATTTACTCAAATTATTGTTGTATGTATCTGTCTTTAAAATAGAAATAAATTATTCGTTATTAATCCAATTCTTTAAATAAAAAAAATCTAAATTCACACATACGTTGCAGTACAAAAATTCTTAGATGAATTCTTAATTATAAATATATATTCCAAGAGATCTATGCTTTTATTACAATTATTTCAAAATGATTAGATCAAAATAAAATAAAACTATTAGAATTCTTATTGAAGTAAGAATTTTTTCTGTATGGAAGAGAATTCCTGGAAAACACTCCCCACAAGACATGTTATTACAACTTCAAGACTTGGTATATAATCAAATAACTTGGAGAAACAGGACAAGAAAATTGTAATTGCAAAAATGCCTCTGAACAAACATCTCCTAGTTCACACTTTGATTTTAATTTCAGTAAATTGTGAAAACGTAAAATTAACAATGAAACAAGGACTTGTCATGAACCAAATCCTAAATACCTATGCCCTTGATAACGCCAAAAATCCGCTCTGCAAGAACCACACAAATATCTTCAAAAACGCGTTAAGATCATTCGAACCTTGGGCCTTAAACAGTAAACATTTCAAATTGTGTCAGCAGTTTTAATTTTGGTGTTTCAGTGTTTGACTCTTCGGCAAAAATCCAGCCAGGGATCCTCGTAGGGAATTTAGTAGAATTTGGAAGTTTCAAACAGTGCATCCAAATAGAATTCAATGACATAACAGGCAAACACTGCTTGATTAAAATAACTCCAAGTTTGGGTCTAATTAAAAAAATTCTTTCATTCCGCAATGTCACTGAGAAACGCTTCGGTAAAATACGCCTAATAGTCGAAAAATCAGCATTGTTTTGGTCAGTTTGTGTTCCTGAATCTTGCCCAATTTCCGAAATTTTAAAACATTTCAAGAGAGTTGTTTTGGATTTGAGTGAAGGTCTCAGCTTGAATATAACTCTAGACAAGAATCACTGTGTTACCAGCAAAACTACTCAAGAAATAGGATTAGCACAGTATCTAGCTCTGTAGAGAAGTATCAATTTGTTGATGACAGTTTAGCTAAACACAGTGTGATTTCAGATCAGTTCTACTATCTTTTATTATAATGAGTGTGTTAAGTACCGTTTTAGGCACCCAAAATTCGTTAATTGCCGCATTTTCAATCACGTCAAACTACCGGAAGATTCTCTCACGAAGAACTCCCAATGACCTAGATTGTATTCACGGCTTGCGTTTTTTGAGCACCTGTTACGTGATTATAGGTCATCGGTACTTAATGGCTATGTTCACGCCTGTGATCAACGGTTTAGAAATTCTAGATGTAATCTTACTCACTCCAATTTGTCTTTTCATTCATTTAATTTCAGTGGATTTTGTACTACTCAAGTACTATAATAATCGGCGGTACTATATGTGTGGACACGTTCTTTATGCTAAGTGGTCTTTTAGTAAGCCTCGGCTTCTTTCAATTTGTTACAAAAAACGGTAGCTTCAACATAATAACCTTCTACCTGTATCGTTACTTTCGAATAACTCCACCTCTTGCGATTGTTGTTTTAATATACGCTACTTTGGTACAGTTTTTGGGTACTGGACCGTTATGGTATGACACGTGTATGGCTCATCTGGAACCGTGCAAGTATTATTGGTGGTCTACGCTTTTACATATTCAGAGTTACACGAATCCACAAGCTTTGGTGCTTTGGTATAGCAAAAAAATTTTTTTTCTTAAACAAGAACTGTTCTAGTGTATTTTACAAACCTGGTCCTTGACTTGTGACATGATTTTCTTCTACTTCTCACCGGTACTTCTATACCCTGTGGAAAAATCAAATTTTTGGATTGCTTGTTTCAATTGCAACATATTTGTTATCAATTGGAGTTAGTTTTTATACAGCTTGGATTAACAAATATGAAGGAGGAATGCCGATAACTAATCAATTATTTGAAACTAAATATTTTCAACAACACTATATTACTCCTCATACTAGAGCATCTCCGTATATTATAGGAGTACTTTTCGGCTATTTTCTCTTTATTTTAAAAGAGAAGAAAATAAAAATAAATTTTTGTGTTAACATAATTGGTTGGATAATTGCTACATTTCTAATGGTAGTATCTGTGATTGGTTGCTACACTTTTCAACTGGAAAATCATGATTACAACCGTTTGGAAGCTTCACTCTTTCTGTCATGTTCTAGATCTGCTTGGACTTTCGGTCTTGTTTGGATAATTTGGTCTTGTGTTAACGGTTATGGAGGCTTTATTAACGCCTTTTTAAGTTCTTTTATATTCCGTGTTTTAGGAAGAATCTCTTATGGTTGTTTTCTCCTTCATTTAATTTTACAACTATTTAAAAATGGAGCTAACAAAATGCCAATTTACTTTTCAAATTTTACAACAGTAAGTGTCTCTTATAATCTACCAAATTACAGTTTCATAAATTCTAGATTTATGACAGTTTTGCCGATTTACTTTTCGTCGTGATTGTTAGTTTTTTCTTCACGATTTTCTACGAATTACCTTTAATAAATCTGGAAAATTTATTTTTTAACCGATCTAAAAAAGTGCAATCATCTTGAGAAAAGTGGCGTTTCCTATGATCCGTATAATGCGCCTCGAAAGCAAATTTAAATAAACAAAAATCCATTAGTAGGTCTTGTTACTGACACACATGTTCACGAAGAGCCCACCCACGTATTAGCTGTAACAAATTTTCAACTATTGTTACAATAAACACAATGCTATTGTATCGCACCGCTTTGTTCAGCAAATAAAATATTCATACACTCATTTCTGACTCAGTTCTAACCATGACAGGACGTAAAATCAAAGCTAAGATGTTGCTCGATTTTATAAAAATGTTTTTTGCCCAAAGTTCAATTCATGGGTTTCCGCATATGTCAGCAAAGAAGCGGCATCCAATCGAGCTGATTATCTGGATTGTTATTGTGGGAGCTGCGATTTATGGCGCTGTGGTTCTTAGTAGTTTAACTCTGAGACGGTATACTGAAAATCCGACGGTCATTTCAATGGAACGGGACAGATTTTCATGGAATACTACTTTTCCAGCAGCTACAATTTGTCCGACTTATAAAATAAACGAACCTTTGCTTGAATTGTACGTACAAAGCTCGACTGAAAAAAATAAAACGGTTTTAAGAGAGTTTTTGACGACTCTGGCTGACGCTACTTACACCAATTTTGAGACTGTGGTGCCGTATGAAGGTATAGCTGAGGAGAATTATTTAGATATTTTACTAGATCTTCAATTTGAGTTTAAACCAGCTGTTTCAAATTCTGGTGGGAATGATAAGATGTATACGCTTCAAAAAATTGTTTCAGAAATGGGGATCTGTTACAGTTTTAACTCAAAATTAGCTATTTATAACTCTCCTGAGTAAGTCTAAAAAAATTCCAGATCTTTTATTAAACGTAAAGACAATTTTAGTTATTGGGATGAAGGAAATTGGGATTTAGTTGAAGGAAATGAAACGTTTTATGTCAATCCTCTCGATGGTGAAGTCTTTGCAAATGTTATGAATATGTCAACCGGATTTGATGTATCTCAAAATTTTGGTTATGTTTTAGCTACTTAAAATTTCAGATTTATATTCATGGTCCTTACGAAGTTGCTGATATAGCAAGTAAAAAAGTTACTTCCCCCAATGGCAATTTCTTACAAATGTCTTTATCTGGCTTGACTATATTCAGCAGTAATAATATTAAATTTTTAAATATCAAGCAACGAAAGTGTAGATTTCACTATGAAAGTAATCTGAAACACTCTCCAGCGTATTCTTATGTGTTATGTAGGATGGAATGTAGAGCTGCTTTAGCTAAACGATTGTGTGGTTGTGTTCCTCACTTTTACAGAAAATTAGGTAAAATATTTTTACCCCCCTAAGAGTGTGAAACGAAGCTTTACGCACTGATAACTGTGCGCGAAATACATCAGATTATGCAGTAATAACTACAAAAAAATTTAACTGTAATAAGTAACTAATTAAGAACAAAGACGATTTTAGAAACTTCAAAATTTTAAAATTGGGACTGAACTAACTTAATTAGCCATACGTTGCTCAAAATATTTATTTAACGAGCCTAAAAACGAGTATAAAAGACGTTGTTAAGGTTTTGTTTTGGTTAATCTTGTAAAAACAAGGGCAGTAAAAGATTAGGAAAAAAGCAAAATTTTTTAATAATTAGCAGAAAGGTACTTTCTACACCAATTGCAAAAATTACTAAAATTTATTGCCTTTTACAGTGTTTTTTAGTTTTTTTACCACTTGTAATGTATTCTTCTAGAAATTATTTACACATTGACGTTTTACAACTTCTAGAATTTTTTTTAGTTCCTCTTTTGCTGCTTATAGTCGTTTCTCAATTCGTTCTATAATTTTCTTTACTTTTTTTTAACTTTTGTTCTTCCAGAATCATTCCTTGCTTTTTCAAAAGCTTTTATTGTTTTTTCTTCCAGCTTACGTGCTTGAAATTTTTGTAGAGTTTTCTTTTGCTTTTCTTTTTCTACTTATTGTTTTTTTTTTCTAAACACTGTTATTTAAGCTTTTCTAAAACTGTTCTTCGTTCTTTCAGAATCATTATTTGCTCTTCTAGAAGCTTTTGTTGTTCTTTTTGTTTCAGCAGCCAACGAGTTCAAATTTTCCTAGAATTTTCTTTTGCTTTTCTTTTTCCACTAATCTCTTTCTCTTTAAACAAAGCTTTTCCAAAACTGTTTTTTGTTTTTTTAATACAATTCTATGCTCTTCCAAAAGCATTTGTTGATTTTTTTTGCCAACGTTTCTCAAATTTTTCTAGAATTTTTTATACTCTTTTTCCTCTACAAACGTTTTTTTTCTAAAGCCGTTTTTTAAAATTTTCTAAAACTGTTTTTTGTTCTAAAAGAATTATTTTTTGCTTTTCCAGAAGCTTTTGTTGTTGTTTTTGTTTCAGCCAACGTGTTTTAAATTTTTCTAGAATTTTCTTTCGCTTTTTCTACTAATAGTTTTTTGTATTTTTTATTTTTTCTGAACACCGTTATCCAAGTATTTTTAAAACTATTTTCTGTTTTTTCTAGAATCATTCTTTGCTCTTCCAAAACCTTCGATTTATAGTCATTTTTTTTTTTTCGACATTTTTCAATTTCTTTTCTTTTTTTGTCTTTTAAAAAAATTATTAACAATTTTAAAATATACATTCTGGAGTCCTCGATATTACAACTTTCGTATACTTAGAGGGCGAAAAAATCTGCAACGTCCCTGGCTTGCACTGCTTGGCCCAACACAAGGAAAAGCTAATCCTGCTGAAAGGCGAGTGTTCCTGCCTCCCAAACTGCGACGAAGTCAACTACATCATCGAAGATATGGACACAAGAGAGTGGTTTTTGGGCTCAAATCTTCAATGGGGCCTCAAAGAATACCCCAAAATGCGCTTACGCAGAGACATAATTTTCGGTTTCTCTGACTTACTCGGTATTTTTTCTCCAAAGTTAATAAATGACTCAAAATAGTTTATATCGGAGGTATGGCCGGCCTATTTTTAGGCTGCAGCGTCTTGAGTTTTATCGAAATCATTTACTTTTTCACACTGAGACTGTATTGGTTCGTGATAAAATATGGTAAAGAGACTCGAGAGCGATTCTAAGGTGGTCCAAGGTTTGTTTTACTGAAAAAATAAACAGTGGGTGGATCGTATGAAAATTTTTTGTGTTCGTCATTTTTTTTCAGGTGGATACTGGGTGGTCGCAGTGACATATGTGATGCAACAATCTAATGGACTTGTGTTTATTTAACAAACTGACAGTAATACGTCACACATCGCACATCGAGACTGCTTTCAGACTACAGCACTACTACACAAGCACTAAAAAATACGGTTTACCTCCTCTTTTTGATTGTAGGGAGTCAATTTTTAGAGTTCCGAGTAGATTTAGTGTGTGTTACAGTTTCTGGAAAAATTATATTTAAATAAAAAATTTGTTGTTTTCTTGAGAGATTAATTTTGCAACTTGTTGTAATTCCGCTGTGATAAGTAACAGAAGGATTTCTGAAATTAGACTGATTTGTGGGTAACACAGTCAATTAGTGTTACACCAATGTAAACTCTTCAAAACCTGAAAATTGCGTTCCTGAAAACAATCTATTTTTATTCATTTATGAAAATTATGTTTCAGACGTTAATTTATTTTTAATTTTCGTTCATTTTGGGCGTTACTTTCGTCCCGATTGGTGGCTTTCGCATCCTATGTAGACATCGCCAGGATCAAACTTTATCCCATTGGCTGTATCCCGATGCTGTATCTTTGTCATGAAGGAAATCTTCAGCTCGTATCTATCTATTCTTGTATTCTTTTATCAGATTGTTATCCATTCGAGTGTTGCTGTTTGTTTCCGTGTTATTTGTTAAAATGTTATCAAATAGTCGATCAGCTCGAGTTCCAAAATGTGCAAGATGTAGAAATCATGGAATGATTTCGACTTTAAGAGGACATAAGAAACAATGTATTTATAAAAATTGTTCCTGTGCGAAGTGTGGATTGATTAAGGAAAGGCAAAGGATTATGGCAGCTCAGGTATGTTACAAGGATTCCTAATCCACTCAAGATAATATCAAGAAAATAAAAGTATTTTTATTTTGCCTCTTTAAGTGTTTTTAACAAACCTGAATGAAGTTTTAATTTGTTTTGACAATTTTTATCTTATCAAATCTAATTAAGTGTTTTTTTAAATTGTGATAACAAGATAAGTAGTTTTGTTTACCTACTTGTCATATTAATAATCTAAGTAGATTTAGTATGAAAAGTCAAAGACCTAAATACCATTTTTTTTAAATTACATCTGTTACAATTAGAATCGCAATTATTTCATTGTTTTTATCTAAATATGGTCAGCAAGTTAACCGTAATATAAACTAAAAAAACACTTTTATAAACTAGAAAATCAAATTTCTTTCTTTTTTTATTTGTGTTTTTAGTAATGTTTGTTTTTTATACTACTTTGTTAATGTATATGTTTTTTCTGTTTTAATGTGTGCTTTCAATAAGATCGTTTTTTATGTGTTCCATTCTTTTCTTTGTCAATTAGTTTTTTAATTTTACTTTTTACTTTTCTATTTTTAGACCTTTATTTTTGGTTTTTTAATTAATTTTTTTTGTTTTTGTACATTTTTATTTAGTTATTCTATTAATACATTAACAATTTTTAGCAAAGATTAGGTACTTATCAAGATTTTTATATAAAAATTGAAAAATTCAAAATAGCAGATCCAATAAATATTGATAGTGGTATATGTTTTGCACTTAGTTACTGACTGTTTACTGAATTACTGATAACGATTTTGTAACAAAAAACGCAAAATTCGCAATGGAGAACCAAATATCTTCAACTATAATAATAAAGATAGATTGACCAATCACAAATCTAAGTTTCTTAGAAGAAAACACTCTTCATTTTACGCTTCTTTTCCGAAATTTTAGATATTTATAAAATTACTAAAACCCAGCTGTCAATACTGTCAATAGTTGTCATCCGTTTTGTACCAATACAAAATTGGCGGGAAAATTTATCAATTTAAGCTAAATCTGACTTGCCAACACAAATTTCTAATTCTAACGTTCTCAGAATATTTAGAAAAAAGCAATCTATTGGTGGATATACCAAATTCACTTTTCTTTGGTCTATTTTGGTACAAATTACTGGCCCATTACCATGACAACTTGTGAGTATACATTTTCAAATTTACAAAACTTAAAATAAGTTTTAAAAAAAAGTTTGATTCACTTAAGGGGGTATTCTGGTGTAGAAATTTAAAAAAATCTTTTTTTTTGGTATTTTTAAAGCTTAATCTTTCAAGAATATGTCCTTAAAAGGATTTGTTAAAATTTTAGTTATTTTCAGAGATATAGTCATTTTAGACCGTCTACCTCATTTTACCCGAAACTTTAAACGCGTTTTTCTCAAAACTACATTTTCCAAAGAGTTTGTCATGATTTCTCAAGTTCTACTTAACCGATTTACTTGAAATTTGGTGTGAGTGTTCTCACTACATGTCTTTATCATACCAACTATTATTATAACAAAATAAAAATGTTTACTATTTTTAAAAAAATTCGAAAAGGCAAAAAAATAGGAAAAAAATTTTTCTTTTTTTTGGACAGCCAGAATTTAGCAAAAAAATTTTTTTTTACTTTTTCTTAGTTAGTACGATAGCAGCATTCATCTAAATTAATAATCTTTTTTATTTTTTTGTTTCGGATCGTTAGAAGGGTTGCAATCGTGACAAACTTAGCGCACTATTTTTTTCTAATCCCCTACTTCAACAACATCTAACATTTTGAGTTTTTAATTTTTTGACATTTTTTATTTTTTTATGTATTCTTAAAATATTAATAAATGCCTTGTCAAAAAATGGATAGTAAAAATATTTTTTGTTTTTTATTTATAGCATCCGAAAAGAACTCTCAAATTCATGCCTCTATACCAGAATACCTCCTTAAATATTTTTCAATAATTTGAAAAATTGTTGTAAAATGAGGTACAATTTTGTTTTTTTCTATTGTTCTTATTCAAATCGTACCTATATTTTGAATGTTTCAATCATTAGATATATCAAATCGTGTGAGATACCAATCAAACCAAATCGATATCACCACTCGAATCAAACCCAGCCTCTCCACCGCCTATTATTTACAACAAAACCGATGATTCCGTAATACAATCCAGTGACAGACTGAAGTGTTTGATCGATATTCCATTAACCAAGTATCGTATATCTTATACCCAAACATCCATTTGTAATCATTGCAAATCTGATATCTCTCCCCTTTAATTCTCAGGTGGCCCTAAAACGTCAACAAGCAGCCGAAGATGCAATCGCCCTTCATCTTGCCTCAGCAGAAAACGGCACCACTTACGACTACCTCCCTCCTGGCCGTATCTACGGC
This sequence comes from Tribolium confusum, assembly GCA_029207805.1. NCBI lineage: Eukaryota > Metazoa > Arthropoda > Insecta > Coleoptera > Tenebrionidae > Tribolium > Tribolium confusum. Next base: position 28,705,242 of record JALGAY010000006.1, on the reverse strand, counting down.
ATGCAGGTCACCTCACCCGAGCCTGATGAAGACAAACAACCCCCAAATCAAGAAACCCAAGACGAGGTTCTAGTCAGTCCGGCTTCAATTGATATGTTAAGCAAGCTTTTCCCGAATAAAAAACGATCAGTTTTGGAACTTGTCCTAAAACGTTGTAATCACGACTTGCTTAAAGCAATAGAACATTTTAATTTGACTAACACCAAAGCTAGCTCTTCGGAATCTGAATCTAGTACCAAAGAGGAAAACAGTTCTGCTTTTAAACCTGTCGATGCTATTAAACCTAAACTATATTCTACATCACACCAAAGTCCCTTACCGTTGATCCCAGGTAGTAAGGTTTTTATGCATAGCTTGTACCCGTTTTTACCACTGTTTAACCCACAACCTGTTTTACCTAGTCCGGTTTATGTACCAGGTTTTTGCGAATGCGACCAGTGCAAACACAGTCTTTATGCCAGGTTGGAGCCGAGGCAATGAATTTATGTGCAATTAATGTTTCTTCGTACTCTAATAAATGTGAAATTGTAATACTCATTGTAATTGTGTCTTTTTGTTGTTAAATATACGTTTTACAGTAATTTTGTTGTTTTATTAATAACTAAAATCAATATTTGTTTACAGATATTTGATAACAAATAACTACTTGCTTCTAGGTGTTTACATGACATTCAGATTGATAAAACACATAAATTTAGCTCAAATTACTTGGAATAGCATTTTGCTTATCAGTTATCACCTGATTATCAGCAATTTTAGTAATATGTAGTACTTATTGAACAGTTACGGAACTATGTAGGTTAGGTTTGTGTCAATAAAGGTTCAGAACGGTTCAAAATTAAGCTGTACACGCGCAATGTCATTTAGGTTCAGTACAGTTCTGAACTGTTAATTAATCAATTTTTGATGATTTTGTTTTTGGACAATACTACTTTAAGTGGAAGAAAAGTAGACAATATATTCCCAGTTTTAGAACAAAGCATTATTTAACCAAATCTTTAAAAAACTGAACAATTTTTTACTGTTTTTAAACAAAAAAAAATACAAATTGAAATAAATTTCTCATTTTGGACAAAAAAAATAAACAACACAAAGGAGATCGTTCTCATCTTATGGAAATTTAATGACCACTCAAATCAAATTTTTTTTATATCAATCGATAGCTCTTGTAATAAGGAGCAATTGGTATCATTGCGCCAACTTTGTAGGTCATCAAATAAAGTCAGTGAGGTCGGACAAATTGAGAGCTAGGAATGTTTGAAAGTCTATAAATCATCAAAGCTCGGTTTGGACTCTAATAATATTGTACTTTTAACAATAGACTTAACGCCATGAAAGGGTGCATTATGGTTTGGGACATTTCAGATAATATTGAGAAAAGAATGTACAGTATTTGTATCTTTAAGTGGGTCGACTTTTTAAGACCCTTCTATAAACCGAACAATAGCCCCATTGTACACTACAGACAAGGGATAATCACTGTAAAGATGGATCTTGATTTATGACAGTTTTCTCTGCCAGAAACAACTGAGAGAACTGTCATAAATCAAGATGCATCCTTACGGTGATTATCCCTTGTCTATAGTGTACAATGGGGCTATTGTTTGGTTTATAGAAGGGTCTTAAAAAGTCGGCTCACTTAAAGATACAAATACTGTAAATACCAATAAATATCTATTTAGCCGGTTTCTGTCCTTATAAATAACAAGTGAGAGTTTTATGAACTCAGTCACAGAAATCATTTAAACTTTAAATTAATTTAGTCACTTTACTTGAAGAAATACAAAGTTGACGCAATGATACCAATTGCTCCTTATTTTATTGATTGTTATAAAAAAAATCTCGATTTGAGTGGTCATTAGATTTCCATAAGATGGGAACGATCTCCTTTGTCTATTTTTTAAAAAACAAATATTGACGACTTACCAATATTGTCCAATTTTTAAAGTGTGTTTAAACAATAAATCCAATATTTATCATGTTTTATTAATAAATCTCTTTTCGTGTCTTTAGACAAGCCATAAATAGCCTGGCCACCACAATACCAATTTCTTTGACCAATAAATATCATTTTAGTAAGAAAAATCATTACTGTTTTGTTGTTCAAGAACAACAACCTTAATTGTTACAATAAATAAACAAAGTTGTCTGATCTAACCTGACTAAAGTTGTCTAATTTTTAGGTGTGTCTGAGCATCAAAACACTAAGTTTCTCGTTTTAGAACTAATAAAAAACTTTTTTGCGCGATTGTTTGTTTTTATCAGTTTACTGTGCCTGTTTTCACGACGGTAGGTTGCTGTTACTGGTTGTTATGTGTAACAAAACGGTAAGTAATTTACTTACCGTTCAGTAAGCAATTAAATCTAAAAAAACAATTTTGCGATTTATTTATTAAAATTAAATGTACAATTATTATAATTAATAGTAGTAATACCACTCGCATTTGAGTTTCTAGTGTTAATAGACAAACTTTCCGACGTAGAAGTCCCAGGTTGTTGTAATAGTCCACCAACATCGCTGTGTAAAATTTTATAAGCAAATTCAATTTTGTTTTGGAGGGAATCTTCCACGTAACTCTCGGCCACCGTTGATGAACGCCACCCACCATGTCTTTTTAGTCCCAACACATCAACTCCGTTATTCGCCAAAAGTGTGGCCGATGTGCGTCGAAATGAGTGTTCAGTAAAACCTTCAGGGGCTTGCAACTTTAAATACTTTGCAATTTTTGACGGCCAGCCTCCAATTGTGCCTTTTCCTGTGACTTGCCTAGTGCATTTGCCATTTCGATAGTTCAGAAATAAATGACCTGACGTTGGGTTGTTTGGTCGAATTCTTATGTATTTTCGAAGTATTTCCAAATAATGAACTGCTTCATTTTCTTTATTAATAACTGTGAACGTTCGCTGAATATTTGTTTTTGTATTTAGAATATTTACTATAAACATTTCTTCATGTTCTTCTATGTCACTCATTTTAATATTGTACAAATCCTCTCGTCTACAAGCGCCCGATACTCCCAATATCATTGCTACCTGCAAATATATTGTTTCCTTAGAACTCAGATGTACCACCTCATCATCTACAACATACCTTTTGAATTAAAAATTGTTCGTCTGGTGCTTCATTCAAGAATTTTTCCATGTCTTCTTTGGTAAAAATTTTAGCCTTCTTAGGCCGATATCCAATATTTTTTCTCTTAAGATAAGCAATTAATGTAGCAAACTTAGAAATATCGATAGCATCATGGAGAAAAATTGTATTCTTCAGCATAGAATACTCCGCCCATAAACTGTCTGGGGCCTTCAAGTGTCCACTTCTCACCACAAAATACGCTAACAAGCTCTTTTCATTTACAGAAATCTTCTTTGCTTCACGCCATTCCTTAAACAACTTGTATGTCTGTTCATATCGAGCTTTAGATTTTTCTGGAATTATTGCCGAACATCCTTCTTGCCAAGCGTCTTCTAAATCATCCGGTAGATCATCACTATCGCTCATATTTGCTTCGAAAACGGAACCACAAAACAGAACTATGTAGGAATGATTGTATCAAAAAGACAATTTTACTTGTTTGGAACAAAACCCCAGCAACCATGGAACAGCCACTCAAAGTTTTCAGTTTCAATCTTCCCGATTATCACAAATGTATTGATATAAATTATTATTATTATTATTCTAGAAACTCCAATCGCGCAAAAAACGTTATAAGCATGTCGAACGTTAAGGATTACCGTTCTCATACAATAATTGGAGTCGTCGCTTCGCTCCTCCTCCAAACAATTGTCTTCAAACGGTGAGCATTCCTTACCGTTCTCCATACTTAATATACTATTTGTTCAGATTTGTTTCTGTTTCTGTAAAAAAAAACAATTTTGTCATCAACGAAAATTAAAAAATTGCTGTTTTTAAACGATAAGAATGATTATTTTAATAAATGTTAAAAGTTGTTTACTTTTTGGTTGTTTCTGAGCAAATTCTAAGTTTAGTAATATTTTTGTACAGAAAAACAGCAAACAAAAATTTAAAAAAATAATTTTTAGACACGTAAAATCAGATTTGCACCAATAAAAACCAGTTAAGAACGGTTCAGAACTAAAATGAGCATGCGCAATTGAAATTTTGCACCGCTTAACACAGAGGTCGCCAACCTGCGGCCCGCGGGCCGCATGCGGCCCTTTGCAACTTTTTGTGCGGCCCGTCAAAGCATTAATATAATTTTTTTTAATAATATTTGTACTCGTACATGACATAAAAGCACTATTTAAAAAAAGACTTAAGTTACATTTGAATATGTGGCTCGCATAAAAAATTTTATTTTGAAAATGGCCCGCCGTTCTAAAAAGGTTGCCGACCCCTGACTTAACATAGCTGCAGTTCTGAACCGTTTTAAACCTGTCTTGGTAGCTGTTGTACTGGACAACAATAATATTTAATAAAATACTAAAAAGTCAATATTTTTTAACAAAATTAATCAATTTTTAAAAGTTTTCGGACAACAATATTGTAAATAATATAAAAGTAAACAATGTTTTGCTAATTTTAGAAAAAAAGCACTATTTTGTCTAATCTTTAATAAACTGAACAATTTTTCAGTGTTTGATCAAGAAATAAAACTAATAAAATACAAATTATGACAAATTTTCATTTTTAAACTAAAAAAATTATTTTGGCAAAGTAAATAACAATATAAATTTGTCTTTTTCTTAAGAAAAAAACCTAAAATTGACGGCTTACCACTATTGTTCAAATTTTAGAGTGTTTTTGAACAACAAAACACCAATATTTAAGCCATTGAAGGAACATTTGTTTTGTGTTTCTGGACAAGGAACAAATAACCTGCCCAGCACACTGCAATATATTTTTTTTTGGTTTTTCCTTAAACAAAAACCTAAATTCTTAGAATAAAAAATCAAAATTGTCTCTTGTTTAGAATGTCCACTTGACTTGGCCAAAGTTGTTCGTTTTTCACGCGTTTCTAAGCAAAAAAACATTTCTCTCTTGTTTTTAAACTAATGAACAAGTTTTTATTTTAGATTTATAGCTTTTTCTGTTAAAAACAGTTGTTTGCTGACAAAATTAAGACATTTATCAAATCTGAAATGCTTTTAGACAAAAAAAAAAATTATTTTAATAAATATCTAAAGTTGTTTACTTCATGTAAGGAAAGTAAATTTGATCGAAAAGCTGTTAGAAAATTGTCGAAAAGATCACAATAATAATAAGAATAATAATAACAGAATTACTTTAGTCAAAATTATTTTTTGTTTCAAATTATTATAAGAATTCGCTTGTTGTATACCCTTGAAAGCCTAAAGTTTTATTAATTCCGAAAGCGTGTCAGTATTGTATTCGTCGTAGATGGAGGTAAATGGCAAATAAACACGAGAACATCCTTCTTAACTTACAATCCAAACAAAAAGATCGAGTTAGTCGGGTGGTGAGTTACTCTAATGAAGTTAGAGCGCGCCATCCGGGAAATAAGTAAACCCTTATTCAAACACTGTCACTTTATTACATCAGATTTTCAACTAAATTATCCGAATAAATTTCAACAGCAAAAACATTGAGCTCTGAATATATAACACAACTGAAATTAATCAATTTCTTCATCAAAAGATGAATACGTGTTATCTAATGTTGAATAAGACCTGGGAGTGTTATCGTCATCAAGAAGACCAGTTTTGGGATCCTAAAAAAAATTGTGAAGCTCTAGATAAAATAAGTTTCTGTACCTTTTCCAATTCCAGTAAAAGAGGACAAAACATCAAATTCAGAAAGCCAATAAGTCGCATTAACCAAGGAAAGCCCAAAATATGAACAGCTTGACCTCCTAACAACGGACCAAAAGCGTAAGCAAGACTTACAAAAACTTGCTGAAGAGCGTAGACAGGACCATATTGATTACTTCCTTTCTTGTCAACGAGATTAGCCAGAAACGGAACTAAAGCAGCATCTACTGCACCCACACTTAAACCAAGACCGAAATGAGGAAACGATAATTGATAAAGAGAGTTAGCTAGTGGTAAAGCACAACAGCTTAAACCGGCTAGAACTAGGGCACAGAATGCTATTCTCCATGATGCTATAGGAAGCAAACCTGCAAAAATTTTTTGGTTGATTGTAACACTAACAATGTTGTTACTTATTACCTGCAAAATGAGAGCCAATAAAATATCCAACACTGTCTGGTATAAAAACAGCTCCTAATTGCCACCGAGAAGGTGGAGGATTCAAATGAGCTAGCAACCACATAGGAACACAAGGTTCTAGTATAGCCATTGTAGAAGTACAAATACAAATAGTAAATGTTGTAATTAACAACTGCCCATCCTTTAAAAAACTCAACCACTGACTTACTTTGACTTTATCTATAATACCATCGTGTGTCCCATCGTCGATATACAAAATCTGAAGAGCTTCAACCACATTACTGTCTCAAATTTTTACAAAATTTACCTATACTGATTGAAATCAGAAACGCAATTAATATAAATGGTGCTGATTTTCCAAGTAGTTGATAAGCAGCACCTCCAAGTGGATAACCAATTAAAACACCTAAAGCTATACCTCCAAATGCTAAAGGCATGAGTTTAGCTCGCAGGTCTTGAGAGACATTTTTTGCTAAAATTGACATTCCACTAACTGCTATAGCAGCAGAAGAACTACCATGCAGAGCTCTTGCTAGTACTAAAACACCGTACGAGTTACCATAGGCAAATACTAAAAATAAAATAATTAATAATTGTTAATTATGTCAGATTGTGTACAGAGTGCTGCCAGCAGCATGTTACAAGATCCTAGCAGAAGTGGGATACAACAGCCAGTAGTTTCAGTGAGATATCCAATAAACGGTGTAAATGCTAGTTGAACAAAAGCTTTAGACGCTAGTAATGCCCCTAAAGGTCCATTATCGTTTTCCAAAACTTTGTATTTTTCTTGTAGAGGACTTAAGGATTTAAGGCCAAGTCTTGAATTATCCTTGTTACTTGTGTTGAGTTGGTAGGAGAATAAATAGTCGGGAATAATTGGGACTAAAATTGGAAAAATCAGATTGCAGTTAGATGAGTAAATAAGACTTACCAACAACAGTAAGTAGCACATTATCCAAGAAAAACGATAAATAAATTATAACAAATAAAAACACATTTGATTTACGTAAAGACTGCAAGACTTGCATTTTGTATGAAAGCTGGCTTTAAACTGAACTCCAGGAAATGTTAATCCGAGAGCATCTGTCGTTGGAGACTCCAGGAAAATTGTATAAAGTGGTTTTCAATGAGAAATTTAACGCTTGGGTTAGCTGCGGTGCTAACCTTGTTATCACCCTTAACCAGGCCCAGTTTTATACACAGGAAGACAGTAAAAAATTTATTGACTAGTACAAAGTTACAATAAATAAAAACAAAACTAAAATATATGGACTGTTCATTAAAAAAAAATCGGAGCATGCTGGGATAAAGATAGCAGAAATTAATAATACGTGCTTTTCTATTGCTCTTTTCGTTCAAACACTCTTTATAACCTAAACAATCTAAAGATTTATTTAATTAGATTAATTAAAGATTAATTTAAGGACAAAAAAAATAGAGAAATTAACGTGCAAATGAAAATGAGATAGACAAAGCCGGTAAACTCCAGTATATACGTCTTCTTCACACTCATACATATATAAATAAACATTAAAGAGAAATAGATAAAAAAGCAGTTGTCCCTTAAAATTTGATCACTTTGCTGCTATTTCAAGTCTCTCCGTCATGTTACTTCTTTTTCTTGGACAGTGTTATTTCAAAAACGTCAGTAATTTAAAAAAAAAATTTATTGGCCAAAAATAAGATCTCACGGAATTCTAGAATTTATTGGGAGCTGTAGGCAACTATTTTTTAAAAAAATAGATATTCCTTGAAATTATCAACGTTTCGGAGACTTTTTATTGTTCATCTCCTTCTTCGAGGCACTTCAAAAACCTGTTTTTCATAATAATTAGCTTACATTTTTATTATTGTCTTATTACAGTAAAAGATAAGCCAAGTGGCTTTCTTAGCAACCAAAATCTATTGAGAAAAAAGCACAGATTTGTTCAACGATAGAAAAAGATAAAAATATTAACGGGCATATAGACAAAGTTAGTAAAGTCCGATATATCCGTCATCTTTCCACTCATAGATAAATAAGTAAGCGTTAGAAAGAAACAGACAAAAAGTGGTTGCCTTTTCTAGAATTTGAATTATTTTCTGCCATTTTAAATCTGTACGTCAAGTTCGTAAAACGTAGGTAATTTCAAAAATTAAGAATTTATTAATCAAAAATAAAATCTCTCAAATTCTAGAATCTATTGAGTGCCATAGGCGACAATTAATTTAAAAAATACTAATTTTTCTAGCTTTATGAAATTATTGACGTTTCGGGAATTTTTTTATTGTTTATCTCCTTCTTCGGGGCCTTTCTAAAACCTGTTTTTATAATAATTGAGACAAACAGTCTCAATTATTAACTTACATTTAGCTTACAATTAGCTTACATTTTTATTAATGCCTATTACAGTAAAATATAAGACGAGAGACCACCCAAGATTGGTCTTCAACGATAGTAAATGGTAGAAAAAAATTAACTTAAAAATAAATCTGAAATAAATCTAGTATACCTGTCTTCTTCCTACCCATGGATAAATGAGTAAGCGTTAGAAAAAAACAGACAAAAAAGCGGTTGCCCCTTCTCAAATTTAATTTGTCTGCTGCCATTTTAAGTTAAATTCTGGCAAAAACAAAGTGATTTCTACAGTTTTTGTAATAAATTAAAATTTTAAAATTAATAATGTGCTGTTAAAGTTTTATTTTGATAGACAAATGCTTAAAACCAATCTACTGCAACTCAGCAACATCTCGATTTTTTTTTTAATGAACAGTCGACTTTTACAGGTAATCATGGACGGCAAAATTTGTATTTCATTTCTCTAACAATTTTATACATTTGTAGATGCTTCTCATCTAAAGAATAACTCTCAATTCTTCAAAGAAGTTTTATAAGCTTAACACTCTCACCTATGTTCAAATTTTAACAAAATATTGATTTCTCAATTAAAAATAAACAAAATGTTGAAACATCCTCAAAGTGCTCATTCCATTAATCTATTACAAAAATAAAATTTGCATTTCAATCATTAATAAAGCTAATTAGCAAACAAGTCGTATCTCATCCGTGTCAATTTTGCGTAAACAGTGCAGATCACTCGACATCCTGTCCTCGCATTGTGCAAATACACTACGACCTTAAAACCTTGTCACCTTATCATCAACAGTCGGTGTATCACACCGCAAATCAAATTCATCTTCTGGTAAATGTGGACATGAGTAAAGATCAGGTTGTTGTATTGGTGCTACACCGGCTCTTACTGCATTAATAGCTGCCACATTGACACAGTCATACACCGGCTATAAACAAACTATGTCAAGTCCCGTTTAAAAAGAAAGTTGATTATTTACCTGAGCGCCAGTTCTATAGATATCTATTGCGCTTGTTGCTGATGCTAGAGACGGTAAAGTGCTGGTGATCTTATCACGAGCTGCTGCAATTGTCATTATGTAGGTCCGAGGAACAAAAATTGTAGCAAGTAACGCACTGGCGGTAGAAACAATACCGAAACAAAGAACCGAATCTTTGTAGAAGTCACCAAGAAAGATATAAGCAGAAATCCAGAAACACCACAAGATTGAGATTATCACTGTAGCAAGAGTAAAATATTTGCCTTCTTTGTAGTTTCTTTGAGTTTTGTAAATTAGTGGACAAAAACATAGAAGCAGAAGTAGAAGAATTATATTGTAAGACAGCAGATAGATGAAAGAATGTTCTTGGAAAAAATCTTCACAATGATTAACTACTTGGAGACTTAAAGCAGCTTGGACACCAAAAATAAACAAACATAAAAAGCTTTGGACTGGACCAGCAACGTGTGACATAAAACCGATTTCTCTAGAAGCAGCAGCTAGAAGAATACTTCTACTTAGCATTAGTGAAAACGCAGATGAGTAGCTTAAAGTTATAGCTAAAGCACGAGCTATACAAATTGTATTTTTTACTGATTTGTTACCCTCTAGTGAGAGTGGTAGAATTGAGCAATACATCATCATCACACTTACTAGAAGTAGAATTGTTAGAACTGGATTACCGTCAAGAATATTTCTACGACACACTGATACTAGCAGAAATATTAAAATAGCAATACAAAATAGTATTCCCAAAAGAGATAACGACAAAAAAGCAAAAATCCAAGATTCTGTCCTGATTCGAATTTGACACTCAGAAGTAGCAGAATTTGCGAAATTTTTGCACTGATTTTGACACCCGTCTTTTATAGAAAAACAACTCAACAAAGAGCTTTGGTTAAAGTCAGTTTCTACAAGAGAAGGTTCTTGTAATGTCAAATTGTCGCTAAACATGTTGTAGACAAACACGCTGTTATAACGTAACGTAATATTGTCAGACTTGTAGACGAAATAATTAATACTAGACGGATCAATTTTGAGCAAGTGAAGTATATCTGAAGGTTCTGGTACTTTTTGAGGAACTGTACAAAAATTGTTTTTGACACACTGTCTGTAATTGGTTTCGTTACAATTGTCAGACATTAAATACTTGAAATTTTGAGCATAAGTTGCAAGAGGAATAGCAATTTCGAATAGTTGAGGATTAGGAGTGTAGAAGGTTTGTTCGTTGGTGAAACTTGGGTTTAAAAAAGAGGGTTTGGGACTTATCACGTAGCTGTTTTCAGGTAAATCTAAAATAGAACAGTTATAAAGTGTTAAATTTTGAGGAGAAAAATACCTTTTGGAAGAAAGTCGTCCAGTGGAATCAAAATTATGTTTGAAATGTTGGAATACTCAATGAAGGTGTTGAAAGATTCTTTGTTGGCAAATATGACAAAGTATTCGGTTGTGGAATTTCTTGAAGGTATAAAGGATCTGAAAATTGTTGTAAAATTGTAGAAAAAATAAGTAAAAAACGCAATTTAAAAAAAATCTATAGAACACTTATTTCTTAAAATATCTTTTACAAAACTTTGAATTCTGGCACAAAATTGAAATATATACAGTATCTTTTAACGTGATCTCAATATAAGTTTTTTTTTTTCAAAAATAACTCTCAGTAATTAATAACACACTTATATTGCTTTGAATAATCACTCGCTCGTTGTACTCGCTTTACTGTGCTAAACTTTGCTTGTCTTTGACTTCCAGTAACTTTTCTATAAAAATTCAAATCATTCTACTTTTAAAACGTGTCTTTTTAAAACTTTTTATCGAAAATATTTTCTCGGTTTTATTAGTTGTCCTTTAAATCTTTCTAAAACTTTTTTTATTTTTCTAGTCATAGCTTTTTTTAGAATCTGTTTTTATAAAACTTTTCATTGTTATTTCACATTTTTTTAAAATTCTTTTTCTTTGACTAAACGCAGTTTTTCTTACATTTTCTCTTTTCCAATTGTTGTTTTTTAAGCTCTATTAAAATTATCTCTTTATTTTTTTGTAAGACTTTTCTTACCTCTTCTTTTCTACAAATCATCGTTTTTCAAACTTATTTAAAAACTTCTTTAGTTTTTTTACAATATTTCAATATTTTAAAAACAAAGTCATTCTTTCTTTTTCAGTCATTAATTTTCAGGTTCTTCTTGAAACTATCTTTGCTCTTTTCAACCGACATCTTTGTTAAAATTTTCAAAAAACTTTGTTCAAAAACACCATTTTTAAATTCGTCTGACATTATGTTCTGTTTCTTTATTATATCCTTTAGTCCTTCTCTGTATAATAACTAAAGAACAAAAGAAAATTGTAAAAGCTTCTAGAAAAATTTCGGAAACGACGTTTGGTAAAAAAAATAAAAAGAAATTTTAGAAAAAATTAGAAGACGTCGACTAAATAAACAAAAAAAAAATAAAATATTCTAGAAGATGAAGAAAGTTTCTAGAAATTTGTAAATAATGACGGTAGAAATGCAAAGAAAAGCTATAAAAAATTCTAAAATAAAAACCAATTTTAGAAAAACTTTAAAAACAATGTTTAGAAGAAAAAGACGTGTAGATTCTCTATAAAAATAAAAGTAGACTGTAAAAAAGAGTGAGAACCACGATAAATAAGAAACGAAAAAAAGAATTCTAGAAAAATAATCGACTTTAAATGAGCTAAACAAATAAACAAAGAAGCGTGAAAAACAACAATAAAGCAAGACAGATAAGCAAAAAAACTAGCAGAACAATAGACGATTCTAAAACAACTAAATAAATAAAAGATAAAAACCTATATGTAGAAGGAACCCACAAGCAAATAAAGACTATAAATAAGAGGAACATTAAAAACTAAGAGCGGAAAACAAACAAAAAAAGCTTCTGAATAAATTCGAAAAATGACAGTTAAACAGATTGATCAAAGATCATGATCGAAATAAAGAAAGAATCTGAAACAAAGTTTAAAAAAATTCAAAAACGTCAAAAAAGCAATAAAATATTCAAAAAGAACAAAACAAGTTGTTAGAAGAGCATAAAAAACGCTCAAAAAAAGCTACAGAAAATTCTAAATAAAAGACGGTTCTGAAAAAACAAAAATAATGTTTAGAAGAAAAATATAAGTGTGAGACTCTAGAAAAACAAAAGAAGATTCTAGAAACCCGTGAAGAACGAGAATACGACGAGAAGTAAGCAAAAAATTTTAAACAATTCTAGAGAAGTTTGAAAAACAACAATAAGAAGAACAAAATAATCTTTTTGAGAAATTCAAAAAAATTTGTGGAAAAGCTCTATAAATAAATAAAGAATTTGAAACGAACTTTCTTAAAGTTTGCTAGGATAATACTAAGATCAAACAAGCATTACAACAAATAAAACTGCCAACGCTTGACAACTAAGCTTAGTAGCCAATTGAGAGCGGTTTTCAAAATCTCAACGTCATTATTCCAAGAATATAATTTACAGAAGGATTCGACACGCTTCTAGGGCTAGAAGAAATACACACGAGCTTAGTAGAAGCAGAATTTAATGTTTGTATAAGAGGAAAACGCCTGAGTGAGGCAATAGTAAAACAAAGCACTATCACAAGCGATTCAACGACGATTATTTGGGACAATATAAGTGTATTCATTTGTTTAATTTACCAAGAGTTATTTGTGTAAATTAATATGTTGTTAAATCAAGTTTTTCTTTAAATCTAGATGTGCTTTTGTTAAGTGAGAATACATTGCCACATTTTGAATACATTGCTACAGTGCCAGTATACATTGTGTTCTTAAAAACCTCTCAAAACTTATACTTACTTATACATTACAAAATCTTTAACACAAATCCATTTTTTCCGTGAAATTTTGGAAAACTCATTCAGAATTTTCTGATTTGGTGCCATAACTGTGACATTCTCGACCCAATTCAAGCTTTTAAGTAGTTCTATTGACGCTTTAATTAACGGTGTAGTACACTTAACAATGGGTTGTACAATCAAATCAAGTGCGTCACAGATTTTCCGAATTTGTGTCGTTAGTGAAGTAGTAATTAACCCTATTAAAAAATTCTCATCTTGTTTTTGAAAAATTTCGAAAATAGTCTGATACTCTTCGCTCTCATTACAACTCTTGTAAATACTCAAACCCAAACTAATTTGATCAGAGTAATTCAATTGATGGAGGGTCCAAATCGCGGAATTCACTAGGGATTGTTCTGAATCTGTCAGCACTTTAGTGCTGTCACACTCATTGTGTAAAACTAGTGCAACATTGACATCACCGTCTTTCCGAAATACTTCTCTTGATTGTATCACACCGAAATTTAAGATAACGAAGATACAACAAAAAGACCGCATTTCACTCGCACCTAATTTCACGAATGTGTGTATTATGAAAATACAATGCCTTTTCCGGTTCCGGCTAACGCATCAATGCACAATTTCTTGTTTTTTAGGTTTTTAATAGACTAAATAGAGGACCTTGTTCCACCCCACTGTGTGACTCAGAAATAATTTGCTTAGCAACGAATCGATACAAACTTGTGGGTATTTAAAGATAATGCAGAAAATCAATGGATCTTTGAAGACCCACAAATACCTTAAAGCAAAGAAAGTTTATTTTTTGCAACTACATAAAGCAAGTACCGTTTCACTTCAAGAAAGCTGGATATAACATCTCGGAGACTTTCTCTAAGGTCAGTCTGCGAGAATCATTCAAGATGATTGTCTATCACACATATTTGAAATATGCCGCTTTTGCTATTGCTAGTGTTACTTTACCTATTTTAGGACTTGTTATTTTGAAAATTATACAAAAATTTACAACGGGCAGGTGCAAAAGTCTTGTTTGTTTAAATGGAAAGACAGCGATTGTCACAGGAGGTGGTTCAGGTAATTATTATTATTATTATTATCTTCAGGAAACTTTTTAGCCACTCAAAAAAGATATACATTTCTCATTACTATTATTATTTATTAATTTCAGTTAATTTCAGGATTAATCAGACTCCAGTGATGTTTTTTGGTTTTTTATTTATTTACCGACGTTTCGCCTCTTTATTATTTTTGAGGCTTCTTCACTCTTCTTCGCCCTGAAGAACATAGTGGCCTGATTTATTCTGAAATTAACTGAAATTAATAAACCCGAAATATACAGACGGTTAGAAAGCAAAAAACATAAAAATTCTAAAAATCTCGAAAAACAACTTTTGCAAATAAAAAAAAATAGAGTTCTAAAAACGCAACAAACTATTTTGGTAAAACAAAAAAAATTGAAACAACGTTTGGAAGAAAATGAATATAAAAATTTTTTTAGACAAAGTTGAAAGACGCTGATTAGAAGATAAAGAACGGCAATAGAAGATTCTAAAATTGCAAGAAACAATTCTGGAAAAACAAAAAACATTTTGAAAAAGCTTAAGAAACGGCGTTTAGTATGAAAAAAATATAAAAAACAACGGTTAGAAGACGAAAAACATAAGAAAACTACTTTTGGAAAAAAGAAAAACAAAAGAGGGTTTTAAAGTGCAAAAAACTATTTCGTTGGGACAAAAAAAATTTGAAAAAGCTTGATAAACAGCGTTTGGAAAAAATAAATATGAAAAACCACGATTAAAAAGCACAAGAAAATTTTGGTAAAGTTGAAAAACGTTGATTAGAAGATAATGACCAACGGTGTTTTTCGGTTTTTATTTATTGGCCAACGTTTCGTCTCTTTTCTGAGTCTTCTTTAGGGCTATTAAATTAAGAAACCGTCCGTTTTATAGCCCTGAAAAAGCCTCAAGAAATAGAAGCGAAACGTCGGCCAGTAAATAAAAACCGAAAAACACCATTAGTGTCTGATTTATTCTGAAATCAACTGAAATTAATGAACCCGAAACATATAAATGTTAAATATAGAACCAATTATAAAGAATAACAATAGAAGGTTCTGGAAATGCAAGAAATAATTCTGGAAGAACAAAACAAATTCTGGAAAAGCTTGAAAAACGATGATTAGAAGAAAAGAAGATCTAAAGTAGATTCTAGGAAAACAAAAAACGATTTTAAAAAAAGTTGAAAAACGATTAAAAAAAACAAAAAAATGTTTAAAAAATGCAAAGAACAATTCTAATAGAACAAAAGAAAACGTTAAAAAAACAACGATTAAAAAACTACAAGAAAATTTTGGAAAAAGTTAAAAGACATCGAGTAGAAGATAAAAAACAACAAAAAAGATTCTGAAAATGCAAGACACAATTCTGAAGGAGCAAAAAGCATTTTGTAAGAGCTTGAAAACAGTGTTTGAAAGAAAAAGTATCTAAAAGACGCTGCTGTGCCCTTTATTAATATTTAATGACTGTTTACATACTTTTTACGACTATTTTACTTTTACAACTTAATTAGCAAGCCATATCTCTAGTCGTTTTTGATATTTAGTAGTTTTAGTACTTATTGTAGAATGGAGCAATCAAAGACTTGATTATACAAACGTTTCAAGCCCTTTTTGGCTCTTTATCAAGGCTAAATCCTAAAGCTTAAAAAACCCTAAATTAAAAATCTTTTACCCTTGATGAAAAGCTAAAAAGAGCTTGAAACGTTGGCTGTATAACCAAGTCTTTTATTGCCCCAGTCCACTTTCCCGTTATTTTATTATTTAATTTATTATTATTCTTACAACACGATCGATCAGAGAACGAACTCTGTTTGCTCTTCAAGCTCGAGTATCAATTTTTTTGTGACAAATTTTGTGTATTTCACGCAGGAATTGGCTTTGAAACTGCCCTTCGGCTCGCTTCCCGTGGCTGTCGTGTTATAATAGCAGACAATAAGGACACCACCAAAGCCAAAAACAAAATTATAGACCTCACCAACAACCCAAATATCGAAACTAAACACCTAGACTTGACTTCACTGCAATCCGTCCGAAAATTCGCTAAAGAAATCACCGAAACTGAAGACCGACTTGATATTTTAATCAATAATGCTGGTGCTGGTTCCGTCGGAAACAAGCACACTGATGATGGTCTCCACGTTACCATGCAAGTCAACTATTTTGGTCCGTTTCTTTTGACACATCTCCTAGCTGGTACTTGAATCCACTCTCTTTTTATTTTTTTGCAAACACAGTTTTTGTAGATTTGTTGAAAAAGTCAGCTCCTAGTAGGATCATTTTCGTCAGTTCTGCTGCAGCTTTCTTCTGGAATAATCTCACAGTTAATAATTTGAATTACCCGAATGGTCCGTCAGGGTTATTTAAATCATCTTTTATTTATGGAAATTCAAAATTGTGCAATATCATTGCGGCCAATGGCTTTGCTGAAAGGTTGGGCAAATTTGGTGTAACGTCGAATTCGCTACATCCGGGTCTTGTTAATACCGAGATTTATCTTAAGACAGCAAGGATTTTAGGAGTTGAGACTTTTGGGAAGTTGTTTGCAAATACAATTCTGTTTTTGTACGGAAAAGTAAGTAATCAGTTTAAATTATTTCTTTTGCTTCGAAAATAACAAAACTAATATTATTTTGTAAAAAAAATTGTTTAAATAAATTAGTACAATTACCTCTTAGAACTTCAAAATTAGTAAAATGTCGTCTCCGGCTTACAATATTAAAAAAAAGATCGCTTTTGTATTAATTAATTTATAAATTAATATAACAATTTTTAAATTTACTGAAATTACAAAAATAATGTTTTATCTGTCTTTAAAGATTCAAAAATTGTAAGTACATCGTGTCTACCTTTTAAAAGTAGCAAAATTACCTCTATAATTTCAAATTTAGTAAAATATCACTACAAGTTTCTAAAATTACTAAAACAATATCGCTTTTGTCTTTATTGATTTAAAAATTAATAAAAAACATCTTTTCTAGCTTCTCAAATAAACCAAATTACTACTGTGTATTTCAAAATTAGTAAAATATTGCTTCCGGCCCTACAATATAACAAAAAAAGTCTCTTCTTTATTCATTAATTTATAAATTAGTAAAATAATTTGCAAATATACTAAAATTACTCAAATAAACATTTACTTGTTTTTGTTGATTTAAAAATTGATAAGACACATCGTGTCTAGCTTTTAAAATTAGCAAAACTAACACTACATATCACAAAATTAGTAAAACGTTGTCACAGCTTTCTGAAATTACTAAAACGATGTTTCCTTTGTTTTTATAAATTTAAAAATTGATAAGAAATACCTTATCTAGCTTCTTAAGTTAGCAAAATTACCTCTGCGGATTTTAAAATTAGTAAAATTGCGTTTCTGGCTTCTACAATTACAAAAACAATATTGGATTCTCGTTACTGATATTAAAATTGATAAAAAATATCGTGTCTAGCTTCAAAATTAAGTAAAATTACCTCTACAAACCGCAAAATTACTAAAACATTACTAAAATTATTGTTTTAATATTAGGTGACAGAATTAAATTTACCAATTAATAAATTAAGTAATAACTAACTGATAAATTAATTATTTTACTAATTCTAAGTTCTGAAGCCGAAGATGAATGTCAGATTTTTTTTAAAAGTTAGATATATTAATAATATGAAATGTAAAACATTTCCTAAACACTACACTTAACACGTCGCGTATTTTAACAACAAAGTTATCATCGTTAGGAAAGAATCAAAACTTAGTTTTTGTACAACTTTGTTATTGAAACGCGCATCGTTAAGTGCAGTGTTTGGTGTTAATGTACGTTTTACGCTTCGTTTAACACAAGAAACACCAACAAAAATATTCTTCTAGACTCCTAAAGAAGGTGCCCAAACGACTCTGTCTCTAGCAGTCTCAAATCACTTGAAGAACGTTACTGGAAAACACTTTTGGGATTGTAGAACGTTCATCCAGCCTCCTAAAGCTTGGAACAAGAAGTTTTGTGCCGAAATTTGGGAAAAAAGCGAAGAATTAACAAAATTAAAACCAGAAGAAAAGTTGCTTTAATCAGCTTCCATTTAGGGCGAGAAGGTCATGTTTAATCTGTTCTGTATTGTTTGTTAAATTTGATTTATGAAGTATTAATATATGTTAAAGAAGACACAGACAGCGCGGCTAATAGTCTCAAACATCGACCTTCTCATAGGTTTCGACCTAGACATCAAGAGCTACTCGTGATTAAGTCTTCAGTTCGGAAACGTGCGCGGTGCTGTAACCAGCCGTATTGTCACCAATTGTGTTTTACTGTGAGTAGCTCTTGATTTTTTAAATTTATTTATTACACTCTATTTTATTGTTATTAATAAATCTATTTGTTTTTTAAAAAATGTCAAAAATGTGTTTTTAATTACCGAAAATAACTGTACCTACAAGTCCAAAATAATTGTCTTAACTGTTTAATCACGTATGGAAATGCCGATTTATTTATGCCACACGTTTCGATTATGAAACCGAAAGTTTGTGGTTGAATTTAAATTGTGCCCTTGTTTGTACTAGAACAATCAGATTTAGTGTCAAAAACTCAATAAAAATTTACTTGTCTGTCGCCTTCGGCGATTGATTAACATTAATAAAACGTTGAGACCTTGTTGAGGTCGATAGACTTTACAAAATCAACAACAAATTTGTAAAATGCGCATCTTAGGAGGCATTTTCAGGATTGTTTTGTTCTTGTAGAAAAAGTCGATTGATTTATTTTGGAACAACTACTGGCATTTTGTCGAGGTGTGCCCAGTTGTTAAGGTCATGGTTATTTCGTATTTACATTTTTAATAACAGATTAGTGAGATTCAAGATGTCAAAATTTTTGAAACACTCATTAGGTGGTGATATTGAAGCAGGATAATTGTTCAAATGTGGTTTTCTTGAGTTGGTCTGGCAAAACCGGACAATCACGTTTATATGAGACATTTTTGAAAAACTAAAATTACTACTTCTTCCCTTTTTTAACAAATTTTTTTATGATATTGTTTTCTGGTCTGCACGTTTCTTCTGTAATTATTACCAAGATTTATTACCTCATAAATTAAAATTAAAGTGGCTGTCGTGAATTACTTCATGTTTAACACCTGCTGAGACTATAGTGGTGGCCATTAATTTTACAAAAACAAATTTTTTGCAAAGTCAATGAACTCAATCTTTCCATCTACCGAATTTTTACAATTTTTTTCAATTCGATGACTTCATACAGCAGAATAATTGATCTTGTTTCTCGTAGAGACCGTTAGTTTTTATTAGCACTTTTGCTTTCGTTGGAATTTTGTAGTTTTACATTTTTTGAAGCAAATATTTGTTATGTTCTAGTACAAAAATATTTTGGTTACAAATTATGATATATTTTTAGTGTCTTAATGACAACTTTTACTGCACTAGTTTGGTAATAGTTTTCTTTACAGCACGAGTGTGTTAAAAAGAATTTTATAAAAATAATATTAATATAAATTAGACAAGTAAAACTCTAATCTTATGTCAAAACAAGGATTTTCCTCTATGATGTTTCTGGTTGAATCTACAGTCAGTTAAAAATCCGATATGTTTTGATATATTGTATTCCTTTGCAACATTATCAGACTTCCAGTATCCATCTTTGCTCCCGCATCTGCGGAGAAAAAGCTCAAGTAATAAAAGTAGCATCTCTACTGTTAGCCAAGCATCTAGTACATAGACTATTCTGCTTTTATACCACTCAAAAAGTAGCAAAAACATTTGATAAAGCAAGCCTTGTCATGCAAGCTAGACTCCATCAGAAATCAACCGTAGGTGTTTTCTCTTTTTTTAGAAATGTTGGCTTTATTATATTAAATATATCTTTTGATGTTTTATTCTCTATTTCGCTGTTTCATTTTCTAATTTATTCTTCTTTGAAAAGTTTTGAAAGAACAAAAAATTTGTAAACAATGTTGAAAATTTAAAAACGATTTGAAAAGAAAGAATAACTTGGGAAAATGTAACTAGTGACAGAAAAAAAACAAAAATAATTTAAAAACAAAGACAAAAAATTACGATTAGTAAAAACGTAGTAAAGCATTGTAGAATAAAGAAAACAGTTTTTAGAAAAAGAAAAGATAAAATAAGATTTTAAAAAATCTAGAAAAACGACAACTAAAATAAAGAAATAACAAGAAGAATTACAAGTAACAAAAATTCAAAACAAAACTAGATTCTAGAAGAGCTTGAAAAATAAGAGTCTACAAAAATTCAAAAAAGCCACAAAAAATAAGAAAGCGAATTCTAAAAGAACAAAAATAAATTTTACAATAATTTAAAAAAAGCGGTTTAAAAGATTCTAGGAGAACAGAGACGATTCTAATAAAATGTAAAAATAATGACTAAAACAAGAGCAACGACGATAACTGAAAAAAAAGAGTAAGAAATAGTACAACTGGTAGAAAAAGAACAAAAAAATTTACAAAAACATTGTTGAAGGGTTTTAGAAGAACAAAAAAATTTTTTAGATAAAGTTGAAAAATCACGCCTTAAAAGGAAAGAAGTACATAAAGAACTGAAACTTGTAAAAAAAAACAATTAATAAAAAACTGATTAGGTAAGACTAGGAAAAAACAGTAAGAAATTCTAGAATTAAAAGAACAGTTTCTAGAAAAAGATTTTAGGAAAGAAAAAAAACAACAATAAAAAAATGACAAGAAAAATTATGACTAGTAAAAAATAGAAATAGATTCTAGAAGAATAAAAAAGAGTCCAAAAGAACTTCAGGTTTTTTTTCAGTTTTTCTTGGTTTTGCAATTATAATTATTTTTATTTTTTTTATACATTTTTTAGTTTACCTTTGTGAGTTATTTTCTACCATCTTAGTGTTAAATTTTTCTTTATTGTTGCGCTTAGAATCGATCAAATTATGAGAGAGCTCAGTATTTACGCATCTTTGCTTGACACATTACTTTGCTCCAAATTTTACAAATACTTTATTGTTTACTCTTACTGTCTATTATTATCTATTATCACTAGCCATCACCGATTGCCCAATTAAATCTTTCTAAACGTTTTATACCCCATCAAAGCTGTTTTTTTAAGAAGACGGTACCGAAAACGAGCTACTGCAGCAGTCCTGTGCCTCGAATAAAGCTCGGTAGGTTCTCTGCACAAGTTTTCTTGATATCGGAAGCTCAGCAAACGCAGAGCAGAAACAGAAAATATAAAGCAAAATTTTCTCATTTTTGCAGGTGTCTTTTGGTTTTCTTAATCTGTCATTCAGAGCGATGACTAAAGCTCTTAAGATCGATATTTTTTAGAAGAATCGTCGCTAGTGAGCGGCTATAACCCGTCTTTGAAGAATTTTTAGTTACCATTATCAACCTACATAAAAAGAGAGTTTTTAAAAACTTTAGCCAGTAGTTTTCTAGGATAATCTTGTTTCTAATAAGAGAAACAAACATAAAACAATGTTTTTAATTTTTTTTACAGTTACAATAATAAAAACTAGGAATAAATCCGAATCACTGTTGTAATAATAAATTCCAAAATTCAACCCAAAATTTTAGGTTTGTGAAATATGTTTTTTACCAAAAATTCGGGTTTTTAAAATGTAGGTCATGTTATGTGACAATGTCACGTTGACGTTGTCATATAATACAGGGTGTAACATTGAAAACTTTTACCTCTAATAACTTTTAAACAGATGAAGATAAAAAAAAAGAATAAAACCGTTTCGACAGACAGTATCAAGGGGAAAGTAGGATAGGTATGTTATTTGGTCTGTAAGTATTAAAGTATTAGCACCCCAACACCTACCTCCAGAACTATACCATTTGTGATACATCAAATGAAAGGTAAAAACCGAGAGAATGCGACACAAAAAATTCAACAAAATATTTTCATTATTAACAGTGGTACAGTGGTTACAGTGGTTTTGCTATAATATTTATTTGCTTAAATTAACCGTAAAATCTGGCGATCTGGCTAGCCATTTGATGCTACTTCTCCGACCTATCTATTTGTTTAGGTACCTGTTGTTTAAATACTCCCTCACAGGTCTAAAATAATGAGGTGGTGCGCCATCCGGCTGAATGAATACTTCATCGGAGTTTTGTTTCCCTTGCATCGACGATGAGAGGATTTAAATTAACATCTGGCAACTCCAAGTCCCTTTTTCTCGTTAGGGGGTTAATTATTGCGCGGAAAAAAAATTCCGGCCATTACTTACTTTCTCTATATCGGGGTTAATAATAAAGATATTTTTATGGGGTTTTCTTTATCACACTCTACCAATCTTTACCTTTCATTTGATCATCACAAATAGTATAGTCCTATTTAAGTTTTTAGGGGTTGGGATTGGGGTGCTAATACTTTAACACTTACAGACCAAGTAACATTACCCATCCTACTTCCCCCTTCATATTGTCGAAACAGTTTTTCTCTAATTTTTTTATCTTCACCTAGTTAATTAAAAAATTCAAAATATTCCTATTTTTTAATTTTTTTGTGTTACTATGTTAATTTATATTCGCCTTCAGAAATTTAAATCATAATTAATAAATAATAACAAGATATTCCAATACAAAACAGCAGTACAAGAATTTATTGCTTTTCACTGTCTTTTATTGATATTTTTGCGTGTCTAGAATACAAAATAATGACGCATATGAGATATCCCCTGAATCATTCCTCTTCATAGAATAATATTTTGAAACAATAGGCATTTAACAAGAATCCATAAATTAGTGTGGTCACATTAAAAAACTGTTAGTAGTAGATAGTAAACGTTTTAAACACGTTTAGCATACCACAAAAAAAACCAAATATGCATAAATGGAATATACCAATAAATCTGAATCAAAATTTTAATAGCTTTAATCGGAGTGAATATCCTTATTTTTTAAAAAAATTTACATAAAATTAGTAAACATGCATCTAATATTTCCAACCTTGAAAATGCATTTATTGTTTTATAATTTCTTTTAGTCGAAAGTTGTTGATGCAGTTTTCGGCCTGTTCAGTGTCAAACACTCGATAATTATTATCTAATCGTAATCGAACTATCCCAAATTATATCCTTGACATTTCAAATCACCAGGACCAAACAATAAAAAAGGGTGAAATTCCTCAATTAAAATTCACAACGACACCCATTCTCAGTTTATTGACTCTTTTACAGAAAGTTCCTCGAGATGCTTGTGCCATTATCACGCTTCTTCATAGTACTGCAATTCTGTAACTTAGTGAAAGGACATGGACGACTCATGGACCCACCAGCACGAAATTCCATGTGGAGATTCGGCTTTCCGAATCCTGTTAATTACAACGACAACGAACTCTTCTGTGGAGGCTACGCTGGTAAGTCGCCTAAAAGTCTGCTCCAAATACACATTTTTTCCAGTACAGTGGGACCAAAACAACGGGAAATGCGGCCTGTGTGGCGACCCGCACCACGTGAAAGAGCCCCGTCCTCATGAAGCTGGTGGCCTCTACGCTAAGGGAATCATCTCGAGACATTACAGTGTGGGTCAGGAGATCGATATTGAAGTCGAATTAACAGCAAATCACTACGGCCGATTTGAAATCTTCCTGTGTCCTAATAACAATCCACATCAGGAAGCAACACAGGAGTGCTTCGATAGATATCCTTTGTATCTCAGCAGTAGTAGAAGTTTTGTCTATAATATTCCAGAAGACGGGAAGAAGAAAGCAATTTTTAGATATAAAGTGCAACTTCCACCGTATATAACTTGTACACAGTGTGTTCTCCAGTGGAGTTATTACACGGGAAACCAGTGGGGTACCTGTCCTAATGGAACTGAAGCTCAAGGATGTGGTAAATCAGAAACGTTTCGGAACTGTGCTGATGTTGCTATTCATACGAGTGCTGGATCTGCTGTTCCTCCGTTATTTGTTGGAGTTAATAATCCCTATCTGCTTTATTATAAAGATTATTCGAAACCTGCTCCTTATAATGTTTATCCTCTTGTTGTTCGTGAACAAGTTTGCTTACCAAATTCTCTATATAAGAGTATACCAGGGGTTAATGAGTGGTGTCAAAGCAACTGTTTGAGATATCCACCGAATTGTCCAGCTAAAATCTGTCAATGCCCGTAAGTAACATTTTCTCTGTTTATTACAAAAAATTTTTTTTTAATTTCTAGAACTGCGTGTGAAGCTATTGGAGAATACGCAGGAAATCCAGGTGCTGATATTAAATGTATGGATGAATGTCTGGTCTATCCATCAAAGTGCCCATTAGATAAATGTTTTTGTTATGAAGAATTTTCAACGAATTAGATTGATTTGTGTTTAACTAATTGGACATTATAAAAAATACTTGCTTTCCTTGAAAAACTATTTTGTGTTGTGCTTATTATAGTTTTTCTATTGTGTATAGGTGTGTTATAAAATTATGTTGAGTTGACAACGAGATTGTGATCTTGATACAAAACGTAGGTATGAGATATAGTTTATAAATTTGTCCAAATAAATTATAATAAATTAATTTTTACTGTTTAATTATTGGTTTAAAAAGTTATGAAAGCGGAAATTGAAATTCGGGATTGTAAAATTCAAAATATTTTCTTCTATAACAGAGTTAACAAAAGAAAAACCACCTAAAAATTACTTTGTGATACTGCTTCTTGTATTTCAGGTTTGTAAAGTACACTGTATACAGGTTTCGGGGTTTTTGCCCCTCATCAGTACAGTGAATTCCGGAGAGTTGTGCTCGATTCGAACAGGTGGGAGAACTCGCTTATATCAAGCGAAGTCCGGATAGTAGTCGTATAGACAGACACAGTGTGTCATCTAACGAAGAGTGCTGGAAGGTAGCGACAGTTGGTATAATAATTTGGCGGATAACAAAGTTATCTCTTAGACACACGCTCGGCCACCAACATAACCAACCTCCACGATTAGGCAAAAACAACTACTTCGCGGACTAATGCCCCGACCGACATTGAATTACATCACCTAATCGACCAACCAGCAACACACTAAAAGGCACTGTAACCAGAACTAGCAAAGGTGTTCCAATCGAGCAACAACGTCGAGAAACTGTATACCGGTTATAAAAATATTTCTTTAAAGTAACATTGCAGTAACAAACTACAGTAGCCTTACTAGCTGGTTATAGTTCTAAAAAGTTTTGTCTACTTTAAAGTAAATAGCAACGGTTTTTTCTTCGTATAATACATAAACAAATTTACTAAAAAAAAATGTTGTTCCAATTTTTTTTTAAAAATACTGCTGTTTATTATATTTAAACACATTAATAGGCTGATTTTAAGTTGAGATAATACCGGTTTTTAATACTTTTCTATGGCAACAACCAATCACAACACCAAATTTTATTATTTTTCCATGGAAACGAAGATACTACCGGTATTATCTCAACTTGAAATCAGCCCATAAGTAGAATAAATATAAGTTTTTCTTAAAAAAAATATAAATGAAATTTACGGACACACTCAATTTCAAAAATAAAATATTAATTTGAGAATTACAAAGTATGTTTAATTAAGGCTTTTAATCGTTTTATAATATTTTTTTTGCAAAATATAAAAAAAATATTTGAAAAACAAATATCAAAATGTTTTCATTTTTTTGTCCTTTTCGTAATTTCAAAAATTAAAATTATATATCGAATCAATTACCAACGACCAGCTTAGACTTAAAAATTCAAGAATAAATAGAATTTTTTATCAAAAAATAAAAAAACGAAAAACCTATATACAAACATTTTGAAAAATAAGATTTTACATAATAAAAGAATTGAAAATTGTTTATTACTATTTTTTCTTCACAAAGAACATTGAAAAACACAAAATTAAAAAATTCAGATACTTCAATTTTTGGCAAATGACTTGATATTAAAATTTGAAAATTTACATTTTTTTTTCCATGAGTACTTAAAAAAAAATAAGAAAGGCAATGTCCAAGAACATATTTCGTGGGTCAATTGGTATAGAATGCCCCATATACTTACTACTTAGCTAATAAGCCAATTTGTACAATTTCGTATACAAATAATTTAGTTTTTTAGTAAAACAATTTATTCTATTTTTTATTTATTTATTTTTGCTACATAAATATTGAATACTTTTTTAAATTTTGAGAATAAAACTAAATTGATTGTATGCAACCAGCAAAACAAAGATTTGTTAATACATATTGCATAAATTATGGGTAAAAATAAGGGTAAAATAGCTGGAACATACTGAATGATTTTTTAAATCAGTTCACCCCAATATTCTTAATCACAATTTTAATTTTAAAAAAATACATGGACGAGTTAATTTTTGTTTCCAAGAAGACATTTTTAGTGGTATAATCACCTCTAAATTTTGAATATAAAAAAATATTTTTTTTTGAAGATATTTTAAGGGTAATTTTGAAAATTTTGTTCTCTAGAATTGTTTCTTTAACATAACTTCTTAGGATTTTTAGTAATTTCTGCTAATTTCTAAAGATTTCTCAGATTTCTCAAAGGTTTTAAAAATTTCTACAAATTTTAAAAGAGATCTAAAGATTTTTGATAAATACTAAAAATTTTTAAAAATTTCTAATTATTTATAAAAAGAATTAAAAGATTTCAAAAAATTTCTAGAGGTTTTTAAAGATGTCTAAGTATTTCTAAAACTTTTTAAAAAAGTTTCCGAATATCTTTAAAATCTCTAAGAATCTCTAAATTTTTTTAAATGTTTCTAAAAATTGCTAAGAATTTCTAAGGATTGCCTGCTCTGATACCATTCATTTTATATCACTCGTTATTCTCTCATAAAGCTGTTCTAATTGTTTCTTTATTATAATTTCTTAAGATTTTTAGTGATTGCTGCTAATTTCTAAAGATTCCAACAGATTTCTTCAAGATTTCTAAAAATTTCGGCTGATTTTAAAAGAGATTTAAAAATTCTTAATGATTACTGAAGATTTCTAAAAATTTCTAAAGATTTATAAGAATTTCTGAAAATTTGTAAAGATTTCTAAAGAGTTCTAAGAATTTGTGAAAATCTCTAATGAATTATAAAAAAATTAAATGATCTCTAATTGTTGCTGGAGGTTTTTAAGATGTCTAAGTATTTCTGAGACACATTGAGGTAATAATAAGACTGGAGTGAGGGTAAGGAAAGAAGTACGGTTCCAACATTAGACAAAACATTAAAAATGGTGTATTTACCGTCTTAAAGGTGATATTTGCATTTAGACAAGCCTTAAAATCGCTAAATTTTCATATTTCTAAACAATTTTGTTTATGAGAAGCGTTTTAAACAATTTTAGATAAATTAAATATTAATTTGTAAATTATGAGTGGTGTATGCATGCACAATAAAAGCCTGGCGCTCATATGTTTACTAAATTAAAATAAAAATTTATTTTCTTGCCTTATTCTTCCTGTATTTTCAAAAATTCAACGTTCTTGCCTATCAACAAGTGATTTGCTCTCTCACACACATTAATCTGTGTATTATACTATCTCACTCTCTCTTATACTATTTACTGACTATGCTGTCACCGCAGCTCGCTTCGGCAATGTATAGCCGAGGCTCGATCCAGTCTTATTATATCTAATGTGTCTGTTATAGATCTAATCTATGCTAAGACATGTATGGCTAAGCTTTTCAAAATTTCTAAAAAAATTTATTTATTTCTAAAAATTGCTAAAAATTTGTAAAAGTTTCTAAACATTTCTAAGAAGTTTTAAGAAGTTGTAAATATTTCTAAATATTTATAAAAAAATTAAAGATTTCTAAGAATTTCTAGAAGTTTTTTAAGATTTCTAAAGCTTTCTAAAGACTCTTAAAAAAATTTTTGAACATTTTTAAAGATTCCTAGAAGTTTTTATAGAATTTCAAAGAATTTGTTATAGCTTGTTTACTAGATTTCTTGAGCAGTTTATTTCCCAATTATTGTCTTCTTCAGCCTTTAGCAAGTCAGCAATTCTTATTATTTATAAAGTTAAGAAATATTATGGAGTGTAATATGGGCCGAATGGCCGCAATGATTATACTAGAAAACCACCACCTTTTAATTAAGTTTTCGTGTTTTATCAATACAATTGATTTATATTCAGCAAAAACGCCTTGAATTTCTGTTATCCTTTTCAGTTTTTTAACTTGTTTATAGAGTATTAGCAGAGGACTTTGATTTAGGAAAACTTATATAGATTAAAGAACGAAATCGTATGGCGTCAAGTCGCAGACCTCCCACATCTAATTTTATTTTAAAATTAAATCCGGTATTCCCTATTCTATCCACGGGAGACTACACAGACTGCTTTATTTATTTATTATTGCAATAATTTAAAAAAAAATCTTTTTCCTAATTTGAATAATGTTTAGTTATGATACAATTTTTTTTGTCTTTTTATTTTTTATTTTTCGTAATTTGAATAATATTTATTACATTATATATGTCCGTAGGTATATTTTATTTGTTATTTTGTGTTTTATATTTTTAGTTTGTGTGAAATTTCGTGCCAGAATGATATTTTAATAGTCCAGGTCTGGTAAAATCAATTGTGTTGTGTTTGTTGGGTATGGGTAGGTGGCACATTATCAATACAAAGTGAACAAACCAGCTCCGTCCTCGACTCCTCGACCGTCTCCGTCTACCTGCTAAACAAAGCAAACCGTTCCGAACCGAAAATCCACCTTGCTTTCGTCCCCCGGGCTAAAAGAATCCAAAGAAAATCAGTCGTTTTCGTTGCGGGGGCGACCCATAGCCGAGTATTGACCCTGGAGCATATGCAGCCCACATTACATCCTATGTGCTTTGTGCAATCTCCCCACTTCGTTTGAAGCGCAACCAAACTTGTCAGAATCCGGAGTTGCTACATTACAGTACCGTAATACCTCTATATTGTTTTTTTTTGGTCGGTGTGTGCAATCCGTGGGCTCTGAAATGGTGTCTGGTGCTGGTTGGGCCCCCCGCGCCGCCGCCCCGTTCTTATAGTGTCCTAGTGCCGCGTTTTCGACCAGACCCCAATGGAAAACAGTTCGCACTCCTCGGCTAACCCCATTTCGCAGGGGTGTGGCCCACATTCGAATATCCTAATACATGTGAGCCCCACCACAGGGGGCGATTTCTACCTCACGGTGGAGCCGGACATTAGCGTCGATAATTTCAAGAAACTCGTCTCGAAAAGACTCAAGGTGCCCAGGGACAGGATATGTCTGTTGTTTCGCGATAAGTGGGTTTCATGCACGTTTTATTTTTACAGTTACGATATTTTTCGGTGGGTTTCAGGCAATTACAAGATGGGAATCTTACACAACATGGCATCTCGGATGGGTCCAGAATTACTTTACTGCCCAATGTTGAAACGGGGCTTATCGTACGTTCAAATTTTTTTTTCTTTCTTTCTCTTATTACAGATATACTTATTCATCTGCATGTGCTAATTATAGATTCGTATTACACTACACAATATCACTCTTTGCACTGTTTACTTTTTTGTTGTTATTCAATAACTTCTTACGTTACATTTAATAATAAACAAAGGTAGAAGGATAGATAAGAAAATCGGTTTTCTTTCTCCTAAGAATTACGTAATAATTTACCTATTTGAAGGCTTCAAGGGTGGGGCTAATAGAATCATAAATGAACGTTATCATCTCTTCCTCATCAATATTTTTTACCCAAATTAACTAAAGTTCTAAAGTTCAACAAAAACTAGTTGATAAGACAACTCCAGATATCACTCAGATAATTAATAGCTTAATTAGGTCTTCAAATTCCTTCAAAACAGTCTTTCAACCCTTCCTGGCAATCATCAAATTCTAATAAAGTAAGCAAAAGGCCTTGAAAGCTTTTGAAGCTGTTTAAGTGTTTTCTCTATAGAAATGTCTTCATAGAACTAAAGAACAGCAGCATAAAACAGCGGAATCAAAGCAAACCAAGACAAAAAAAAAAATGAGGAGTGTCATTACTGTCTCCTTAACGTCATCATAAATAACTAGAAATCTAGTTAGCAGTTACAGTTAAAACAGTGATGATTCTGTCAATCTTTTCCAGTTGACATTACTGACAGGCCACCTGAGATATTTTTTATTGCATGATATTATATTCATGTTTCTTTTGCCTGCTTTCATACATTTCATTTTGAATCACTCGTTATTCTCTTATGAAGCTGTTATAGTGCTTTCTCTGTAGAAATGTCTTCAATTATCTAAAGAAAAGCAGCATAAAACGGGAATCAAAGCAACGACAAAAAAGTAAAAGTGTCATTACTGTCACCTTAACTGTCATCATAAATGACTGTGAAGGAATCTAGCAGTTACAGTTAAAACATTTTGCATGATTCTGTCTTCTAGTAGAAATTTCTTCAAAAATCTAAAGACCAGCTGTATAAAATAGTGAAATCAAAGCAGACAAAGACAAAAAAATAGAAGTGTCATTACTGTCACCTTAACTGTCATCATAAATGACTGAAGGAATCTAGTAGTTATAGCTAAAACATTTTGGATGATTCTGTCTTCCACTAGAGTCAAATGTGAAAAACGGTTCTGACATCACTAAGCTGAGATATTTTTTATTGCCTGATATTATTTTCAATATTCTCTTGCCTGTTTTGATACAATTCATTTGGAATCACTTGTTATTCTTTAATGAAGCTGCTTCAGTGTTTTCTCTAGAGAAGTCTTTTCAAAAATTAGCAGTATAGAAGAACAGAATCAAAGCAGACCAAGACAAAAAATAAGGAATGTCATTACTGTCCTTAACTGTCTTCATAAGTGACTTTAGTTAGGAATTTAGTTAGTAGTTACAACAGTTTGGATGATTCTGTCTTCCAGTGGAGTCAAATGTGAAGAAAGTTGACAGTTCTGACAGACCAGCTAAGATATTTTTTTATTGCCTGATATATTCACTATTCCTCTGTCTGCTTTGATATTCATTTTAAATCATTCGTTATTCCCTTATGAAGCTGTTCCACTATTTTCTCTATAGAAATGTCTTCAAAATTCTAAAGAACAGCTTAAAACAGTGAAATCAAAATAATAGACAAGACAAAAAAAATAGAAGTACCATTACTGTCACATTAACTGTCATCATAAGTAACTGTTTATGAATCTAGTTAGCTATAACATTAAAACAGTTTGAATGATTCTCTCTTCCAATAGAGTCAAATTTGAAAAAAGCTGACAGTTCTGACCCGACTATTGACAGGCTTCTATTATCGCCTGTTATTATATAAATTCACTTTTCCCTTGCCTGTTTTGATTCTATTAATTTTACATCACTCCATATTCTCTTACGAAACTGTTTAAGTGTTTTCTCTATAGAAATGTTTTCAAAAATCTAAAAAACAGCAGCATAGAATAGCAGAATCAAGTGACTGTAGGAATTTCGTTAGCAAAGTTAAAACATTTTGAATGAATCTGTTTTCCTGTCGGGTCAAATATAAAAAAAATGACAGCTCTGACATAACTACCGAGTCCAGCTGAGGTTTTTTTAATCACTCGTTATTATTCAATTAAATTCAGGTATTAATTAAATTGTTGGTAATAGTGGCTAGAAAAACGATTTTTATGGTAAATTTACATCAAGTGTAATTTGAACAATTACATTATCGATCAAACTAGAAAAAGTATAGAATACTTAAAGCTGAAGCTTCTTTTTAACATTATTGATTAATTTGGTGTGATATACATAATCTGTTTTATTAAATTACTTATTCTGATTGATTCAACTGAATAATTTTATTCATTAAAACCCGTTAGATGTACTCTAGGTACAATATATGATAGGTTAATCTGCTAGAAGTATGCTTTCGTGTTAGAAATCCTTACAAAACAGAACTTTTGACCGTTGGAAGCACTTCATACACGTGCCAGTTTTTGTAACGATTCGTGTGTGGTTGCAATTACGTTGTTACAGTCGTTTTTATTATATTTTTTTAATAGTAGGAAAGACGTTTTAAATCTCGCCTAGTAACAATACGAAAATTCATTACCAGTAAGCTCTAAATTTTTTGTCTCCGTTGTGTTAAACAATGCATAACGTGAAATATTGCAAAAAGATGGTATAAAAAGACATTGGATTGGACTTGGAGGAATATCTAGTGTCATTAAAAAAATAAATAGGAAAGAACTTGCTTTATTGCATTTTTATTTATGTATTTAAACTGGAGAGGATTATTATTTAAAAAAATGCTCATAATAATAAGACCAGAGGTATCACTCTCAGTTATTTTTGATACAACTTCATAAAAACACTCAGAAATTGAATTGCTAAATTAAAAGTAAATTTTTGCGTTTATTACAGTATACAGAGTGATTCAAAATGTCGGACTACTGTTTCTGTGGTAGAAAAGACATTCATTTTTTGCTACTTTATACATTAAAATTAGATTTTTTTCTTAAGTAAAACATGTCTAAAAATATGACAACACTTTATTAAATAAGTAATTTACATTTAAATGAACATGGGAGTGGAATTCGTGTCTATTGTATTACCGTGACATCACGCTTTAGTGGTTTTATTAATATAGTATATACTTCTAGTTAGATTCCGGTCAGTGGTTCTGCTATTGTAGAAATAATTTTTGAGTTTTTATTACTTTTATTAATAATGCAAGAAATGTACGAATCTGAGGTTGTTTTGATTTAAAGATTTAATAACGTATAATTTATTTCTACTGTGCATTAAGACAATAATAATTTTATAAATTAATAACTTGATATTCACACAGTAACAACTACGATCACCGAATAAATAACGTACCGCAAATGACTAAAATTGTTTTTTTTTAATTACAGACTCAACGTCCAGAAATAGGAATAATGCAAGCCTTAGAATCTCTGAATGACACTCAAGTAAATGAATTCCTATGTGGCAAAGCTCCATTAAATCTAAGCATGCGCTTAGGCGACCACATGATGTTAATCCAGTTGCAACTAAGCACCGTTTCAGGAACAAAACCACCAATTGTCTCAGGACCACCACCAGCTACCAGTCCTCCAAGTCTCCTTCAAGCCTCTAGAAACCTCCAACATACATTGCGAAGATTATCAGCTGACGTCTTCTCCGGCCGTGATAAAGGTGGTTTACATAAAAATCGCGGATTTTATTATAGAAATTTGAAAAATTTTAGGTCGAAGAGAGAGTGTCTATTCGGGAACATTCAGCGGCGCACTGAACCCAGCCTTACAAGACCCTAAGGGTCGACCTCGTCGCGATGTCGCCACTATAGTTCACATCCTAAATGATCTCTTATGTTCCGTTCCTGAATTCCGACGTGTCAGTCGGAAAGGATCTGAAGAACCAGTACCTGTCCCCGAACAAGAAGACGAACCGTCATCGTCGACATGTAGTGAGGACCAAAATTTGCGCACTCGTGGCAAACTCGAACAACTTCGACTTGTTATGGGGGAGAGACGTGAGCGCAGACGTCAACGTAAACAGAAACCATATTCGTTGCCTCCTAGTGATACCGACACCGTAACCGCATAAAACAATTTCCTCTATTTGTACATAGTTTTATTTTTTCAAGATTTTTTCATTTTTTACGCTAAAGCTCTTCTAAGTTAGCAAGAAAAAACGTGGCTGTGGGTTGAATGACTTTAAGTCAAAGGCAATTTTACTCTTGACGGTTCTTGTTGGATGTAATTTAAAAGAGTTTTAATGTAAGCAGCTCTGTAATGTGCATTTGTAAGGTCTTTCTTTAAGTTTAGTGAATTACTATTAGCATAATTGTTTACATTCTTCCTTTGTTGTAATTCATTTTAGACACAAGCAATTTAAACGTTAGATGATAAGATGCATTCGTTTAATCAAAGCGTCATAGGCAGCAGCCTTTACCAATCATTTTGTTTTTGTTCCATATTTGGTATAGAAAAAATATTCATTGGTTATGTTTAATAAAGTATTTTCCAAAATTTAGAGGATTTTTTTTAATGCACCACTATTACAAATACTTTCAGGCCACTTAGTGTTATCATACACTGAAGCGAATAAATTTAATTAGTTGCCTATTTTACAGGGTCATTTATTTATTTAAACTGTCACTAACGTACAATCTAAGATGTAAATAGATATATCTATAAAATTAGTCTTAAACGTAATTAACTTAGAATCCCACTTCTAAAATCCTCATCTGTAATATTGCTGGCTACCAGTCCATTGTGGTGGAGGTGCCGTGCTATAATCATACTGTGCCGCTCTACCTTGCGCTCCTTGCCCCCCATACTGTCCAGCAGCCCCCGTCCCACCACTATAACTATAACTCTGTGCCGGACTATACGCTGGAGGTGCCGCATAATACTGCGGTTGTTGTGGTGGTGGTATATGCATTGGAGGCAAGCCTTGATTATAATTCGCAGTCTGTTGATAATTATAATAACTATGTTGAGTGGCTGCAGTGTCATGCACTGGACCTGAATCTTGTATTGGCACCGTTATTAAATTAGTCCTAACTCCAGAACTTTGTATTGTAGTAGGACGTTGTCTCACATTTGATGATATCGAAATGTTTGATCTTGGATCATTGGTTTTGGTACGTACAGATACTCGTTCTGGTTCAACGGGAACTTCCATAGGTTGGATGGTAGTAGAGACGTGACGGTGGTTAATATGAGCTTGAAGATCACGTTGTGATAGATAAGTACGGCGGCAACCGGAGGAACCGTAACGAGTTCCTCCATGAGTACACATAAAAACTGTCCCTAAACCTGTCTGTTCTACCCGGGAGACTTTGTCTAGACAACGCGGGCACTGCTTCTGCTCCTGCTTACCACACGATAAACAAAAAACGTGCTTACAGGGTATCTGGAAAGAAACAAAAAAATGAAATCCAGAATGGTAGATTCTAGAAAATTACCATTCGTCCATAGATTAAAATGGGTTTGAGACACTTATCACAGCAATGAATCATTGGATTCAACACTTTTTCCCCAATTAAATTCACTTTATGTGACCAATCTAGCCGTAACATTGGTTCTGGTGGTCCTCTATTGATTGTTGTAAATGTGGGTGCCTCCAGTTGGGAAATGTCAGCTTCCAAATCAACTAAAATACTCAATTGTTATTCAAGGCTGACCAATTTAACTAAATATACTTTTAGGTGCCACATTTTCACTAGATTCATTTTCAGTTTGTTGTGCTTCTTCAGGTGATTCTTGTAGTTGAGAATTATCAACTTCTTCATCACTTTCTATTACTTTTACTTTTTTACCACGACCACGTCCTCTACCTCTTCCACGACCCCTTCCTCTACCACCTCGGCCCCGGCCGCGGCCCCTTTTTGGGGTCCCATCATCCATCTAACAACAAAAATTCAATTAGAATATTTAGTTCAGTCAAAAGAGGACTTTCAAGTGTTACCATTGAAACGATTCCAACCTTTTTATTTATTTAATTACTTGACATAAGAGCGTCCATATTTTGAGGTTAGAACATGTCAAATCACTAAACCAGTGATGCCAATACACGTCATCTGCTAA
This sequence comes from Tribolium confusum, assembly GCA_029207805.1. Taxonomy (NCBI): domain Eukaryota; kingdom Metazoa; phylum Arthropoda; class Insecta; order Coleoptera; family Tenebrionidae; genus Tribolium; species Tribolium confusum. The sequence continues at coordinate 28,669,463 of JALGAY010000006.1, read as the reverse complement.
TTTGTAATTAAATAAAGTTACATTTCCTTCACTAAAGTTAATTATAATTAAAGAATGTAGTACATTAATTAAAAATCTTTTATTATAACAAATAATGTTTATTAAAAATATGAAATTAATTAATTAAATTGTGTTCCTAGGGAATTTTGTTTTATTAGGTTGCATGTCAATTTTGAAAAGCGCGCTGTTGAGGTTATGTTACTACAATTTTGTGTTTGAAGAATAATTCATTAAATTTAATATAAAATGGAAGATATAAACGATGTAGATGTAGAAGATTTAGAAACTGAAACTCCACCAGAAAATTCCGAACATGAGACAAGTGTAACAACACCTGCTGAAAAAACCAAATTTGTGAGACTGCCCCTAGCTCGAGTCAAACACATCATGAAAATGGACCCTGATTGTAATTTAATAAGTCAAGATGCCTTATTTCTCATCACTAAATCAACAGTAATTCATTTTAATTAGTTCTTCCTTTATTTTAATTATTTTTTTTAAGGAAATGTTCCTGGAACATTTATCAAAGGAATCTGGTAAATTCATGGGAATGGGTAAAAGAAAAACTGTACAGAAGAGAGACGTTGATGCTGCAATTGATAATGTCCCAAGTCTTTGTTTCCTTGATGGTGCCTTAGAGTAAAAAGGTTATAATTGCTTAAATTTAATTCAACAGGACTGGGAACAATGGCGACACAAAAACACAGCGTTTGAGTGTAGAAAACCAATTCTTTTTGTTTTCTCATTTATACCAGTCATATTAGATTTAAAATTGTCCTTTACATTTCACTTTTTTGCTATAAAACATGTCAGTACTCATTTATTAAAGCCAATCATTCAGGAGATTACTTTTATTACAATCAGGTTGACGTTTTAACAATATTTTACAGACGCTGTAAGAAAACTAAGTTTCGGCATGTCTTTATTTATGAGAGATCTTGCACCTTCACAGTTCCGTTTCGAGAATAACTGTATGCAGTTTCCGTGTACTTTTACAGATGAGACTTGAACTGGTATATCAAAGTTTTTGCAGCTTACAGTTCTTTCAAGGACACGTTCTGGTACTCCTGCATATTCTGAACGTTTGAATAAAACAACGTGTGAATGTTGCGAATTTGTAATGCAAATAATGCAAATTAAAAACACGAAAGATTTCCACATTTTGATCAAAAATTTGAGACTTGTTATAAAACTCTATGACAACAATGACAAGCTTTTGGGATAAGAAATTTATAACATGTTGTAAACATGTTTATTTTCTTTTAAGCGCTTTGTTTTTATAAATTTTATAGCACATAATCATAATAGCGAAATAAACACACGTTTTACATGATTTCAAATCACTTGTTGGCCTTTTTACTTCTACGTTTTTGTCCTTGTGGCATATCAGTTTGTCCATATAAAGTATTAAGTAAATTCTCGAGATCGGGTGGTTTTTCATTACGTTGAGATCCGCTGTGTCTACGAGGTTGACTATTTTGTTTTCCTAAAGCGATACGATATTGTACTTGATGAGAGTCTGGTCTTAGATGTTTCAAACTGTCTTTCTGACAACCGGCCCATTCTATTATATCATACACATTACCTTCCATACAAGCATAGTAATGCCACAAAAAACCAAAACAACGAGCTTCTGCCCAAATATCACCTTCACGAGCTGCGTGATGGATTTTACAAGATGAACAGTTCCTTGCTGCGTAACAAGGTCTATCTACTTTGATTCTTTTATGACGTAAACCACAAGCACTGCATCGAATTGTATTAGCAGCTGCTTCCACTTTTTGTTGTAACTGGGCTAGAAGCTCAGTTAATTCGCTCCATGCTTGCTCTACTTGTACTGATTCTACTACACCTGAAACAAATTTTTAGACACTCAATCTCAGTTATTTATTATTTTATTACCTTTATCGTAAGCGGCTCTTCTTTCTGGTTCCCCGATCATATCAAAAGCATGTACTAAAATTTTGAATGCTTCTTCAGCTCCCGGTTGTTGGTTCTTATCTGGATGTACCAGAAAAGCTTGTCTTTTATAGTATCTTTTAATATCATCATCAGTACATGTTGGAGTAACTCCTAATATACTATAAGGATCTTTTCCTTTACATGCTAAAAGTCTTTTCATTGCTTCTTCACCAGTTGTTGGCATATTGATATTATTTTGTAATCCACTATGAATAAAACTCCGATTATTGTCTTTAGTAGTAGGTTTTTCGGGTTTTTTAAATTTTTCCCAAATCCAAGATAATATTCGAATACGTTTTACAATTGTTACCACTGTATCTAAGAAAAGACTCCAATGGATAACCAACCAAAGCCAAAGATTGGATGCCCTATTTAATTATTATTTATCATTATTTTGTATTAATTAGGAAGGTATTCTTACATATCGCGACTGATGTGGACACTCAAGCTACAAATGTCGGAGATCAGGTGAACGAGCCAGAAAAAAAACACTGTTAAAATCTTCCACCATCCTTTTAGGTATTGCTTCAATTTTTGACCAGCTATTCCTATTAACAATAAAAAAATCTCCTTTGGTACGCCGGAAACAATCACTAACTATGTTATAGTGACTATCAAATAGCAACAATCCAACACGAATTTATTATTAATTTGTTTACTGTGTTTCCTCATTTTTATTAAGTTATGGAGACACAATGCAGCCAAAATTATTAAGTTTAGACAACAACCCACGTAATAGCGTCATCTACCATTTTTGGCAGGAGCCAAGAACTAAATTACATATAGTATATAATTTTTTTTGTATGTAATTTCAGAAAAAGTGGTTTTTATATGAGCCAAGAAATTCATATTTTATTTAAGATATGATGCAACTCATTGAATAACAAAAAAAAAAAGAAGATAAAAAATTTATTACAAAATTGCAAGTATTTAGAATCAGAAAAAATATTTATTTGTAATAAAGATATCGCTTATAAATTTTTATTATTGCAAGAATTTTATGACTGATAAAAAAAATATTTTCCACGCCTACGAAATTTAGGAATATAAAAAAAAAAGATTACAGGAGGAACAGTCAAAAAATTAGTTAGTTAGCCATAACAAAAAAAAAAAAAAACGAAAATGTTTAGGACTTCAAGTGATGCAAACTTTTATACATAATGTCAAATAATATTTTTCCCACACTCTATATGTATGTAAAAAAATCTCAAAATGTACTTACAAATGAAGATCACATTTAAAGAAAGTTTCGTAATTTAAAAACCGCATTTTTGTATTAGAAAATAAATGAAGGTGTGAAAAACAAAGCCTCATTAAAAACCAAAAATCCGCCACAATAAACCATTTTCCGCTCCGTTTGATTTAATTATCTTACCGAAAAAAACCTGATTTTCTCTCTTCCTCGTCCGCTGATTTCTTTTCCCTGGTGGCCTCTCATTTCCTCCAGCTTCTGAATTCTTCGGTCTTGTATTAAATTTGTTTGTTTTCTTCAACCCATTTTTGCTAACATAAAGCGTCTCACTTTTGCTAGCCGAGAAACCTTCATTTTCAGGTGAATCACTTGGAGATTTGGTAACTTTGCGAAAATTCGATTTTTGTGTTAGATTTTTGGTAACATCTTCGTTTTTCTTCTTTTTACCATCCTCGGATTTAACATTGTTTATCGGCTCGTTGATGTTATCAAGCGAAGCCCACTTCCGGTTCAATTGCGTGCTTTTATTTCTCTTATCTTTATCGGTGTTGGTTTTGATAAATTGTGTTTTTTCAGAAATGGGAATATCTTTAATTTCTGAATTCGTGTTGCTCCTGTTTAAAGAACAGTTGACCTTTTGCGTCTTCTCAATTTTGCCGTTCTTTTTATTGTTTTCTTTCTTCTGTTTGGTTTCTTTTGTGTCAGTTTTTGTGGGCTTAGTTGGATTTGGAGGCACAGGTTTTGTTAGAACATCTGAGTAACTGGGGCGCATTGGTTTTACTTCAGCTACCATTCTTGGTTTACGATTATTTCTATTAAAATTAAATTGTTTCTCTTCCAGAGGTTGTTCAAGGATTAGATTTTGTTCATTGTTCTCTTTCTCTGACAGTTGTTCAAAAACCCCCACACTGGCTTTAAAAGGCTCGACATTACCAAAAGGCGAGTATGTTCCTGTGGTATTTGGTACCCAATTCCCGACCAAATTCTCAATTAGGTGGGTATGATTGCTGGTTTGAGGCACAGGATCATGACGTTCAGCATGATGCAAATTTGAATTTAAAATAAACTCATTTCTGAATACTCCAGAATCTGCGTTACCATTTTGCATTGGCTCATACATGTACTTTAGATTAATTGTATCCAAATTCTTGTTGTATTCATTCATATCAAACCCATGGGGTTGTTGCATGTAGTTGAAAGGTGCTGCGAATTGTTGCATGGGGACGTAACCCATTTGCATATCTGGAGTGGGGTTGTATGGAAAATTGTTCACGAAAGGGGGTTGATTCCAGTTCAGAGCTTCTGGTGGAGGCGGCGAAAAACCTAAAGGGACATACTGACCATCTGCATTCTGCATTTCAGCAGTCATGTTGCCTATGATTTTTTCAACGGCTTCATTTGAACAATTTCTTTCCTTTTCACTCATTTTTTACCGATTTTATTTAAAAAACCAACGAAATTTACCAGTGGGGGGCTATTATTGGAACATTTTGGCACATAAACATATTATTCAACTGTGTGGCTGTCAATTTTGACAAATTGTCAAAATAACCAAAATGGCAACCGCGCTGCCGGCAAAACAGGACACTGTATTGATAATTTATTTAAAAATAATTTGAAAAATAAATAGTTTTAATAAAAATTAGATTTAATTTTATTGTTTTAAATGTTTTATTGAAACGTTTATTTTTTTATTAATTTTATAACGTAGGTGTCTATAAAAAAAATATTGTTTTAAAATAGGCAACACACTATACACGTTATTGTTTGAGTTATAGCCGATAGATGTCACAACATACATTTATTTAATTTATTTAACTAATTTAGCTATAAATAACAGAAATTACACATTTTTGTAAATTTCGAAGCTTTTTATCATAAAAACAGCTGCCTAAATTATTACAGTAAAATTATATTTAAATATGTTAATTTTTTCTGTAATAAAAAATTAAAAATTATGTTCCTGAAGATGGCTATAAATCTAGAGTCGAAACATGTAGCAAACATTTTTTTTGTATTCATTAGTGAAATTACGTGTTATTACTGAGTTGCCACTGCTTTAAATTTATCTAAATGTTATCATTTGTGTGATCTAAGCGTTATAATTGCTGGGGTTGGATTAGTGTGGGTGGTCTACTTCGAAATATTATAATGTTTCTATCTTGGGCACACTCTAAGGTGGAACATATGCATTTAAGTCGCGGCTTCTTTTGACAAATGCTCGGTTAAGACCAAATGTTGTGTGTACAAATTTCCAACGCTTAATTAGAAGCGTTATAAAAAAATTATTGCGGAACTTTCAGAGACAAGTTCGGCGCCAAAAAGTGGCGCCGGTCTACGTTTACCCCTTGGTTTATTTTTATGAAAAATATTTGTCGTGATTTGTAATTATCTGGGTGTTATGGGAGATTGCTATTCATAGACAGGACCGGAGTAAGTCATTGCACATCAGTCATGTGTTGTAGTACTGGGAAATTTGAATAATGGATGAATTATGCAATCTCGGCTATAGCGTATGCTAATAATGGTGAGGTTCTTGATTAATTGCATTTTGATTTTCAGATTATCAGTAATTTGCTATTCATATTGGGTCATAGTGGAGCCTGGACCCAATGAATGGATGCTTGTTACTTAATTTACATTATAAACATTTGCTCCAAAATTTGTTTGCATATTAGACTATGTAGACCTAAAGTAGAATGTTATTAAAACTGATTATTTATGCATATTGGCTGGAGATAATCATTGCACTAATTACTTATTAAATATTATTATATAACAGCATTTTTCAGTTGCTTAAAAAATTATTTTGAAGATTGATTGGCTTATGGCTTGTCTAATAATTTTTGATAAGGTTTGCTAAATTTAACATAAACCAAGTATACTAATATGGTAGATTTAAAGGGAAAATAGTGTAACCAACTCCTTAATAAATAAATAAATAATCTTAACTTTTATCTAGCTAGAATTGCTCTCTGAGAGGACAAATACATTTTTATGAAAATAATTACAACTATCAAGAAAAGAAACTAGAAATAAACAGTCACTTAAAACTTTTTTATAAATGAATATATAGTATATTATGTCGCAAGAATATAAAGTAGACATTAGCATTTACTAGTTTGCGATTGTGATTGATGCTTAAGCGAAAGCTTTCGAACTCGTTTTCTAATATACTATTTCAGTCTTAAACCTAAATATTTTTATAATTTGTGTCTGTAAAAATCTTATTATAACACTCGTGCTCTAACAGGTCTATTATATCATGCAGAATCTTACTTTTTTATCAAAAAAATAGAAAAACTATGTGAAATGATAAAAATAGTGCAAGAAATTTGTTTTTCGTGTGTGGCTATTGATTCTTTATAAACTCGTGCTTCGCACTTGTTTAATAAACTTGAATTCGAGTCACAATACTGACATTTTTGAACTCATTTTCTAATAGACTCTTTTAGTCCTAAACGTAAGTATTATTATGATTTGTGACTGAAAAAAACTTACTGTAACATTCGTGCTCTAAAAAATCTATTATATCATGCAGAATCTTACTTTTTTATAAAAAAAATTAATAATAATAATAGAAAAACCATGTAAAATAATAAAAATAGTACAAAAATTTTGTCTTTCGAGTCACTGTGGTCATTAATTTTTTATAAACTCGTGCTTTGATCTTGTTTAATAAACTTGAATTCATTTCACAATACAGACTTTTTTTCTTATATACTATTTCAATCCTAAACGTAGAAAATACGAATTTTTGTTATACTTTAGGCTGCTATAGAATTTAAAAAAATATTTTTTTATAGAATTTACTACATAATTTAATTTCTCACCTAGTATTTGCAGTTCTACCAGTTCTACAGCGTTTTTTTATTAATAAACTGAGAAGAATGATCCCGCTTGGTACGAGTGGAGGAAAATCGCGAATCATCCGGACACATTCTGGAATTACGTAGTTGTATAAGCAAGCAGAGATTAACCGGGCAGTTAGTGTAGAACTTGACAGCGATTAAAGTGGCGATATTTTCGAGAAGCGACTTGTCGTTATTAATGGAACGACAATCGTAGTTATTACTGTGTGAATATCGCTTTATTTATTATTGTTAGTATTTGTGTATAAAGTAGAAATGAATTATTTGTTATTAATCTAACTCTTTGAATCAAAAGAATTCCCAAAGCGGCATAAACGCTGCAGTACCTTGATCTTTTTTCTTTGTTTCAAAATCTAAATTTCTGCAATCTTTTTGAGCATGACTGTACCTTATTTTTATGCATTTTTTTATTGATAGATTTTTATGTTTAATATTTTTTTAAACATGGAGCAGATCTGATATTATTATCAGATACAGTTACTAATTATTAAACACAGATTTCGTGAGAAGATAAGGGCGTAAACTTTAGTTTTTTATGTAATTTGTACAAAATTGTTTTAATTTTCTTATTAAGTTATTTATTGTCTAAAAAAATCCACTTTTCTTTTTTTAAACGAGTGTTTTAGTAACCCAAAACTATATGAAATAACTAACAATACCCTCCGACAGATAAACACCGACTAGCGTTTTTGCCAAAATGCTGGATTATGACATTAGAATTGTTGTATAGTGTACATATTAAAAACTAGGAACCTTCGAGATTGTAGAAACAGACCGCAATTTGGACGCAACTTTTTTTTAATGGCTTTTATTTGGTTAAATTTTGACCGCAGATCGAATGTCCCTTTCTTACAGACACAAAGAGTAAAATTACAGATACAAAATTTTAATATGCCTGTCAAAAATTTTGGTATTCAATTATTTTAATGTAACAACTCAGTAATTAAGTAGAGAAATCATTTTGAATCTTTTGAATTTATAGAAGTTAACTAGATTCTAAACTGTTTCTTTAGAATATCAATAGATATGTAAAGTTCTTCCAGAAGAAATAGCAATAGTAACTTGAGCTATGAGAAGTATTACGATTTATGACGCCTCTAATCTTGTACTGGTAAAACTGGAAACAAACATCTGTTGGCATCAGGCCCTTTTCGGTTCTGCCAATGCAAGAATAGAAATGTCGTAAATTGTAATAGAGTTGATAGCACAAGTAGAACGTCTTTGCTTATAAGATTCACCATTTAAGTCACTATTTCTATTGCTCATAGAAAGACTTGACAATACTGCAAGACTTCTCAATTGAATTGACAATGTTTGCGAATCTTTTTTTTTTACTTTTTTAAGATCTCTTTTGTATAAATACTTGCAAAAATTTTTGATAGCTTCAGGTGAAGGTATAATTTTCTCGAAAAGAACGGTTGATGAATGGTAATCGTTTCGATATTACGGTAACAAATAATGTTGTTTTTGTTTTATGTAGCATGATGTGCAAGCGGTAAGCATTTAAAAATGGCCACTGGCTTTGTTACAATAAATTGTGGAGCCAGAGGTGTATCTGGATCGTAATCTATTGGCATGCCATTAACATATTTAAAGGAAATAATTATACACTTAACACCACGGTCGGAATGATTTACTTTGCCGTGGTGGTATGGCATAATTTAATGGACAGGTACTTTGGATGTGAAGAGGTCGTATCCGCGTCTATTCATTTGATAAAAGAAGAAGAAGAAGAAGAGAGAAGTCTCTTCGAGACCTCCATTGCAAATTACGGCAATAAATAAAAAGAACACGAGAAATAAACGTGTAAGATAAATGAAATGTTAACCGCGTTGCGGAGAGGGAATAGCCAGGACTCGATCCACCCACCCCCTCCGGGCATAACTCACAACGCAACCCTGTATTTTACGGCGCAACAAAAATGAAAATAAATTAAAACTGTAATCTACAGCGTGGCTCGTGGCTGCGTTTTTTATATGTGCGGATAAAACTTTAAAAATCTAATACGTCATTTAGATTAGATCTCTGGTTTTAACGCGAGTGCATGTGCGCTGGCTACACTGGATCAGAAAACGGTCTTTGATATAAATACACGAAACGTCAATAATTCACCGAGAACATGGAACGGTCACAACAAAATTATACCCGACAACGAGCAATTTCCAAGGACATGAACTGAGAAAAACGAGAACTTGTTACATAGATTGTTATTAAGTTTTCACACTGTATTACGTGAAATTAGCCGGTAGCTATGTTCCGAAATCGTTTTATAACACGGAGCACGAAAAACAACGGCTTTCCTTACCTACATATATTATGAAAGTTTAACAGCACTTGAGCGATAAATGCTGAATAGATTAGCGCCAAGCACTCACCCTTGTGTTACTTCCAACACTTCTGCTATTTAAATTACCACAAGGCTTACTAAAACTGCTAATTCATTTTACCCTCATTGTTACTGAATTGCATTATCTTTAAGAAATTATTTTCTTTCTTATTAAAAGTCGGCTCTTGATAATTCAACCAATAGAAGTAAAGTTAAAATGTATAGAAAAGAAAACAAAAAGCATAAAATGGAATTTTAGACAATTTTTCAGAATCTCAGATGCTTTGTGTTTTATATCTTTTAACTTAATTACAATTAAGCAAAAAAAAATAAATTTGTTAGAAAGTTCAATAAACAGTCGTTCTGATATTTTTCTTCTATTATCAGTATTATGACTGTATTGGTATTTACTGCTCAGTTTTTTTAACGGAAGTAAGTAGTAATTACAATACAAGATAGAAAAGTAACTCAGCGCAAATTGTAGATTAGGCAATGTGCTTGTTTTCCTGTTTTTCTCTGTTGCTTATTCATTTATCTGTGAGTGTAACTAAGACAGATATAGTTGTATTTCTCTTGTTTTCACTATCTCAGTCTTACTTGCACGTTGATCTCCATATGTTCTTTTGAATCGTTAAAGAAATCTTTACCAGTCTCGGTGCTGGACCTAAAACACTAACCAAATATGCATTTAAAATTCCAGACGCAAACACTGTTTTCCAAATATAAGAATATTTACAATTTTAAATTTCTAGGTCTACGATAATTAGATTTGTAGTCACTTAACATCTGTAGAAACTAGTGATTTACAAATATGGTAGTGTTGTTGTTGTTGTTGTTGTTGTTGTTATTGATGTTGATGGCATTGTTATTATCTTATTACAATACTGCTAAAAGTTTTGGCAGTCCCATGGGTCAGCAACCATAAATCTCAACGACATACGCTTGTAAAGCCAAGCCATCTGACATAACACAATAGAAGTTACCATCATCCCTAATCCAGCACCCTGTACTGTTATAAAAATTTCCGTGGCTTAATCCATCGCGTAAAATGAGTGCGTTTATACAATGCCTCTCAAATAAGATAATATTGATGGAATGGAACACTAAAGACTTAACGCGGCTTGCATCACAATAGGTGAATGCAGCAGTACCTCTGGCGTCGTGGTGAAGACGCGCCAACTGGAGGCGTCTAGAGGAAATGACGCCGCAGTTTCATCTCCGGCCTATTTCCGGTTTCGGCGCTCTAATGTGCGCTTCAGCCATATTCATAGCACACTCTGTTTCCCTCGAAGCGCTTCTTCTGGTTTTAATGCTTATATATATTCTCATCCCCTTTTTCTTGTTACATTTTCTTTAATTAAAATCGCCACAATTTTACAATACAAGATTTAAAACGAAAAAAGATATTTAAATGACTTGGGGAAAAATGTACTGAACGTATGTCGCTTGTCATAGTGATTGATCGAATGCTTGACGCGTGTTAGGAGGACGTGTGTGAAAGTTCGAACTTTACCCACCCCCGGATTTGCAACCCTTCGGGCACAATAGAGATTAACTCGTTTTGTTCGGAATAAACAGCGACAACTTGATAGGCTACAAAGCTAATGAGCCTTTTCACTAAAACAAAATTATTTTACTAACTTTTTACAGTTTTTTTTTCCTAAAATCCTAGACACAGAGAAATACAAACAGAATAAAACGTTGTTAAGATTTTTTTTTCACTCGACTCCTTTGTCGCCTCAATTGGCAAACTTGTACTAATACTGTAATATTACAATACCGGTCTTAAAATTTAAATAATTCATATTTTTTTAAAATAACACTAGTACTACAGAATGTAATAGAAAAGAATAAAGTATAAAACCCCTAAATGACGTGTCACTAAAAAAGCTATTTCATTTATCTGACGACAAACTAGACTACCTGAAAACATCATTTGCACCACACCTGTTTTGTGCTTTACAACACAGCAATAATTTCAGTTTGTGTTCTGTCTTTCAATTTTGTGTAATGCTAGTATTTTAGTTTTTAGAATTATACAGTTTTTATTATTTTAGGAGAGTAATAGAATTTGTTTAGTTCAAGTGGTGCAACTAATGTTAGTCGCCCATCAAAATTTTTTAGTCGTTCATGGTGAAATAGGCAAAGACAGTCAACCTACCTGCGTCTTGTGTAATATAAAAGGTTGATTTATCTGTGAAACTGGTTTGCTACCGGAGCTCTACGGGGAAGGTTCCCCACAATAGGCCCAGGGGGTCGCACAACCCTGTCACTTGTCACATTCTCTCGCCTACTATTTATATTTATTTAACTACATTATGTTTTATTCTCATACAAAACGTATCAATTCTGTAGGTGAGTGGGTTCTTTTTCGGTTGGCAATAATAGATTATGGCTATACAATGCTTGAAGGTGTTTATAGACTCTTGAGAAAATCCCAGTCATTGTGGTCGTCTTTCTGTAATTTTTGCTATAAAAAATGTCGCTATAGAAAAACAGTTTTAATGGGAGTGTAATAAATGGATGGACAAAGAGAAGGGATCTAGCATATAACGGTCTGCAAATACATATAAACAGATAATAAATGGTGAGTTACAATTCTGAAATTTCAGAAAAATATTATTGTTTTCTTGTGTCATTATTCAGAATTTTGAATAGCTAATATTTAGGTCACTTACTTATTAATAGAAGCAGCAGTGGACCAGCATTGGAACAGCTCCCTTAAAAATGCGTTGCAACTGCAGTGTTAACAGAAATGGCATCTCATACCAAAGAATAAGCATGGTCATTTCCTGTCGCATCTGAATAAACCAGTTAGTTCCGATGAAAACGCACGTTTTAAGATCATAATTATTTTATTGTGCTGTGAAAATCTTCCACTGCTTTTAATACAACATAGATTGTGATGGCCTAAGCCCCTAAGCAATCAATAATTACGTTACAAACACAAGAATGACACTGACAAAATTTAAAAAAAAATGAGTAAGCAAACAAATATTTGTAGTACATGTTTGTCCAAAAATGTGCCAAGTTGTTGAGAGGGTAAAGCTTCTCAACTATGTACAGATTCGTGGTGAGAAGAGAGAGAATTTGATGTTGATTCTTCTAGAATTATACAATAAATGTTTTAAAGCAATGAAGAACTCTGTTATTAACATAATATATTTAAATTTTGAGATGTTGTTAGTGATTTTTGTTTTGGAATCAAGAGGCATTTATGAGCACCCTAATCCGTCTCAGACAATAGACAAGTATCGCCCTCTGCGTCGTCTTGAAGAGGGAAGACGAGCCGTCGGTCTTATCAGCGTGAGGCAGCGATTGTCACGGGTCCCGTCATATCTGCTGTCGGGGGTGTTGTTTATCCGGGGGCTGGCAATCGGTTATCGGATTAGCGTTATCTTAACGATATAGTCGCTGCTCGGTCGGCAACGGCGCGTGTGCTCAGCACCCTAATATGACGCAACGTCACATATAACGCTCCGTAATGACCCGGATGGCACTGGTTTTTTTCCAAGAATTTTCCATCAAATTTTAATAAATAACGCCACGTCCTTCCGAATTTTCTCGATAAGAAAATCGCTATTTTCTACAAGAAAAATTATCATTCGTAATGCCGTTTGTTATTAACGCACTCGAGGCTTTAATCCTTATTGATGTAGCGATTTTGTGGAGCAGCTCCCTTTTGCTCTATGCCACGTGACCGGCATAAGTCGGTCACTTAATCTAGTATTTATGTGACTTTAGGGGGAGGGCACGTGTTATCCCACTGACTTCGCGAAATGGCTAATTCTGGATTAAATTCACACTTCCGAACATCACAAGGTACCAGCTATAAAAGCGAGGGCTTTTTCATATAGCGTCATTGATACAGGGGCTTACCACATAATAGACCTAATCTAGTTGAAATTTAATATCTACGATTTGAAAGACACTTTAAAATTGTATTATTCAGAAGGTTAGGCAGTCGCAACATTAATATTGGCAGCATTTCAACAAAAAGTCTTTTTTTTATCTGATATTAAGTCTACCTAATAAGCACTTCACGGCTTTATTAAATTTGACTAGAAGTTAGAATCTCTATAAGTCCAGGTTTTTTCTCATTAAATATAGACAGCGTAATTTGTTTTTTATGGCTGAAAATCAAGAATTGATTATCTAACTAATAAAAACAGTTACAAGTAATAAACTAATGCACAAAAAAAACTACTTTCTGCTAATTTAACTAATAGTTACATTGTTTTAAAGAAATTCAGTAGCTAATTTAATAATTTTGTGTCGTTTGTAACAATTTATCTAAAAATAGTTGTGAAATCTATAAAAAACTCATGCAATTTTCAAAAATTTCAAATCAATTTAAGCACACTAACCTGTCACATTTATTGACTAGGCAATATATCACTATTTTTTATTGACGAAGCAGTAAAACAGACACTTTAAAGCTGTTCAGGATTTTGTAATTTGCCCTACTTCCAGTTTCCTAATTTTTGTTTCATGCTTCTTGATCTTTTTGCCGAGATCTTCTACTATTTTTGTTAGAAAATCAGCTGTCTTTCATTTTTATATTTGTTTTATTGAAATTTTATCAAATTTTTTTAAACTTTTAAAGCCTTCTCAAATTGTTTTTTCACCTCTGCTACATCCCTCTGAAAAGCCTCTTGTCAAATGTCAAATTTTTCAAAGATATTCTCCTGTTTCTTTGGTAGTCATTTTCGGAAGCTTTCTAAAAGTTTTTTGCTTTTTTTTATTTTAAGTTGTTGTTTTTTATTACTTTTTCCAAAATAATTGTATAGTCTTTCGTTCTTCTTTTCTTTTTAATTGTTGTTTTCTTGAATCTCTTTAAGCGTTTTTCCCTAATCGCTGTTTTCTAAATTATTATTTTTTAATTGTCGCCTTTCAAATTTCGTTCTTTCAAACATTGTTTTTCAAGCTTCTCCAAAATTCTTTTTGTACTTTCAAAATTGTGTCTTGCATTTATAGAATCTTTCTTGTTGTTTTGTATCTTTTTCTCGACGTCTTTCAACATTTTCTAAATTTTTCTTGTAGTCCTTTAACCGTCGCTTCTCATATTTTTTTTCTTCCAATTTTTCAAAAGTTTGTTTTGCTCTACCAGAATTGTTTTTTGAATTCTCAGAATCTTTCTTGTTGTTCTGTATCTTCTACTCGACGTTTTTCAACTTTTTCCAAATTTTTTGTGGTTTTTTAATCGTCGTTTTTCGTATTATTTTTCCAAATTCTGTTTATCAAGCTCATTCTTGCTTTTTATTAAGCTGTTTATCAAACATTTTGTTTCTCTCATTTTTTAAACTTTTTTTTAATTCTTTATTTCTTTTCAATCGTTGTTTTTCAAACTACTTTAGAATCGTTTTTGTTCTTCTAGAATTATTTCTTGCATTTGTAAAATCTTTTATTGTCATTCCTTGTTTTTTTAAATTTTTTGTGCTCTTCTAATCTTGGTTTCTTATATTCATTTTCTTCCAGACTATTTATCAAGCACTTTAAATTTTGTTTTATTTTTTTTTTGTCTCACCAACATAGTTTCTTGCATTTTTAGAACCCTCTTTAGTTTTTCTTTTTTCCCAAAAGTAGTTTTCCGAAACTTTTTAGAATTTTTTTATGTTTTTTGTCTTTTAACCGTTGTTTTTATATTCTTTTTCTACCAAACGCCGTTTCTTAAGCTTTTTCAAAATCTTTTTTGTTTTTACAAAATTGTTTCTTGCATTTTCAGAACCTTCTACTGCCGTTCTTTATCTTCTAATCAACATCTTTCAATTTTTTCCAGAATTTTCTGGAAAATTTGTGGAAAAATTGTGCCTTCTCATCTTCGAAAAGCTGTTTCAATTTTTTTTGTTCCAAAATACTTTCTTGTATTTTTAGAACCTTATTTTGCTCTTTCTATTTTCAAAAGTAGTTTGTCGAGATTTTTAGAATTTTTCTATGTTTTTTTTTTGTGTGTTCTACTAGAATTGTTTCTTGCATTTTTAGAACCTTTCTTTTTGTCCTTTATCTTCTACCCGAGGTTTTTCAACTTTTTCCAAAATGTACTTTTTAATCTTTTAATCGTCGTTTCTCATATTTTTCCTTCCAGACGTTGTTTATTATGCTTTTTCAACATTTTCTTTTGTTCTACCAGAATTATTTCTTGTATTTTTATAATCTTCTTTTGTTTTTGTTTTTTTCGTCTAAAAGTAGTTTTCCGAGATCTTCCAGAATTTTCTCATTTCGAGTCTTTGTTTTTCCAGTTTTTCTAGAACTTTTTATTGTTTTTTTTTCCATCGAGTTGTTGATTCTCTATTACTTTACTACTATTTTTTAAAAATTCGTAAAATGCTGTATCAAATGTTATTAAAGTAGACTTTAACATATACTGGTTAAAAACAATGTTGTTTCTTGCCTTTTACTGTTAAAATATATGTTTGGTTGTTCGTTTTGTTAGGCAAAAAGGTAGATATTTAGTGGCACTTGTAAATTTTAGAACAATCATTTGTGTCTTTTCTGTACTACTTTACAGACGTATATCATTACAGTTGTATTTCATTATGTAAATAAAGCTATTTAAAAATCTAAATACATGTAGATTTACTGTTTATCAAGCTTAAAATTATAAATGTTTAATAAAGACCAAAGTATATAAGAACTTATTGAGGTACTCAAGTAACTCAAGTACTCAGGTAACTAAGAGTTCAATTTTTGAGAGTTCAAATTTCTTAACAAATATTTATTATTTTGGCATAATTAATTTTCATTTGTAGAGTAAGATGTCCGTTGATAAGTGTTATCTGACTGCTTTATCTAACGGTTAGGGTTCTTAATAAAAATAGATTTTTTTTATTAGAGTAACAATTTAAATTTAAACAAACTGCGTCTGCATAACAAAAAGCAACTTTGTTTTTTGATTTCAGCCATATATACAGAGTGTTCTGATATTGTTTAGAAAATCAGATTTTTCCCTAATACTCGTATTACATTAAATTTGAGTGAGTTTGATCTAGGCGTCAAATCCTGTATCCCATCGTCGTTTGTGAGCATATGCTGTGGCTCATTTATTTAATCTGGTTAGAAGTTTTTGCAGAGGGTGAGCGTGGATCGGTAGTTTCACTTTCACACCAGTACCACGACAATACGCGGACGTGGCTACTATATCGCCCTAATCCCCATTCCCTTTCGCTCCACTGAGCTTTGCAATATACACCACGCGTTCGCACACACACCTACTATTTCGCCCCAGCTTTATAAACTCTCTCTGGCTATTCGTGTGAACTAACTTAACTAATCGCATTTATTAATAAACCTTCCAACCCTCTCTCTCTTTTTTTCAAAACAAATGTTTTAATTTCGCATTTAAGTGCATCCACAAAAATGCTCATCTCCCATTATATTCCGAACGTATATCTGTAAAAAGTCATGCATGAGGTCTGATAAGCGGTCGTTTTATGAATAGCGTTTGTTTAGTGGGACACTGATAAGAATTAAACGGCTGTGACGTCACACGTACACCCCACTCGACGTACCTATCATAATTGATTTTGTAAAACGCCAGATAAAAACTGGAAAATGTTAATAGATATACAATTTGAATTATTTGAGGGATGAAAAACACAAATGCGTTTATTTAATTGTTTTTGAATGAATCAAGTGGCTAGCTCGAGGTAAATTATCCAAATAAAATGTATAATCGCTGACTGAATGTGTCCCTAGAGTCTGAGGGTGCTCTAAGTAGGGGCTCACCAGTTATTAGGGGGTCTCTCAGCGGGAGATGTATTTGACATGTATCACAGCATCATCAAAGTGCATCTAAATTGTCAAATTATTTTGGTTTATTGGATTAGGGGAGATTCATTTTAATTAAAAGTTAATGTTTGGACGGTATCAAAAAATATTTTTGTTATTACATCTAATTTTGTTCTAGATTATTGATAAGATAAGTTCTTCTAAGAAGCATTTTTGTACTTTAGCATGAACAAATCACATGATGATGCTAACATATATCACAATCACAGTTATTGTTTATTTAATTTATTATCTAAAATTAGTGTAAAAATATTTTTTTACAAACAAAATCTTCCATATTTATTTATTACTAATTTATTGGTAATTATAGTTAAACAAAATTTTTACGGGTATAAGAACGACACAATAACGAACTTATTATTTATTTTAATGAGTAAATAATCTACCAAAATACTATTTTTAAATTAATTAGAAGAAACTGTTCTTTTATTATGAGATGAGACATTTCGTATATATCCTCTACATTACTAGAAATGAG
Source organism: Tribolium confusum (assembly GCA_029207805.1). NCBI lineage: Eukaryota > Metazoa > Arthropoda > Insecta > Coleoptera > Tenebrionidae > Tribolium > Tribolium confusum. The sequence goes on along the minus strand of JALGAY010000006.1, from coordinate 28,651,845 downwards.
ACAATCGAACACTTTTTGCATTTTTTTTTGTAATTTTAAGGATTTAACAAAATGAGACATACTTTACTGAAGTACTTTATATTTTATTGGAGACATAATTGATAATGACACAGTAATGAACTCGACTGTCTCATTTCCAGTGATCAAAACTGTACAATCAAACTCTGTTTAAAGCGGCTTTGTTCTCTAGATTTACGCAGTTTTCTGCTACTACAATTTGTCTTTAAATGCTTGAATTTTACGGTGCAATAGATAAGTTTTTGTTTTTTTAGAAATTGAGACACTAGAGCTTTTTAAGATTTCTTCAAGTCTAGCTGGTCGCTTCAGTGGCAACAGCAGACATTTCTCTTTACAACAAGCTTAATTAAATCTCTTAAATTATAAACTAGTCTATACAAATTAAGAAATTAAAGCAGTTATAAACAAATTATAACTAAAAAAAAACTTTTTAACACTATTTATAAAGAATATCGAAGATAACAACTAAAAAAGTTGGTCTTACTGCACTCTGAATTTATTTTATTTATAGTTGTATAATTATTTAAAAAGTATACAAGGTGAGTTACATAAAATTAGAAATCTAACGAAATTAGGATGTCTTAAAGAAAATTATAAATTGACTATAAGGTTTCTAACAGAAATTTGTGACATATTTTGAAACTAACTACTTATAAAAACTGTCTTTTAGGAGCTTTTAAAGATCATTTCGTGCTCTTATGAAGCGAATCACCCTGTACATTTATTAGAAATGTAGTGTTAGTGAGCCACCTAGCAAGTTGTAAGGTCAGGTCAGTGTATTTCAGTGTTCTACTGATCTAAAGATTGACTGCTCTGCTAAAATGGCCACTGTCATTAATGTAATAAATCAAACAGCAGATCTCTGGCTATTATGCCAATTTGAAACTTAATTCTCTGCCTCTTTATCTCAATAAGAAACATCTGTATTTTAGGAGCTCTTTTAATACTTGCACTCTAAATAATAGGTAAACATAGTGATGATAATTAACACCAGAATCGGAGATCTATTGTTTTATTTATTACTTTAGTCACAGTAGCCATTTTAGCAGAGCAGTACTTTACAAGATCATTTACACTGCTCACAATTTCTTCTTCTTCTTCTACACTTCAAGGATTAGGCTTGCAGTCTGTTCCGTCTTCATGTTTGCCATCTTTTTCTGGGCCTACTTACGTCTTTTTTCATCTTGGTCTATAACGTACTATACTTGTTTTACCATACTATCATCGTTTATTCTTTCAATATGTTGTTTTCATTCTACTGTGTTTTGATGTATTTTATTATTCATCGAGAATATGTTCAATTTAGCCTTTATTTCTTTGTTTCTTATTTAGGCTCTTGTTGCTCTCAATTTCAGTAGCATTAATATTTCAAATGTGGCCAAAATATATTTCTGACTGTGACTTTAGCTATAAAAAAGCTATAAGTTTGTTTTATAAACTTGCTTTATTTCATCATCAAAAACTTAACTGTCCTACAGGTAATGATATAAAAGATTTAAGACCTGACCTGACCTGACTTGACATGTCCTGACCTGACCTGACCTGACCTGACTTGACATGTCCTGACCTGACCTGACGTTAATCTAATGGTGTTCTATTGAAGTGTTCTCAGTATTACAAAAATTCTCAAGATCACGTCTCAAAAATTTATTTGCAATTGTATATTTGACTTACAGAAAAACTGTGGAAGTAATTTAGCAGTATAAGGTTTTATACTGATAAGATTTACAAGTTTTTTTGCAAAAAAATTCTTGGGGAATATAACAACTTGTGTTTCAGGAGTTCTATTGTCTAAAATCTGAATTAAGAGCCTGATGATGGCTGCATTTTTAGGATCGAAAGATGTGTATAATACAGAAAAATTGTTTGCAGAAAGAGTGAGGAAAAGACAGCTTTCGTTCACACCAATTGCGTGTTCGTCTACGAAGCGATACTGACAATGAATGGAGGATGCAATACTCTTTAAAAACGCTGCACTAGATTTTAATACCTATAATTTGTAGTCAAAAATACTCTAAAAAATTACTATAAATGAGCGAAAATGCGTAAGCAATAGTAAAATCTTTACCAGCTAGAAGCTATAGATATAGACCCACTTTCAGAAAAGAACATTTTTGTCCTAAATCGTAAGAACACAATTTAAACCTGACTATCAGAGGGTCAACAAACTCAATTTATTTTATCTTGAAATTTTAGATTTATTTGTAAAATAAAATTTCAAAATACAAGTATTGTTAGTGGAGTATACAAATTAGAACTTGTAAAGCATTTGTAAGGATGTAAAAGATAAAACTTTACACTTTGCTACACACATTACCGTTTTTCGTTAAGAAATTCAAATGAGATTTAACGCAATAAATTCTGTTTGTAATAAAAGCAAAGTAATCTTTTAATCAGATTTTGGTATCTTTAGTGACAACAGTTAAACACAAATCTGATAAAACCGTGAAAACCGAAAGAAATGACTGATCCTTTCCACACCGAATGAAATAGATGTTTATCAAATTGAGGAAATGCTCCAGCCTACTTGTAGTTTTCCTCGGCACTTCCTGGTGGAAAATCATCTCTTATGGAGCACCATCCAGTCTTAAAGTGCCATAAATGTATATTGGCATTCGCGTGCCGTATCATTTTAACATTCTAAAGAGGCAGCTGCAGAGGTGGTCGCAATCTACACCACTTCTCTGAAACAATGTGTCTCATCCATTGTCTCGAAACGTGTGCTTGAAGTATCCTTATTGTCTCAAAAGTGGAGACCCCCCAGTTCTTCATTTACCACCCATCTGATCCCTCTTCGTTCAATTATTGCTATTGTGGTATACGCGTGTTGAAACCTGATCCTGCTTGAGTCCTGCGATAAATATTCGTATTTCAATTACACAATTTGATGTCCTCCTTCTCCTGAATCAGCAGAACGTTGATTGCGGTCTGAAAAGTCGCCGCCAGGAGTGAGGGTGACGGGGGCGGTTTCAGGACATTTCAGCACAGATCACATCGCATCGCATCTCCCGGAATGGAGGCCGATATGACAAGATGGCCGAGATATGACGTCACAGCCTCCTCCCAGTATTGATCACGAAAACAGACAAAGCAACCGGCAAGACGCCACTCTGTCAGGACAAGATACTCAAAATCGGGATTATTTTAAATAGGCGAGGAGATCATGGGATGGTTAATTGGATGCGAGATCATGGAATATATTTCAACCAGATTGGAGTCTTCGAGGAATAGGAGCGGCTGTTGCTGGGTTGCTTTTCACAACTATCTAATGCGAAGAATATTGCATGCGAGACTGCATTTTGGCAAACTTGTACTTGTGTATTTGATAGCTCGATTGCTATTTCGTTTACTGTGATAACATCATTTCGACGATTCTCAATAAACGTACTCGATAAATATCGACAACGAAAAAATAAACAACAAGAGCTTATTCAAACAGTAATGTAAAATGTTCCATATTTAGATAGCAATTTTGCCAAAATATTGAACTGATAAAATATATCTCAATCATAGGTGTGTTAAGTATGCTCGATTTTCAATGAATTTATCAATTCATTGACTAAATTGTGGGGAATACTAAAAAGAATAAATAACAGAAATAAGTATGTAGAATATTAAAAAATAATAAAATTATCAAAAGAACTAGCAAAAGTGCCATAATCCTAGTACCAAAAATAAAACTTAGAGGCCAGTTTGTTAATGACGGACTGAATCCGTCAGAGAAGAGAGATTTCAGCCGCTCTCTTTGTTGACAACCAACTAGGGAAGAAATTTGGTGCTTCCTGTAGAACAAATTCGAAGAACCAGTGTAACACTGGGAAAGGTTAGGTTGGTAGGGAACTGCGGTTATTTAAGCAATCAACAATTGGGTTACAAACACAAAAACGAGGCTAATAAATTTCAAAAGAAATTAATAAACAAACAGACATTTGTAGTACATGTTTGTTCAAACGCGTGCCAAATTTTTGAGAGAGTAAAGCTGTTAACCATGCACCAAATTTGTTTTGAGAAGTAGCTAGTAAAGTTGCTCGTTGTTGAAGCTGTGAGGATTCCAACAAAAGGTTAATTTCTCCCTCATTGCCAAAATGTCTTAATACCATTGAAGTTCTTCATTTACAGACGTAGAAAAATTTTCTGTCTATAAATCCAAAGTTTTGCTCTTGTATTAAATTTTAGAGGTATCTATAGTCTGAGACAGAAGAAGAATAGAACCTACATGACCAGAAGTGCTAGAAAGCGAAGCTAGAAAAGCTGCGAATGACACATCTGCAACAGAACAAACACCCAGAACACCCAAAACCGCAGGAAGTAAAGTCTGAATCTAAGATGTTTCAGGAAGAACAATATTTAAGAGTTATTGCAATGTAGTTTTAATTTCGCTATCAAAAGATTTGCATATATCTTTGTGTCTTCAGAATTAATATGATTTTAAATAATAATTGAGTTTGGGCATTTATAAACAGTTTTAAAGAAGAAAGCAAGATATTGAAACTGCTTCAAAAAGAGGTTTAAATTATTGATGTGGTTTAAATGTTTTCAAAAATTTTATCAAAAGAACTAGCAAGGGTACCATCATTTAAGTACCAAATGTTGACTTTTGCAGCCACTTTATTAATGATGAGCTAAATTAAGAAACTGAAGATAGCTAGACTAAGCGGATCTTCTTATTGGTAATTAACTAGTGTAGAAAGCTGGCGTTATTTGTCGAACAATTTGAAGGACCATTGAGGTAAGTAAGAGAACAATTTAGGAATTATATCTTTTATATTTTGGAGAAGCACATCTCTTTCAACTGTGTTAAAAACAATTTTAATGTAGACTGTAATGCTATTTCAGAACCGGCGTTTTTAAGAAAATATGTTCTGGTAGAAAGAAGTACAGTCTCACAACCATTTTTAACTCTATCTCTAAGCTGAATACATTTTAAATAATCAGCAAGCTTCTCTGAAGTACCACGACAACCAAATGACAAAAATTACAACCAACAGCAATTACACGAATGCCACCGCCTTCTTAGAAAAAAGCACATAAAGGTGCTCCATACAAAAAGAGTAATTTCACAATTTACTTTGCCGGACAAGATAAGATTACCACGACTGATAATCTAGGACAATAACTGTTGCCCTGCTTTTTCTACAGACTTACGAATTAAGTCTTTTACATGTTGCAGTCTTAAGTTATCAATCTTTTCTGCTGGACAGTTAGACAATGACGTAATAGAATTTTAAACTTCTTCTTTGTTAATCATGAGAGTTATAAAATTATTATCTGTTGGTTGAAGATATTGAAGATTAGGAGACGGTTTAGAAAGCTTGCTTACTAACTTCTGTAAGGCACCTTAAGAAATTAAAATCCTAATTGCTTTTTTGATATCTCCATCACTCAATTTAATTTCGATTTTTGACTAAAATGGTTTTTTGTGGTTAAATGCTTCATTAAGAAGCTCTGGAATTTGGTAAAATTGGCGTTATCTTTTACTTTCGATAATTTTTGCTTATGACAAGTTAAATATTTGGAAGTTAAAATGATTGAAAACATAATTAAACTGTATTAAAATAATATTATAATTAATTCATATAAATAATAATTTTGTAGTTTTTGTAATGTATATATTAAATTAAATACATCAGTACTAACTAATATTATCATTTACACAGCTGTCAAAATTAATTAATTCAATTAATCATACGAAGCACTTATGTAAATGTCTCACACTATAATTTACACTGCAATTACGTTTATAATGATAGATGGAAACATCAATAACTGATAAAACGTTTTGTTAGTGAAGAAAATTGAATTGTTGGTCCATAGCCTAAAGGCAAGAAAATTAACTTTAAGCTTAAAATTGATAAATATGTTCAAAGTTTCTAGTTTAATCCGCTTTGATACTAAACACATGATAAATAAAGTAACATAGTTGACTTTATCAACTTTTTTTTGGAACGGATGTTGTCGCAAAAACGATAAGATCAATAGGACTAACTCGTGTTTATATTCGCTGATAAAAAACTGTAATTTTAAGTTGACCATCCTGTCGCAATTTAGCATGAAAAGTGATAACAGCGAGATCTTTCGAATTCGACTGGGAATAAGTTTCGGAGAGTAAGGGGCTGTATGGGGGGAGAACTTAATCTGTGCTTCTGGTCGCTTAGATAAGGCAATCGCCACGGGATCGTTGTGTGCTGATGCCGTCGCCCCTCCGGTGAACCCCAGTGAATCACACTACATTATTTAGGGTTGACACCATCAATTAAACTGTTATCTGAAAATAGTTACAAAATAATGCTGAGGGATAGAATAATGAAACCGATTTTTATAACTCGTAACCTTCCGAACTTTATGATCAAAATAAAGATTGAATTTTTGGTCATAGTTATGGAACTAATTCGGCTTAATGCCTCTCTCATAACTCAAACTAGCGAGACATAATTCTGTGTTAAGCACAGGATGTCATTAGCATAACTTACATGAAATATCTCGTAGCGAAATAAAAACGAAGCTTCGTCTTCGAACCCTTTTTGGTAATGAATTGCGTTCAGGGCAATTAACGGGGATGAAGTCGGATCGTAAATACAAACAAAACCGATGGGGAACATCCGATCAAACCAAGTGTGGGTTGTGTAACACAAGAATACAACATGTCAACAGATGTGGTTATTGCTGGCCCGGAGAGACACTCATTACACAGATTTTATTGCCCGCACACGATAAATTAACTTGAGTCGAAATACCATTTTAGGGGTATTAACTTCTCACAGCTCAAAATTGCTTCCTAGAATTTAACTACAAAAAGCAATATTTTAAGATTCTTGAGTTTTGTAAGTTTTCTATATCGCTTGATTTCGTTGATGAATTTCTAATTTAACTAAAATTTGTAAATTTTTCAAGTGTTTTAAAATTTTCGCTTCTTTAGAAGCCTCATAGCAGTTTTAGTTCAAAAACATTATTGTCATACTCCGTGTATCTCAAAAAAAATTTACAGAATTTTGAATTTTATAGAGAAATTCCAATGTGGTCGCAAACGCGTGTCCACCAAATCAAGTTCATTTCTAAACAGTTGCTATTTCCTTCATAAAAAAGAACTGTCTCAAGAGACAAAAACTATAGCTGTGAGAATGTCATTCTTAACGTTTTCTTATCATTATAACAACATGATTACAGGTTTGTTCCAAAAACAGTTCAGCAAACGCCGGTTCTAGATTAGTGTTACTCAAGGTCGCCATTAAAAATCTCGTTAACACAGTTGAAAGAGATGTGCTTCTCCAACATATCGAAGGTATAATTCCTGAATTATTCTCTTACTTATCTCAATAGTCCTTTAAATTGTTTTACAAGAAACACCAGATTTCTGCACTAGTTAATTACTGGCACGTAATACATTATGGATTGGAACAGGACTTCCAATCTTCTTTTAATCTTCCAAAATAGGTTCGACATTAGTCTCCTCTTCTTTCCAATCGCCACAATAAAAATTTTTTGACGATTTCTGAACAAATTTAGCCACAAATGATTTAATCTTTTTGTTGGATCTTCTTGGTGTGTTTAAATGAAAATTGGAAATGAAACACCCATTAACACCAAACTTCTTTTCAAACGTTTCGACAACAACCTGAGGATGACAACATTGTTGTCGAAACGTGCGTCATATTAAGTAAAGAAGTTTGGTGTTAGTGGGTGTTTCATTTCTAATTTACAAATGATTTATATAAAACCTTGTCCGAAAATTTAACAAAACTGTTTTTCTTATCCATATCAACCTCTTTTTCACATTTCGTTTTGGCACATTTAATTTCATCAATTTCAACCAAACATACTTGAGGTTTCTTCTTTTCTGCAGTGTCCTTCACAATTTTAATGAGAATCGTGACCATTTGTTCCCTTTTGATTGCATTTTTAGTTGTCCTTCTCATGTTGGGCGCACTTCGACACACTTTTATAAACTGAAAATGCTTTTTCAGATTTTTCCCTTAGAACTATTCAAAAAAATATTACATTTCTTAACATCTGTGTGAAAATCTCGTCTTTCATCTCCACCCCCTCGTGAAGATACATCAGATTTTCTTTTGCAACTACGACCTTTTTGCAGAGTTGCTTAAGGCGGATTTCTATCGACAAGATGGACTGTTCTGTTTTTTAAGCTCATCAAAGGCTTTTCAAAGCTGAGCATCGTTTGATGAAAGTTTCTTTTTGATAATTCTCGCTGTTTCAAGTTTTATAATCTTTATTTTCTTGTTCTTCAAAAATTGTTGGTTTTACTGTCAAATCGGATTTTCTTTACGTTTCTATAAAATATTTGTTTGTAGCTTGCTTTCTGGCACCTTATTAAAATTTTTCGGCTTATCAACATGTTTAACTACCTTTACAACATTACCAAAAACTTCTAATGTTAGCTTATTTTCCGGAGAATTTTGTAATTCAAGTTTCGTTTTAAGAATGCCTTTTACCAAATTTTCCTTAGAATTTAGTGTCTGTGCCTTAATAACAGTATTAATTTCTTTATTATTTTGCAATGTTGGCAAGATTTGTCTTGATTTTAAAACAGTTTGGGTCTCATTTTCTATAACAATCGCCAGCGGAGCATTTTCTGTGTGACTCTGCGTATTTCTATTGATTTCACTAGCATTTATAACTGTATTATCTTCTTGTTCTTCTGAAATCTTCTTTTTCTCGTTTTATATAACATCAGGGGGACCATTCACTGTCTTTATTTGTAGTTCATTGTCTTTCCTCGAGAAGATCTTTTTCACTATTTTTTTTTCTTGTTTTAGCAGAAAATACGTTTTTCACAGATTTTATTTCTTGCTGATTGTTCTTTTTTACTATTTTTATTTCTTCATTTAGAAAGCTGTTCTTTATTACTTCTATTTCTAAGCGTCGCTTTTCCTCAGCTGGAAAAACTTTTTTCACGTCCTTCTTTTCTTGGTTTTGCTTTTTCTTGTTCAAGTTTGATTTATTTCAGGATTGTTTCCTCAGTCACCACAAACTGTTTTCTGTTATAAATCGCATATTTAGACATATTAATTTAGACATTGCCAACAAGAAGATCCGCTTAGTCTAGTTATCTTCAATTTCTCAATTTGGCCCATCATTAAAAAACTGGCCTCACAACTTAACAATTGGTACTTAAATGATGGTATCCTTGCTGGTTCTTTTGATAAGGTTTTTGGAAACTTTCAGACTGTATCAATAAATTTAAACCTCTGTTATCTTCTTTTTGAAGCAGTTTCAATCTCTTTCTCCTGACATTAATTTTTTAAATTTCAAAATTTGCATCTTTTTGGTTCTCCGTTACATAAAAATATAAATCCTCTTTTTGTCACTAAATTTCTTAAAAATTTTTGCTTTTATCAAGAAATCTTCTATAACCTTCTTTCTTCTTTAGAATTGCTTATGAATGTCCAAAATCATTTGATATTCAAAACCATATCCATTCTGAAGACACAAAGATATATGCAAAGCTTTTGATAACGAAATTAAAACTACAAAAAACTCCTAAATATTGGTTTTTCTGAACCATCTTGGTCTCAGGCTTTACTTCCTGTAACTTTGGATGGTCTAGGTGTTTGTTTTGTTGCAGATGTGTCATTGCCAGCATTTCTAGCTTTGGTTTCTTGCAGTTCAAGTCTTGCCGGTTCTATTCTTCTTCCGTCTCAGACTGTAGATGCCTGTAAAATTGAATACAAGAGGAAAACTTTGGTTTTATGGACAGAACCATATTTTTAATTTATCAGCCTTATTTTTGTGTTTGTAACCTAATTGTTGATTGCTTAAATAACTATATACAGTTTATCTTGTACCTAAAGCAGTACAATGAAGTAAATATGATCTTAAAACGTGCGTTTTTTTTACGTTATTTGCGGCTAATTAACTGAGATTACATATGTAAACAGAAATTAAAAAAAAATGTATGAGAATAGTTTTATTTGGAGCTCAAAGATACCGCCATAAATTACCTAAATAATTATAATTCGGGCAATTAAATTTGTTACATGTATATAACCATTTCAAAAACAAATCATAAAAATTAGCTACGGAAAACGCCTCGGTCGTTAACAGAGTTGGCGTATAATTAGTCATGACGGATTTTTGTATGGGCTTTACAAATCTGTTGTGGGCAACACCAACTCTGCACGCACTTTATTGAAGATGAACCATTTATATTCTAACGGCGCACCGTTGATAATTTTATTGCCTTCGGTGTCGTCCGATTAGAATAAGACACGCGCCTCAGCCTGTCCCATTTAAGTTATTTATTAGTCTTGTGTTACCTTTATGTTCCATGTTCCCATCATTGCGATTCTGACTAAACCATTTTTTTTAATAAAAAAGAAGATTGTTATTTTTTTTTTACTTTATTACTGAAGAAGGTTTTGTTCCAAACTCGGCTACGCCTCTGTTGTTAAATTTTTTTGACGGCGTAGTAGTGCCTATTTGTTAATTAGATAAAAGACAGTTCTAGTGTAAATCGATTATCCAATATGAATTTAAAGTAGTCAAGCCGGATGCTTAATAAAAAATAAATAATTAATCAGATAGACACTCAGTGCTTCGGCCGAATTGTCACATCGGATCTTAGATTAATTGACGTTTCAATAACGAGTTTTTAAAACGTCAATAAAGATGAGGGTTGATCGAATAGCAATAAGAAAACTTTTTCGGGCACCACACAAATTAACTGTCAGTTAAGAATGTGACTCGTTTTGTTTAATGCACAAAATGACAAAAACTTGCGATAGTTTTCGAGTGGCGCCTTTTTAAATTCTGCATCATCAGGTAACAATGTTTCAATAGGGCGGTGCTGTCTAGTCCTGGATCATCCCCCAGACTTTCACCTTGAAGTCCATTAGGACTAATTACGTTATATTTTGTGGATTACTAAAGTCCATTAGTTGTGACGTGGGGTGGGTTTGAGATTGTGAAATTTCAAATTTGATGGTAGAGTGAAAACACAATTCATTATTTGAATTATATATTTTTATCTAACGTGTTTGTATGTTTTATGGTTGATTTCTGGTTATTTCTATGCATGTTGTTTTTCTTTGTCCCTTTAAATAATCAGAATGTCGGTACAAAAAGTAGATATTCGGGTTTAGTAGCAGAGATAACACAATATTTCGTCGACGCGTCGGTTATTTGTTATTTGTTTTTGTCTTTAGTACAGTTTAATTTTGAGGGGGTTTGGTGTATGTAACGGCCATCAGACAGAGAAGGGTAGAAGAGTAAAATGCGGGGGCTATACAGTCGCGTTTATGTGAACGAATAAATCAGTGGCGCTTCTGGCAAATTTATGGACGAGATAAAGTCACCCGGAATCGGAGCTTTTTATAGTTTGGCCGGGCCCGTGAAATGTAGATGCCACCCTATCCCCCCTGGACTCATCCTCTTCCATGGTAAATATGATTTTAAACTCGGACGCGCCGCCGATATTGGTCCTTTAGGTGAGCTTTTGAATCGATCTTATCCGTGTGAATTATTACCAAGCCTTCTCTCTGTACGCTCCTGTTTTGATTTTATTCCAACTGTTACACAACTCGGGGGACTACACCAATTTCAACCTATTCGACCAAAGATAAATTTATCCGAAACTACTTACTTTCACATAAATTTATTTATAATTTATAACTCCTAAATACTTCACTTCAAGGGCCTAATTACGTATCTAATATAAGTGAGACATTCTTTTATCGCATTAAGTCATTACAAAATTTTAAACAAATAGTGGTCCTATCAATGCTTTGATTGTATCGACTGATTGAACCAAAGCCCAACAACTTTAACTGCCGATTTATCTCTTATTACATCTCCATCTACTCAAAGGCAGCTGTCAGATATTTAACTTAAAACTATCAAAATTTTACTAATTAAATAATTTAAAAAAGAGGAAATATAACCTTATTAGACTAAATAAAAACAATTTTCCGTGACTTACAACGCCGAATATCAAAAGATCACTCTGTATTTGATAAAAAATGAGTAAACCCTAGAACATAATGAAATGGGTCCGCTTTGGGATCTGCTGATGTTGAAGAAAAACGCTTACACGGAATTAAATCCACTCGAAAACTGTGGTACCACAAATTTTGTACAACGACAAGAATTTAAAAAAACTTCGATTATAGGACCATAATAAGGTTCTGGAAAAAGTTAAATTATGTCAGGTGAAAATAAGAAAGTTTCTAGAAGAATACAAGAAAATTCTAAAAGATGTTGAAAACAGCAAAATAAAATTTTAGAAAAAATTACAGACGTAGAAAAAAACAAAGAAAAATGCTAGAAGTATTTGACATTTAACTGATAAATCCAAAAGAGAAGTCATCTAGCATAGACCATAGAAGATACGAAAACAAAAGTAAAACTAACCAACTGTTAGAAGAAGATTTGTGCTAGAATAGAAGAATATTATAGAAAAGGTAGCACAGCGACGTTTAGTAGAAAAAGGCATTAGGTATTTAAAAAACATTAAGCAAAATAAAATTCTGGAAGAAGTTAAAACACGTTGGCTGAGAGAAAGAGAAGGTTCTGAAAGAACAAAAAAAATTCTAGAAGAGATTAAAAACTGGTGAAATAAAATTGTAGAAGAAATTGAGTTATGCAGACTGGAAGATAAAAAGAGCAAAAAAATGCTTTAAGTAGTTGAAATATAACTGCTAAAAACAAAAAAAAATTAGAAGTTATCTAGAATAAAAGATCCGAAAACAAGAAAAGCAACTATAAGAAAAAGATACTAAAACAACAAAAAAAGAAGAATTTAATAAACCATGATTGATAGAACAAAAAAGTTTTGAAAAAGCAAAAAAAAAGATTTTAGAAGAGTCTGAAAATGGCAAAATAAAATTTTAGAAAAAATTGAGAGATTTAAACTGAAGGATAAAAAAGCAAAGAAAATTGTTAGAAGTAGTTGACATACAACTGGTAAGAAAAATGTAAAAGTTATCTGAAATAGAAGATACTAAAACGAAATGAAGAACAATTAACTATAGCAAGAAGATTTTGAAAAAAAACAAAAAATATTGTGTCTTTGAGACTTTAGAAAAACAAAACTATGATTAGTAAAAAACATGGAGCCAAATAAAATTCTGGATAAAGTTAAAACGTGTCCGTTGGTAGAAAAAGAAGATTTTGAAAGGACAAAAAAATTCTAGAAAAACAGCGATTGTTAATAAAAAACAGCAAAATAAAATTATAGAAGAAGTTAAAAAATGTAGACTAGAAGAAAAGAGAAGTAAAAGAGAATGCTAGAAGAAATTGAAATATAACTGGTAGAACAAGAAAAAATAAACTAGTAGCTACTAAAAGTAGGTATAAAATCAAAAGTGTGTCTGAAAACCTAAAACATTTGTTGTTAGTACAACTCTGATAAAAACGACTTGACTAGACCTCTAATCCTCATGACTCAATTGACTCTAAATATTGCAATTCTGCTTTGAATCTAACAAAAAAACTCTAATAAAACAAAGAGGACAAAGAAAGTGGAACAAACAAAGATAAAGGCCAATCTCAATCATTTTGACCAAATACTCTGTATTATTGATAAATAAAATAGTAAAATAATGTATCTCAATCTATGTTCCCTATAATGATTTACGAAGGAGTTGTCTCTCTGGCAACAGGAGTAATTTTCTATATTGTTTTTAGTGTTTTTACTGCGAGCAAGTGTCTCCTTCGCAAACAAAATCGTCCTGTCTAAGCGTTTTTTCTGAAGTAAAGAAGAATGTCTTGGTTGTTCTTGTCAATTCTATTAATTTAATTCCGAGGATGTTATTGGTATTAGGAAGAAAAAAACAGTCTTTTAAGAAAATGCCAACGTTTCGACAAGTGGAGTTGTTTAGACTTCTGTTTGTCTTCTTCAGGGCTAATTCCTAATTAAATAATTTTACATGTTTAGAATGTTCAGTGAGCCACCCTGTATGACCTCATACAATAATGAGGCTTTTCAACGGTAATTGAAATTGCAGTATTTCTTTAAACGATATTAGCTTCTTATCAAAATAAAAATATTTGCATGATATCAGACATTCTCAAACAAATATAATGTAAGTAAACAAATGAAGGTTTATTGAATGAAATGGGAGATTAGTCAATGAAATAGTAGATTATTCAATAGCACTGTTATCATTTTTTTAGTGTACCTAAAAGGTAATTTAATGTCCTTATTAAATTTTTTTGTTGCAGTTTTTTTAATTTAATAAAAGTGTCTGTAGTGTTCCTGAGATTTCCGCACTCGTCTAACGCCTCGTGTGTCTAGATTTCTATTTGTATTACTTAGACTACTTACATGTGTAAAATTACTAGTTACTAGCGTAATTTTGAAAATACAAAAATTACATTTCTTAGATATACCGGGTGATTTGCGAAAATTAACATACATACAACTACATATAAAAAAATTGTAATTGCTAAGTAATAGATCAACTTCGACGAGTTTTATTGGTTTAATTTTTGAATCATCTAGGGTGATTCTAATCCTCTGTAATTATAAATAATGAAGACAACAATTAAAAAGTTTTTCAAAAAATCAGACAAAATAAAAACTATAATTAAAATTGAAGCACAAAAAAATATGGGCCTTCTGAATTTTTGATTTTGACCAATTAGGTGTTCTTAATAGAGCCGTATTGTGTCGTATTATGTTACACTTGTTGGTCATTTGGTTCCCAACGAAAACCATGGGTCCATAGGCGCCGCTAAATAAACCATCACAGGTAAAAGGTTATTGTTTGTGAATATTTTCTAGCAAACACATAATTACGTATATTGTGTATCTGTCAAAACTTGGGATTAACCATTGTGCCCATAGCTGTGAAATGTAGGCTGGCTTGATGGAATTCAGTTCACAGTTTTGTCCATTATGTCTTGGTATTTCTTCTCATTGTATCTCTTCACTGGTAGTTTTTGACTGTTGCATTGTCCCATATTGGTTTAGTTTTAGTCCCCTGTATCGACCAACAACCACTCGAAATGTTTCAACACTAACCGAAATAAATTAATCCACGGGGGTGTATTCCTGCACAATTTCGTAGAAATTACGTGTGGTCTATGGTAGTGCTCACGCTGGGTCCGGTCACTGTTTTGACAATACGGCAATTATGGACAGGAGCCCGTCCCACTGGTACCCCGACAGATGATTAATACACTCCTTTATTAAATTATCATCCCCTGGAGACAGTAGACGTAAACATCTGGTCAGGGTTGAGACACAGAATTGCGGACAAATTTCGGACCATTAACCAGTCTCTCATCACATTTTCTTTTAATTATAGGGAAGCGGATGGGTCGTGACCCGCTACCGGCGCTTCCATCTCTTGCCAACTTTCGGAAATGACACTGAAGCGCGTGGAAGGCGGTCAAGTCCGCCCCTGCATTAGGCCAACACGAGCTCTATAATTATAAAAGGAACCGTCTTCACACGTCGATTTTTTTCTTCAGACATTCACCCGGTTTTTATCAAATAATGATTTATGTGTTTATTATTCCCAACTTTTGTGTAGGTTCTATATAGGGTGAGCTCACCCTTCCAAAGAGAACACCAAATTGTAGAATGGTAGAATGTACAAACTTAAAAAAATTCTGACTTTTCTAATTACAGTTTTTGTAAAAAAAATGTATTGAAATAATGGTAAAATGTACTTTTCCTATAAGAAACAGAAATAATGACATACATTATAAATTTTAGTAACGAAGACTTTCTACTTAAGCTACTTAATGAGGCATTGTCAAAAGCTCAGGACAATGTGATTTTCATTTAGAGATTTTATTTTATTGTTTATAAAGAGATTTTCTTTTTTATATATATTTATTTTTTCTAATTAAAAAAACTGGAAAAAATAGAAACATTTCAGCAAAAAATCCGAGTCGAATCGCTTCTGGACAGCAAAAGATTCGAGCCTGAAGATGGATATAGACTTCCTCTTTGCGCCTTCTAGTGATAGGCTTAGAATTTTAGAGTTTCATTTATAATCAATGACATCTTTACCTTGTTATACTTTAGATGTGTATACATTACTTGTAACCTTTTAATTTAGTTTTTTTTAGAAAAAAAGTTAGATACATGTTGTAATTGACACTGAAATACTTATTTAGATATTTTATGTTAAATGGCGACATTTTTCAGCATCTCATTATTGCGTGCTAAGTGTTACGTTACACGCAAACGCAAGTTGACAATCGTACCTACCACATACGTGTTATAAAGTGTATTCAGCACGCAATTTCTTTTATAAAAAAACTCCTATTTATTATTTTATTTTACATTCTTAATGTTACCTGAATTTGAGTCAAAATTAGTGTTGCAAATTCTCTTTCTATCTCTCATATTTTAAAAAATCTATAATATTCTTGCTTAAATATTTTCAATTTTAATTTAAATAGTCTTTCGACCTGTCTTGTACACAACAAGGATTAAATTCAGGCATCTACAAGTTATCATGAAATGACTGCAATGTAATTTATATCAGTCAGACAGGACGAAGGATTGAAACAAGAATTCGTAAACATATAAGGACAATAGAAAAGTACAAAAATACGGATATAACGAACACTTTATCTGCTTTTGCTTCTCATATTCTTTATTAAATAATTTTAATAAATTAAAAAAGAAATACTTAATTTAAAAAACACAGTTATAGATAATTGTTTATAACATTTATACCTTTATTAAAATATTGTTTATAAATAGCTTCGGCAATCGCTTATTTGCGATAAACAACTCCGTATTCATGGGTACAATTAGATAAAATCATATCCGGTGATTTACAAGGAATTAGCATACGCCAGTAATAACAACATTATCTAATCAGTCGCCTAACGTATCATTAATTAATTACCAATTAATTAATATCAACCTTACCAATCTGATTTAGTATTAGGTGGTTGGTAAATCACATAACGAATAATAGGGAGAAAGCACATTGAGTTTTCTAAGACAAACAGAATTAATTTTTGAGATGAATACTTAGGAAAAGTTTCCTCGCCGATATTAGCACGAGCTTAAACAGAATTTTTAAATTACTTTCATAAAACTTTTCTATAATGAATATCACTCCCTTTTCACGATTGAAATTTTGTTAAAGTCGCTGACGGAATAAGATCTCAACTTTTCATAGAGGAGGAGATCTGCAATCGACACTTTAAAGCTTTGTTGTAATATTTCGTTACAGAAGGCACGCTTTTGATTTTCTACAAGAGATAAGATGCGACCGCAGATAGGTCAGGTAAAACCTCTGGTCAACTGTAAAACTGCCAAAATACAGATTTGTACCTACAATGGCTATCCAACTATTGTCAAATCCGATTGTCTCACTTATCTTCGACAGAATCAATTTACGATTTTATATTAAACATTTTCTCTTTTTTTCTTCTTCTTTGAAATCTATGTCAGTGCATAAATTAAGTCCTCAAGTCCTGTTTGTACCCCTTTTGATGTTCAACAATATAATGAACATACGCGTCCTCATTGTACGAACAAATTTGTGGCATTGTAAACTGAGTAGAGTTGACATAAAAGAACACTAACAGAAAGCCTCTGCGTGTATGAAGCCGGGTGCAGCCTTATCATTCCAATCTTTGGATTATCAACCAGATACATCTCTTTATCCGCGGTTAGAACCGAAATGAAGACGTCAGAAACACGCGGAAAATCCGCCAAACTCCTGGAATTTACGAAGAAGAGGAAGAAGGCCGAGGAACGGCACTGGCTAGGTCCCAGCTGCCGCGCCTGCAGCAAGCGGCGACGGCGATAACATCACGGCCGCCCTTATGCATTCAGCAAGATTTGAAAGAGATCTCTGATAACATTCTAGGCCCGTGTTTTGGCATGACAGTCCGCACGATAACGACTCGGAGTCCCTACAATGACGGGCACTACTAGCTAGTACAGCCTTCGGAGGACCCTCGATCCTACCGGCTCAATAGGATGAATGTTTGATGTGTGTTGAAGGGGGCGAACGCATTTGCTTAAATGCTGAGGATTTGGATGGAATATACACAAAGATTGCTTTTTCAACGATGAGAATTAGACAGAACAACGAGTTTTGCATTTTAATATTATTTTTAAATTAAGTTTATTGACAATTCTATAACTTTATTCCACAATAATAACAATGTCATTACACTTTGACAGTTTATCGTTAGATAAATCGAGTGATAAATATTATCAACGCCATCAGTGCAGCACGTGTTGCTAGCCGATTAGTGATTGTTTTAAATTATCACAGGATTAATGAGAACTAACACAATTACAGTCAGTCTAGAAGTAATTTATATCGGATTAAAATATGACAATTTTTTATCCGCCATATTTTAAGCAAATGCAGCGCCCTCTTCAGCCAGCTATAACTCGCAAATTGTATTAAAATAAGTGTTGTTGAATTTACAACAAACAGAACTCAAACAAAAGTCATTAGTCTTTATCATAATAAGGTTCTGATCGTAGTAAATTTAACAACTTTATTTTATTGAAATTTGCGAAAATAATGACTGAAGAGGGCGCTGTAAATGCTTAAAATATGGTGGCTGAAAAGGGTATAGTATAATATTAGTGACATTTCTGATTTTTTAACCATTTTTTTATAGATTTATTCTATCAACAAGATATTAAAGAGCTCTACAAATATTTTTCTGAGAGAACTCTCACTTTATTTTGTAAAGAAAGTTGTTTAATAAAGTATTTAGACCGCTCAAAAGTGTTATTATAGAAGCTTTAAACGAAACAATTGGTATAAGGAGTGAGATCATTAAATTATCGGATTTATTAATTGCAAATAAGGAACTAATATGAAAGCGTTATTCCAAAATATGTTATCGTTTTGAAAGAAAATTTTTTCTCACTCATAGAAGAGCAGAGAGTACAAAAAGAAGAACTGAATAAACGTCTAGAAAAATAAATAAAAATGTTCATGAAATTTAGAGAAAAACAAACAAAATTTTTGTTGAAAATTAATGAAGTAAGAAACGAAATTGAAGAATGTTGGACTGAGGAGAAAAATAAAATTGAAGAATGCTATATTAGAGAAAGAAAGGAAATTGAAGAATGTAAATGTAAAAAAGAACAAAAGTTATCTGAATTGCGCGAAATCGAAGAAGCTGTTGTCTTAAAAAAAGCTACAAAAAGCTAAAAAACAATCCTAGCAAACGCTAATAGAAAAACACAAAAGAAGGCAAGAAAATTTATTATTGATGGCGTTGTAATCACGACAACAATAAGTAAAGTGATTTGTCTTAACAAAGATAACTTCAACTTGGCTAATTTATTTAAAAACAAAAACAGAAACAAAAAGATTTCCAGGATTTGGCATTTAAAGATAACTTGAGAACTGAACAACTGAACTGAAAAAAAAGATTTGGGCAAAGAAAATTGATTTTTGAAAAAACCTACAAAAACGATTTAGAAATGTTAAGCCTTGTTAATTGAAAAAAATGAAGCACACCAAGATGCCCAATTATAGGCAATATCAAAGAAAATCCTAAACGAGCAAGAACGTGAGTTGAAGAAGATATTCCAAGACGGATTGAAACAGTAAGTGAGATTACTCAAAGCAGAAATTAATCTGTTACTAAAAAAACGTCGAAAAGCCAAATTGAAATTAAAAAAGAAAGAAAAATAAATGCAAATCTTTTAGAGCGCTAGAGGAGATTCTTAGTAATGTTAAACAAGATTCAAAAGAGTTCTCTTCAATGATTCGCTTCGTAAAAAAATTACGTTAATAGAAAGACAGTTTTGTAGCAGAAACAGCAATTGACGAGGACACGTAAGGCTTTGGTAAATAGAAGAAAAACAAATGAAAAAGAAGAAGAATAGTTTTGGGGTTATATAAGAAAGACAGATTGATGAGATGCATCAATTGATGAAAAACAGATCTTTATTTAAGGCACAAGAAAAGAAAGAACACGATTTGGTCTTGTTCTACAACTCAAAAAAAAAGCTGGAAGTGCCCTAAGTTACAAAGAAACTGGAAAAGACTGTAAAAGCAATGAAGTTTCAAAATAATGTAGTGTTTAGAATAAAAAAAGACAGCAACGTACAAAGGTGGTTTATGGTAATCGTTTAGCTCTCTACCATAGCAGAGATCTTACAACATTTGTTAGGACGTCGAATCTTTAAGGAGAAATAAAGAACACCAAATTTATATGAATTTAGAAGTCTTGTTATTAATTTCGACTCCCCGAAAATGTTTTGTAGAAGCTTAACGCTTATCAAAATATTCTCTTGTCTTAAAATAAATAAAAGAAGAAGAAACGTAATTACGAAACGTTTTTATAATCAGTGGGATTAAAAAATCGAACTGTATTTTTTGTGAAATCAGTTGTGAGTTGTGAGATGTAAAAACAACAGTCATTTATATTTGTTCTGTACACCGACATTTTAAGAAAGTTAGTATTGAGAAACGATATATTCCTAGCTAATAAATGTTATTACGAAAAGATCATAGGCTTAGCCTAACACGATCTAAGTTTTCTAAATAATTATCTCATAATTACAACTGTAATTATTTATTATTGCAAAGTGTAAAAATTTGTATTGCACAATCGTTATTTGCCTAATCGTAAGATAATTTTACAAAAATTAATTTGGTCTATTGCACTACGAATTTTGTGAAAACACATTCTACAACTTATTATAGAGAAACAAAAAAAGACTTTTATGATAAAATTATTTTTCTAAAATACTACTCTAATAATTTTTTAGATTTTTTTTACTTATATAAACTACTTTGTAAACAATAAAGCAAAGTTTAGACTTAGATATCATAGTTTACAAACGAAGAAAAGAAAAACGAAGCAATCTAGAAAGTTTGTTTGACTCAACAGTTTGAAATACATCTTAGCAGGGCCATTGTTGTAAATTTTAAATAAATAAATTAAATAATTAATTACGTTAAAGATTTAAATACAATTAATTATAAATAAATTAACAGTTAACCACGTTGAAGGCTTAAGGACAAATAGTTATTCCAGTTAAGGCAAAATTTGCAGATTTTTATTTGAAGTAAATAATTAAACTAAATGTTTAATTAAATAAATTATATAGGGCAAAGCTACTACGACAATCATTTAAGAAAATCTAGTACAATCTTGTGATCGTCTTGTGTCCTTCAAGAATTAGGTTTTCTTACTAATTTTGCTTCACAGGTGCTCATCATCAACAACTGACAAAATTTTGTTGATTTTTTAAAAATTAATGAAGGTTTTTTAGAAAACCTGTTTTCTGTATAATAAAGAAAACTATCGACCGCGGTCATTTTGTCCTGCATTTAGACATTTACTTTTTACACGGTTTGTTTAATTGTCCGCTATAAGTACTGTGATGGATGCTAGACTTTCTATTGGTCTTTATACCTTAAATAAACATTATGTGACAGTTTTTTTATTTATGAGTTGTTATTGTTACAATGTTTTAGTCATAAAAGTTAATTTATGATATTTATTTTTCGTTAATATAAAAATGTTTTTTATAATAATATAAATAGTTTAACCATCAGGAGTTGATGTGTGTTTTTTTTTATCCGGAAACAGGTGAAATAGAATAAAATTGAAGTCATATTATAAAATATTTGCATTTGAAAGTATATCTAAAACATGTTTCTGTAATTACATAATAAATATTTTCTGCAATCAGATTTATTTCCAGACACAATGAGAGCTCCCGATGTCTGAAAAACATCAGAGCACAATCATCGTCGATGTCATTGTGAATTCGCGCCATTTAATCAGCAAAATGCTTTCCACCCCTTTGAAAACGAAGCAATGTTTTAATGGTATTCACAGTGTCAGTTGGAGTAGTCGAGCAGCACTTTTCAATGAAATTCTATCGATTCTATTGAACGTCTAGTAAAAGAAGGGTCCGACATTATATCTGTTGATTACTGATAGAACACGATTCGGACCAAGTACGTATGAAATGCTGACCTGAAAGCTTCAACAACCTCTCTCCTTAAAAAAAAATCTACCCCAAAATCAATTCAGCTCACACTTTCCATATTTTGACGACGGAAAATTAGCAAAGCTGCTGTCATTAAGGGCAAGTTAGGTTGGTGGAGAATATAAAGGGAGATTCGTTGTCAAGTTCGAGGGGGGGTTGAGGAGGAGAAAACTAAGAAGAGGCACTGGGACTGATAAGAGCGAGATCCGGGGATCGCTCCGGGACAATTTATAGCGGCAACTTTTAAAACACACTCCGGGGGCGGCGTATATAACGTTCGGTACAGTCCAAGCCACCATTCTGGTGATGGTTTTAAGTGCACAGCGATGGCGGGTTTATAACGATGAAAGTTTTAATTGAGCGGAAACGAATTGAGGATTAATCGAAAATAACTGTGAGCTCTTTTACGTTTTCTATGAAAAGCGTCAAACATCAGAATGTGTTTTCGAGTGTATTTTTACGTTTGTCGCGTCGTTTATAAGCGTTATAAATTTTTCCATATGAGTTATCTTGTGGAGGTCCCCGAATGTACCGATGCCACAGTGAGTTTTATCAGCGCGATATTATTTTCGCTGCTGTTTAGATAAGAACGCCGGGGTTGGAAAAATAAATTGCCCTCCACGGAAAATAGCTGAACTTTTCCAAAGAACGGATTCCCTCGTTTCTATTGTGCTCAGCCGCAGTGTTCAACCCACCCCATGGTTCACTTTTCCCAGCACCACGCGCTCTTTTCCACATAAATTTCACGTATATATAACCGTTTTGATTTATTTAACACAAACATATTTTACGAGATAAAACTAAAAAAGGGAATTCTGGAATCGTGAGCATAAATCTAAACGTGGGGGAGTGTTTGCAATTAAAATTTTAAATTATTATGCGTTTCGGACGAAAGTTTTGCCGATTTATGGACAACGTGATAAGCAACTAAAGGCAAGCTCCAATGAAAATCTTTAGTCAAAGAAGTGACTAGTCTCGAGGTTAATTAGCTCATAAAACTAACTCAAATTTTTATTTGCATTTTGTTGCTTTTTAAATAGCCAAAAATAAAACAAATAATTATTTACGAAGAAAACCTAGTATATTAGTTTTATGGACGAAGCCGAAGAGTTTGCAAGCTAGCAAATTCTGTAATCCGGTGGGATGCCCACATTTTAGGCTCTTTTGTTTAAAATTCTAGAAATTATTTTTTTGTCATTGACAAGTCGAAATTATGAAATTTTGAAATGCTATTTGAATGAGTCAGTTTTATTTATTTAACAGCTGAGAGTTAAGACTTAATAACAGATTAATTATGATTTTTTGAATCTGTAAAATTGTAATCACAATCAAAAATAGATAAAAACGAGTGGTTCCACAAAAATTTTAGTCAATAACTTAACAAAAAAAATTCAAAAAGGACCCTAAATATCTAATTAAATTTTGTGAAAATTTTAGTATCTTTGGTCTTTGCTAAAACAGCGAAACTTCTATTTTCCCTCCCGAACTTTGTTGGTCGAGCTGAGGGACCAAATAACAGGCATTATATCAAGATGGCGTACTTCGGTGGCCTATTATTAGTTTTAGTGCATAGTTCGAATAGATACTGAAGATTCGAACATCAGCTAATACTCTCGGGCATTAGGCGAAATGCTGAATCATTACCACTTACAGTCGCAACCTGCCGCGATGAGCACCAAGCGGAACATCAGCCACTCAACATTATCCCAAAACGTGCAAACACAGTCTTACTGACACGTGAGGTCTTTCCAGACGTGTCTTGTTCCAGCCGGAAAATGCGCCTCCCGGAAAATCGGCCGAAATCCCCGGAAAACCCGTGCAAGGACTGAACGCTCTGTTCAAATATTGGATAGAACTGGCTAAATGCAGCGGTCGATTTTTAATTTTAATAACATATAATTTGATTCTTAAAATGTTGTGATGTGGCCCCTGTGGCTTTTGCTCTATATTCTTTAGGATGGTCCGATCCATTGTTGCTTAATTATAACCTGCTGGATGAGGTTGTACGCGTGCAATGTGTGCTGCTTTCAATATTATTTGTATCGAGATTTTATCAGGAGCTGTATAGATGAAATTCCTCGATCGTTAGGGATTTGCTTAATTTAAAATCGAAATTATTTTCATAAACAAATTAAATGGGCAATTAGTAATAATGACGTATCCAAATTTAATTGCGTTCAATGACCATTCGCGTATTATCAACGTTGCGGTTATTTCAATTTTTTAATCAGAAAATACTTCTAGTTTAATTATGAAACATCTCAGATGCTATAACAAGATCTAAGATTAAGTTATACAAAATGTTGGTAGCAACTACTACCTAATATTTAAATAAATCACATTGTTTTTAATGAACTTCAAAATTAATTAGTTTATTAAATTTAAAAAATATTATTTACGATTTATTATCTTAACTAAATTAACAATAATAAATGTTTAACAACCCACTCACTATAAAATTTTTTGTGCAAATTTTAATTTTTTTAAGCGATGAAAGTTGTTTTGTCATTATGATAAATGTTTGCGTTAACAATACATTTAACATAATAAATGTCAAGTGGTAGTACTGGCAATGATGGCTGATTTAAATTTGCATTTAAATAATGTAATTTTAAAATTTTAATTAAAATAATATGTGAATATAGATAATAGATAGGTATAGGTTAGGTGGGTATCTACATTTGCGCCTACATAATACTAACACAAGATTACCAAATTTAATTAAATAAATTATTTTTTATACCTACAGGGTTTGGCAAAGAAAATTACAGATTTTAATTAGTTAATAACTCAAAATTTAATCGAGTATTTACATAAATATTTTTTTTAATAAAACAATTAGTTTTAAAGTTTATATTATAATTGTTAATATTTGTAAAATTAGTACGTTGGTTAATTCTGTGGTCTTCTTTCTCGAAATATTTATTTAGTTTAATAATTCAGTTATAGCAGTTCAAAAATATTTTTGAGTTAATCCTCAAATCCTTCAGTTTCAAATGACCTATACTATTTTATTTCCGAAATGCCAAAGCATTCAAATTTAAGTAATTTATTAGTAATTTTAGGAAATTTAGAAAGTCAAAATAAAAAAAATTATTACTCTTATATTGGCATATATATTTTGGTAAATAAGCCAAAATAGTATATTAAGTATGGAGAAGAGTAAGGAATGCTTACCGTTCGAAGACAATTGTTTGGAGGAGGAGCGAAGCGACTACTCCAATTATTGTCTGAGAACGGTAATCCTTAACGTTCGACATGCTTATAACGTTTTTTGCGCGATTAGAGTTTCTAGAATAATAATAATAATAATTTATATCAATACATTTGTGATAATCGGGAAGATTGAAACTGAAAACTTTGGGTGGCTGTTCCATGGTTGCTATTGTTTTGTTCCAAACAAGTAAAATTGTCTTTTTGATACAATCATTCCTACATAGTTCTGTTTTGTGGTTCCGTTTTCGAAGCAAATATGAGCGATAGTGATGATCTACCGGATGATTTAGAAGATGCTTGGCAAGAAGGATGTTCGGCAATAATTCCAGAAAAATCTAAAGCTCGATATGAACAGACATACAAGTTGTTTAAGGAATGGCGTGAAGCAAAGAAGATTTCTGTAAATGAAAAGAGCTTGTTAGCGTATTTTGTGGTGAGAAGTGGTCACTTGAAGGCCGCAGGCAGTTTATGAGCGGAGTATTCTATGCTAAAGAGTACAATTTTTCTCCATGATGCTATCGATATTTCTAAGTTTGCTACATTAACTGCTTATCTTAAGAAAAAAAAATATTGGATATCGGCCTAAGAAGGCTAAAATTTTTACCAAAGAAGACATGGAAAAATTCTTGAATGAAGCACCAGACGAACAATTTTTAATTCAAAAGGTATGTTGTAGATGATGAGGTGGTACATCTGAGTTCTAAGGAAACAATATATTTGCAGGTAGCAATGATATTGGGAGTATCGGGCGCTTGTATACGAGAGGAATTGTACAATATTAAAATGAGTGACATAGAAGAACGTGAAGAAATGTTTATAGTAAATATTCCAAATACAAAAACGAATATTCAGCGAACGTTCACAGTTATTAATAAAGAAAATGATTTGGAAATACTTCAAAAATACATAAGAATTCGACCAAGCAACCCAACGTCAGATCATTTATTTCTGAACTATCGAAATGGCAAATGCACTAGGCAAGTCACAGGAAAAGGCACAATTGGAGGCTGGCCGTCAAAAATTGCAAAGTATTTAAAGTTGCAAGCCCCTGAAGGTTATACTGGACACTCGTTTCGACGCACATCGACTACACTTTTGGCGAATAACAGAGTTGATGTGTTGGGACTAAAAAGACATGGTGGGTGGCGTTCATCAACGGTGGCCGAGAGTTGCGTGGAAGATTCCCTCCAAAACAAAATTGAATTTGCTCATAAAATTTTACACAGCGATGCTTGTGGACTATTACAACAACCTGAGACTTCTACGTCGGAAAGTTTGTCTATTAACACTAGAAACTCAAATGCGAGTGGTATTACTACTATTAATTATAATAATTGTATATTTAATTTTAATAAATAAATCGCAAAATTGTTTTTTTAGATTTAATTGCTTACCGTTCACTGAACGGTAAGTGAATTACTTACCGTTTTGTTACACGTAGCAACCAGTAACAGCAACCTACCGTCGTAGAAACAGACACAGTAAACTTATAAATACAACCGATCGCGCAAAAAACATTATAAACATCATTTAGATTTAAAACTTTTTTAAATATTTTAAAAACTTTAAAATTAGCAGAATCTATAGCTGGATTTACTATAGAATTGGATTTTTAATATTGGCAAAATATTTAATATCAGTAAAACAAAAAAAACTGATTGCAATTTTTTTGATATGGGGTAAATCGAGTAAAGATGGTACCACTTCGAAAATCTGCACTTTTTGTTAACGATTAGCACTCAGTCACTGTCATCAGTATTGATAAAACATCAATCGATCTATGTTGGCAGTAAAAAAATTTAATTTGTTTATAATCTAAAAATGTTCTTGTTTTTTTTTCGATTGAGTCATTTCAGCCAGTTTTAAAAAACTGTGCTGCAACTATTAGATAAGCACAGACCTAACCCAAAAAGTCTTTGATCAGGTTTTATACAGAAATGGCGAAATGGGCCATCGTTCTTCTAAACTTAACAAAAATGAACTGATTTATAAAAGGACAATCAATAAATTTTTAAATATATTTTGATTTTCTGTAATAAAACGTAATTGTTTATAATTATAATTTTTTTTATTCACAAACATCTTCACAGAAAAACCAAATAAATGGACACCGAGAAAATGATTCTTCTGTCCCATTAATTTAGCCAAGAAATTGGTTAAAAACTGAGAGAAAAATTTAGAAGTTATTTGAAAAATGGGAAAAAGTAAAACATAAAAGGCAAAGTACCTACTGATCAATAAAATACAGTAATCTAAAAAAAAACTAGAAAATATAACAAATTATCTGATTTCTCGATCTACAAACCACACATAAATGACTCTGAGAGTAATAAAAATTTGCGCTGGTTAGAAAGAAATAAAACAAAAAAAAGGATATAAAGAATATAAATTTGTTGTAAACAGTAGATGTATGAAAACTGCGCTAGATTTTTAGGCTTACCTATGTAATTTCCGTGGTAAACACTCCAAAAAGGTAGTGAAAATATTTCTCTTTTTCTTTTTTATTGTAGTCTTTTTTTTATTTTCTGTAGTGTACAAAAACGAAAAAGTGATATTAGTGTTTTTTTTTATTGCAATCTTTAATATATTTTTTCTTATGTCACTAAGAAAAATAAAGCTTTAATTACGTTTGGTCAAAACAATATGTATAGTTTTGTGACTCTTCTTTATTTACCCTTTTTTACCCTATTTCTACATCTACCTTTCTCTTTTTCTATTTATACTTGCAATCAAAAAATTTCAAAACAGCAATTAACTTAAATACCTAAATCAAATTGTAACAGTTTTTAGCTTTCGAATGTATTTTTGGTTTGGATTTAACGATCGTGATGAAGGTCTCAGCACTCTCAAGCTTGAAAAGGTATACTTACTTTCTGCATTTAAATTGGCATAAAATATTTGTTAGAAACATAAATAACACTTCGTTTTCAGCAGTAAGACATTTGATTTTAATTATTTATATTGTTTTACAGTCTATTTACAAAAAATTGAGAATGTTGCTTAAGTTGGGAATGGCATTTTAAACTGTCTGGTACTACATCATAAATAGGCATTACTAGATATTAATAGCTTAATTAGAGTTGCTTTGTTTGAATTATTTATAATAATTTAGACATTAAGTAGATTTAATTATAGAATTTTAAAACAGAAGGAGAAAGAAATTTTCTGATTGTTATAACGTCGCATAATAGTAACGTATCTATACTGTTGTAATTTTTATAAAAAATATTTTAAATAAGAAAAAAAATTCAGTAAACTCAGATATACCTACTGCACATCGGCTGTAAAGTACGGTTTTTAAATGAAGATGAGAACAAAACAATCAAAAACGTACGATATAACCAGGTTTTACTGTAGTTTCTTTAAATTTTAGACAGCCATAAAAAATCTTACATATTACAAGTGAGAGGTTAAGGCATGTTACAGTAATTTGTGTGATTTATGAATACTTTATTGATGGTTTATCTTACTAGTTATGTAAACAAATTTTATTTACAATAATATACAATATTTTTTATTTATGTTTATTATTAAAAATAGAAAAGTTGTCATTTTTTGCTACTTGTTCTTACTTATTCGTGTGAGTAGTACAAGTACAAATTTCAAAATTTTGTAAAAGTTATCAGATTCCAGCTTCTGAATGACACATCAGAAGTGTTTAAATAATTTAAATCAGTAACTTTAAACCGTATTTTTAACACAATTGTTTTTATAATACAATTTACAAAATGTTTAAAGACAAAAATCTCATGGCGTCAAGTCGCAAGATAAACTATCGTTTTGTTAAAAACGCTTTCCTAGTGGTAAGTATGGTTTTTGCAAAAGCTGACGTTAATTGGTCTTCTAAATCTTACCGCGACAGCCATTTGATCGAAATAATGATGATTGACCAGCTAAATAATAATTTACTGTTTTATTTTAAAAATAAATCTGTATATCAATGTTCCAGATGAGACAACTTAATTGTTTAGATATTTATTATTTATGTATTGTCTTTAAATTGACAACAATTATTGTATTTGCAACAACAAATTTTCGTGTGTTTCTACGAAAATTCGACCGTAAAGAAAGCCTATTTACATTTTGAGGTAGCTTTACTTAATACTGAGAGGGGAAGAGAGGGTACAATTGTTTAAGCTTTAGAAGTATAACAATCATCAGGCAAGCACAACGATCAATATTTCAATTAGCAAAAAAAATCTTTAAATGACTAATGTTGATATGTACCTACATTTTACGAGAAAAAAAATGTGTAAAACAACATTAATTATGGTTAAATATTTTTTTTAATGAGAATGTTATTAGTTTAAAGCCGAGTTTAAAAATCTTTAAAAATAGAGATAATTTGTAAAACGAAAAAATAATTGTTCATTGGGGTGTAGATCTGTCGTTCCCGATCGTCCATCTAATATATTCGCAAAATCCTTAGATTACAGTAGCTCTCAATATTTCACAGGCAAGTGATAGCTATAAAACAAAAGAATTACAAGACAGATCAGCTTAAAGCTCGGGTTAAAAAGAAGAAAGAAATTGAACAGAGAACCAATACCAGACATGGACATGAAAAAGGGGCAGACAATCGTTAAAGAGGCGGAGCGAGTTGATTTGTGGTCGCCATTTTGTCAAATAGTAGTGTTTTGTTAGACGCTTTATCTCATTGGACAATCTCCCACTTCTCTAAACCGGACTCAAGACTTTTAATATGTTACCAACAACCAAAACTAAACTTCCTAATTAGAATTACCAACATTGCCACCTACACCATCTACATTACATTTTAATTACCCCCAACCAACGATCAATATCCCTAAAAGCACGAAAAAAATCCGAAAAACCCACAAACCGACTCTACCACATCAGTCGTGCATTTTTAAAGCAAACTGTCTGAAATTTTTTAATAACATGTATAGTAATGGTACAAACAAGAGGACAAAATTAAAACGTCTTGAAATCGGATTGACACGCCCATGAAGCAAGACCCGCCTTGGTTGTGTTACTCCACCAATCACAAAGCCGTTATAACCGAAAAGAACCGAGGCTAGACGATTTTGGTTGCCAGGGGATACGCTCTGAAGCTGCCTATACCAACATTTAGTGCGACCGTGTTGTTGGCCGTGTTAGTATCGGGTAGTTGATATCTACTGTCAGAAATTTACAACAATGACACCGTTGTTTTGACAAATAGTTTCGGTTCGATAACCGGCTGACTGTGATTCTGTGAGTGAGTGCGAGTGTTTGACAGTTTTAGGATTGTTCAATTTTATATGTAAGTATCAAGATAATAACCAAAAATCAAGTATTTACATTCTAATTTTATAAAAAAATATACGTGACCACTTCAATTGATAAACAAATACTTATGAATTGAATTTCTGGATGCTAAGATTATATCTTATCTTGACGTAATTAAAACAAAAATTTTTGATAATATCAACAACATAATTTAACCCAATTTTATTTAAGTAAACAATTTTAAGATGATTTTTGTTGAGTTAGGTGATAATTTTAATTTGGTAAGTGATTGGATTACTAATTGGTAATTAAATTATTTATTGATTATCTATCTATCACTGTATTTAAAAAAATCTTAATATGTAAATCTAACCAGTCAATTAATTATTATTCAGATTTGGCGATAAATAATACTGATAATATGGGTAATTTTACCCATTAGTGTCTTAAACTTATCTTGTTACAGTAGCTGTGGCAAAAATATTTTTAGAAGACTATACTTAAGTTTCTGTCTTATCCACTAATTGAAGTCTCTACATTAAAACCTATTTTTGAGAGTACTATTTTAAGAATTTTTTGAGAACTTAAGTATAGATTTCTGTCTTAACCGCTGATTGAAGTCTCTACTTTAAAATCTGTTTTGAAAAGTACCATTTTGAAAAATTTTGTAATTGTTGCAAAAAAATTGCCAAAATTTGAGAGTCCTCGAGATAACGTTTGAAAAATCACTGCATCATGAGATGACGTCTGTTATCACTCCATAAGTATAAAAACCAATTTTGATAAAATTCTTTGTTGCAGATAGCGCGTCCTGTGACCGTCGCACCAACCCAACCATGTCCTATTTGAACTGCTAAGTTTTCGTTTTTTTTATAATTTTTCGCGTGTGAAAGTGTTATATACTGTTGTAACCCATGATTATGGAGATGACGAACGAGTCAGCGGCGGTCGGCCGGTGGTACGAATCGCCGAGGACTGGTACATCAGCAAGTCCTGGTCAAGGGACTATCGAAAGTGGTAATTCGGACATAAATACTAGTGTTGCTGAACATATGGGAGCATTTTTCTTGGACCCGTCGGGTACGCAAAGGGCTGCAAGGTACTACCATCAGAGCATGCATTCGCCGTATGGAACCGTCGCCAGTCATGGTAAGAGTCCTGAAATGTTTCGTGGCGTGCATATAAACCATCATGACGTCATTTCATACCTGTACGAATACAATAACAACGGAGACATTTAAAAATAATTTGTTCCACTAGTGTCTTCGGCTCGAAGGAGTCTACATAAATTTGTTGTTTTGAAAAAGGACAGGTTAGACATTCTTCGTTAGTTGGATTTTTGGGATTTTTTAGCTTTCTCACACACGGCTTGGTTATGTTGACGTTGTCGGGTTGATTTAAATTCAGGTTGGGTGCGGGCGGAATATCACAAACGGTATATTCGGGGAATAAGTCATAGTCGTGCATCGATGAGGAATTAAAAGCAGTGGCGTACGCTAATTCTACGTAAAAATCAATAAGTTAGGAATTTGTGGTTAACGACGGGAAATTTCTAAACAATAAGTGACTTAATAGAATGAGAAAGGAATTGCTAAAAACGTAACGAAAATCGAACATAAAACAAGGTACCTATATACAGGCTTCATTAGTAATTTCCTCTTGATTGTACTTTTATGATACGTGATGGAATAATAATGAGCGATTTTAGGTAATAACCAACGGTAATGGAAGGCTAAAAGAATCATTCACTGGAATTAGGATAAGTGGACATCAAATAAATACAAATTGTTTATTGTTAGTTATTATTCGAAATTAACTATTTATAATTTCAAATTTTTTATTAACAATTAGAGTAATTTTTGGATTCTATATTTAGACTCAAAATTTGCCAAAATTTGGTTGCCAAAAGTGTCACTCGAGGACATAACTATTACCTTATTTTAGCACTAATTTTGTGATTTTTTAACAACTTTTTTTTACTTATGACTAAATTACGCCATCTCTTAATAAGTACATAAAAAATTAAATTCTGAAATTACACAGTTATCAAAAATATAGCATGATAATTTCAGTGACTGGTGGTTTTAATTTTTTTTAAAAAACAAGCGCATTTTGAAATCACTTCTGGCAGCTATTTCATGTATTTGGTCACAGACTAAGAGTATTTTCTTGACTATATTTGTCTAGTTTAACTAAGAAATGAAAAAATTTAGTAAACAAATAAAAATTTTAAGAAAACATCTAATCTATGAATAATTTATTCTCCTTGCTTTTATAAAAATTAAAGTAAACTTATATTTTATTCATCTGACATCCGTACTGTCATTGTCTTTCTTCAGAAATTTTTTTTGGCTATTCTCAAGCTGTTTCCCTGCGGCGGCTTCTTCATGCGCCCCGACTCTTTAAAAAATGTCACTTTATAATGTCAAAGCTAAAAGGTATTTTCACGATTATACATATCTATTTTTTAAGCTAAGAAATAAAAAACATAATAAAACAAATAAAAAAATATAAATTAAACATGAAATCTATGAATATGTTATTTTCTTTTCGTCTGTAAAAATTAAGAAGAATTTATACTATAATATCCGTCTAATATCAGCACTGCCAGTGTCATTTTTTAGAAAAAAATCTTGTTTGTTCTACAGCTATTTCTCATGTATTTTATAGTAACTGTATTAAAAAATTACCAAATATAGTAACAAACAAGAGTCAATAAAAAATGGCAGTCGTACCGATTTTTTTAAAAAAATATAGTAGCACATTATAATATTACAATACAAAATCCAGAAGAACTGTTTAATATTCTGGGCGCAATCAAGAATTTTTAAAAAATTGTAGTAGCTATAGCTGATGTATATCTGAACGAAAATCTGACTAAAATTGTTACTAAAAATAACAAAAAAAATATTTGAAGACTAAACGTGCAAAAGACCCTTTAACAACATCTGGTTATTATTAAAAGTCGAGGGCTGTTACTGCTCTAACAATATTTAGTACTATTGTTATAATTAGATATAAAGTAGTGAGCTTTGTTGAGTTGACAACTTGGACGGCTTCTGTATTTTTAGTTTATTCTTTCGCTGCAATAAATTATAGGTAGATAGATAAATATAAAATCCAGTTTGCCATAAACAAATTTTGTTTATACAGAGTGTGTTGTTCACCTAAAATATTTTTGTATTCTCTCCTTACAGAGCTATTATAGGTTAATACACAAGAATATTGTTTCACAAGAATTGTAAAAAACCTAACAATGACTATTATTTCCTAATTCCTATTTCTGAGGAAACAATAGATATTTTTGTTTTTAATTTTGTATCAGCCACTTTATTTTCTTGGTTCTTGTATCAAGTTAAAAATTAAATTGTTGATTTAAAAAAATATATATCCTTCCGGTCTTTAAAACTGGTAAAAAGTTGCCTACCAGCTTCCAAAATTAGTGAAATGTCGCTACCAAACCTCAAAATTAGTAAAATGTCTCTTATCTCTCTCTTGGTATTAAAATTTGTAAAATGTTGCTTTCGGCTTTTAAAATTACGAGATAATGTCACTGTTGCAATTATTAATTAAAAAATTGATAAGAACTATTGCCTTCTGTTTTTAAGGTTAATAATATAGTCGGGTACATCTCCGCATTTTAAAATTCCTTAAAATGTCGCTTCTAGCTTTCCAAATTAAAAAAAATAAGCAGAGCGTCTCTATTTCTTGATGAAGCTTTTTACAAATACTGTTTTTGCGCAGAAAATGTAAAGAAGATTCGATTTGCAGCAATGTCAGTAATTATGTATGAAATTTATCGCTTCGAGTCGTTTCAAAAAGGAGACCATAATGAAATAATACGATTTTGGGTTTTTCTGACTATTTGCTAAATTTGTTACTGAAACATAGATTTGTTTGTGGACACGATTTAGGTAAGTTTTATCCGGTTCCTCCTGCAGTAAGCCATGTAAATGTTTTAACAGAATCTGTATTTATAGATTTAAATTTTTATTTATATTTATGTGTTTTTTTGTAATCTTGGTTTGTAGTTTTTTAAATTTTTGGTTAAACAATCTTGTTATTAGATAAATATAGTCGTTGAAATACTTGTAGTCAGTGACATTATAATATAACAGTTTTACTGAATGCTGTTTTTATTACTTATTTTAAAAAAGTTTTTTATTAAACAAATAACATATTTTTAAGATTTATAAAATCAAAGAAACTACTACAATTTTTTTGGTTTTGAAAACGATCTCAAAATTTGTGATTTCTGAGATAAATTAATAGTCGGGTTGTGTAAATTGGTTGCAATATTCTTAGCAGAATATTTGTTTTAAAAGATAACAATCAGAAAGCAAATAAACTTGGCAAATAAATAAAACCTGAAGTGGTCTGGTAGATTTTGGCTGCAAAATCCCAACCAATAAAAATCTTGGATAGGTTTGTCGGCACGGTAAGAAAATAAACAGCAATAATTGTCAAAAGATGTTGTTTTTGTTGTTAATTTTAGTAAGATGCGATTGTATCAAGAAAGTTTTTTCCTTGAAATGAAGTTGTCTGATGTCGTGTCTTGTGGCAGTCAATCGCTGAACAATCGATGAAGTTTCGTCATTTTACCGCTATCGATTAGAGTGTCCTTAGTTTTGTTTTAATTGCTAAAAGAGGCTGTCAACAACTCGGTAAAAACGTTAAAAAGGACTTTTTATTGTTGAGTAAAAAAAGGATATTGTGTAATTCCACTCGACCAACCAAGAGGCTTAATTGGTAGCGAGGATTGCATATAAAGGAGATGCTTATCGTCCAATCAATTGTTGTCAGAATTTTTGGAAAAAAAAAATCTTCTGGAGCGGTCCACGATTAATTTCATGCTCGCAATTACTTGGGGATGGCACAAGGGCGATACTCGCACGCTATATACGAGGACATTTTTATGATCACGTCGGCTGAGATATAGCGCTATCAACTTACCAACTTTTATACGTTGAAAACAAAACGGATCGTATTTCAGACCAACTTATATACAAGTGTCATTCAATTTGAAATTGTTGCTTTTTGCCCCGGCATTCAGATGCTACAACATGGGAACCGCTTTGCAGAATAAATACGGTCCTTCGATCTATTTTTAATCCGATAAACTTATCGTGAATTACAAGTGTTTCTAACACGTATCTGAGGTGTGATCCACATACTTTAATATTTATTTATAATATTTGCAATTGATAAAAATTGTGCTTCTGAATTTTTAAGATAAAAATTTCGTCCGTGACCTGCCAGAGAATTTAATTTAGAGAAAACTCGAACATTATTAAAATCTAATAATGCACATTATCGAATTAATAAGAAAAAAGTTGTCGGTGTAAGTGGGTCCCTAATAAGTAGCTGGAGTAGATCGATGACTATAATTTTCTTTTATCTGCGTCCACACATGTCTAGATAATCCGAAACCCACCCATTTACTTCGATTATCTATCCATATTGTTATTTTAATGCGGTAATATGCTAATCTATATCGTGTTTTATGACTATGTGAGATTTTCATCTTATATTAAGATGTTAACTGGACAAACGGACATTTCTGTATGGAGGTGTTTATGATCATCACGTGGTCCATAAAGCTTTTACTTTCTTCATAAAAACATCACAATGATTTATCGCAGACACTGGATACAAAACACAATGGACGGGACTAGACGCTAAACGATGAAACGACAACCGAAAACAACACCTCACAGATATCGTAAATAATGCGATTGCTATACTCAACCGATAAAATTAGATAGAAACTGCACACACTTAAAAAATTTTTAAACAAAAACAACAGCAGAATACAAATTTCTTTTGGAAATTATCAGTCTTTAGAAAACTCACCGATTAGAGCTTGCTCTAGGTAGGTATGTCTCTAAAAATAGACCAAAGTTTGGGAGCCGAAGACAAAATTTTAGTAATTTTTGAAGCTAAAATTACGAATTTTAGAAACCGGAGGCAATACTTGGAAATGCAAATAACATTTTACTAATGTAAGAAACCGAAGTAACGTTTTTCTTTTTGATAAATATGATCTATTACCTTAAAAAAAGCTCTATCCTCTATCTAGTTGGGACACCATATCTAAATCATCTCCATTAATTATTGTTGCAAAAGATTTTTATTTTTTATCTCAATTTCACTTAAATTAAGATTCCTCCCACATATTTCTCATTTCTACAAATTTATATATCCGTACCTGGTAAAATGGCTTAGTAGCACCACTGAATTATAAGAAGAAGTAAAAGAAAGATAAAGTGTTTTGTGGAATTGATAAGAAGAATGTGAAGTTTAAATTTGGAAGAATAGAATTATAAAATTATTTCAATCACTGATCAGAGCTTCTTCTAAGTCGGAATTTTCGAAATTTTAAAAAATAGTCCAAAGTTTGGAAGCTATAAGCAACATTTTATTTATTATTTAAGCCTCAGGAAGCAATTGAGGAAACAAATTAAGCAAAAAGCAGACAACATTTTACTAATTCATAACCCGAAAAAACGTTTTTCTGCAACAAACTTCAGTTTACAAGAAGCTCTTTTTATTTGGGATATCATATCTAAACCATTATCATCAATTATTGTTGCAGATAATTCTCATTTTCTGTCCTAATTTAACATAGTTAAATTGAAGTTCCAACATCTTCCTTATTATTTCTACAAATTTATAGACTGAAATGGCTTAGTAGCTGTACTGAATTAATTAATATAAAAAGAAGAAGTAGAAGAAGATAAGAATAACGTAAAGCTCAAATTTGGAAGCATTATGAAAAACAGAATTATAAAATTATTTCAATTATAGATCAGAGGTTGCTCTGAGTCGAAATTTTCGAAATTTTTATAAATAGACTAAAGTTTGGAAGCCAAACATAACATTTTGGTAATTTTTGAAGCCAGAAGACACAATTTATAAATTTTAGAATCTGGAAGCAACGGTTTTGGTGATTTTGGAAGACGCAAATAATACTTGGAGACATTGGCAACGTTTAACTAATTTAAGAAACCGAAGTAACGTTTTTTCTATTTAATAAATATGATACATTAGTCTAAAAGAAGCTTTTTCTATTTGGGATTATATCTAAACCATCGCCATCAACTTTTGTTGTAGAAGATTTTTATTTTCTCTTCCAATTTAAGACAAATTTGTAAAATAACTTACTGGCAACAATGACTGAAGAAGAAGAAGAAACAGAGTTTTGGAATTGATAAGAAGAATGTAAAGCTTAAATTTGGAACAATAATGAAGAAGAGAACTATTAGTCTATCAGCCCGAAACCATTTGAAACTTGTAGCAAAAACAATTGATGGGGACTGTTTTGACAAGAAAATGTTTGAATGGTGCTCGTCTTTTTTATACTTGGTTTTGTTTATACATAGTAGAAAAGAGCCATTTATCCGAATTTTACTTTCTGGTGATTGTATGCTTGAGTGTCTTTATTCTGTAAAAAACAAATTATCTAAAATAGATAAGAAACTACATAATCATTATTATTATTTTTAATAAACATGATAGATGAGAGTCCTGAATAATATCTACTATCTAGCATTCTTATTTTCTTTACTACTACAACAAATAGCTGAACCAGAAACTTAAACAAAACTTTGGGAAACCAAAGTAGCGAGTATATTTCCTGGAAGAAGCAATACAGTATTTATTTAAGTCTGCCATCTCTATTTTTAACATCAAAACTTACAGGTTTTAGCAGGGCAATTTTTAAACTTGTAATAAAGCTATACTTATGAAGATTTAGAAAAAATTTTTACTACTGTGGCTAAAATTATAAATCTTTGAACAATAAAGCTTTGATTAGTACGTAATACCTGCTTATCTAAATAAGAAACATCTAGTCATTTTAGGGTCATTTATTTAAGTAATAAACATAACTGTGGTAATTAATACACAATTTTAGTCACAACAGCCAAAAGTTGAGTTGATTACAGGCAAATACTAGAGAAGAGAAATCTCAAATTTACAGTTATTAGCTCATTTAATTACTCTCAATGAAAAATTCTTAAATGCCAGATTTTAGTCTCAAAACTTCAACAAAATTTGCAAATCAGAGCATGAAATTGATATGTACAAGATTTAATGAAGGTAATAAAATAATTATTGTACAGATAAATGAAGTGATTAACTAATTTTACTTAATGATTTTAATTACATAAATTAAATAATATTTAGTTAAGAGATTTTGTTTATTTATCATTGCAACGGTATCTGTGATATCAAAAAATTTTTTCGGCTTGTAATCTTGATAAAAATTTAAAGCAACTCTGTGCCGACATTATTTAAATTTTAAACCTCCAGTTTTGTGGATATAAACTTTCGAAAAACAAGTTGTTTGGAATCTGAATTACCATCAGTACTAATTTCTGGAGCAGTCTTTGCATTTTTGTCTCATGAAAACAAGAGTTTATTTGTTTTGTCAAAACCTTATCAGATTATAGTCAAATTCAATAATTGTATGACCTGCTTTCTGACATCTAAGATGAAAGTACACCTAGGCTATTATCGATTTTTCACCTGTTACAATTGAACCAAAAATTCACAAACCCATAAAACTACAAATTAGCTGAATTCATCTTAATTATGACATGAAAATTTAGACTCAGTGCAAAGCAAAGTTGAAATCGGGGGTCCTGAGATAATTAACTGAAACAAATTTAATTATTTTTTTTATTAATTGCAGTGGCCTGTTATACGAAAAGCATTTATTTAGCAATCATATGTTTTGTTTTCATTTGTTTCCACACACGTAGTTTTTGATCTGATGAGATTGTATCTTGGACTTCCTTCCTGTACGCTCAGTGCTCACGTTACTGAAAATCTATTATTATAAGCGTATTATTGGCAATAAAGAAGTGGGCCACATTTGCATTATTTATTTAATAGTCCTTTGTTGTTGTGTGAGGTATAATTAGTTAAATGTCATTAAAAACTGGCATTTTACCGAATCGGTCATTATCTCGATACAACCCCGTGGCGACAGACATCTCTTGACCAGTCTCCTATAATTTCATTTGAATATAAACTGTGGCATTATTTTCAGCAACATGTGCTTCAAATCATATAGCACGGCGAACGAAAACACCAGAGCTTTCTTGTTTTATGCTAACCAAGCTATCATAAAGTGCATTTACAGAATCGGCATGCAACATAATACGCCACCGCATACTATATACTTAAATTTGTTACAGCGTTTTGTTCACGGAAATTAAGGAAAAACAGGCATTACCAAGGACCTGATTTTTTACGGATTTCAGGAGAGACTGAAAAGCATTTCAGCGCATAAATCCAATCACCTACTAAATTAAAAGGATGCTCTCGATATTTCAAAGTCTGTAAACACATTAATAACGTCAATTTTCACTTCATCATACTGCATACAGACGCATTTG
This sequence comes from Tribolium confusum, assembly GCA_029207805.1. Classification (NCBI taxonomy): domain Eukaryota; kingdom Metazoa; phylum Arthropoda; class Insecta; order Coleoptera; family Tenebrionidae; genus Tribolium; species Tribolium confusum. The sequence continues at coordinate 28,612,056 of JALGAY010000006.1, read as the reverse complement.
GTGATAAATCTTTTAATTTCAGTGGTCAAGGCAATATTGCAAGCATTCATTTACAGTTTTTTTTTTAATTTTGCAATTGCAATAACAAGGTTGTGAATACAATTAAAAGAATTTGCTCCAGAAATAATTAAAGCGGGTTTTAGACTGTGTCTTACACTTTGTTTAATTTACTTTCTTTTCTTTTATCTCTTTATTAAACAAATTTTTTTAACAAACTAATATTTTTAAATTGAGATCTTTCTCAAGATAAAATTTTGTTAAGTTTATTCGATATCTGATAATAATTATTAAATAAATACCTGTTTTTATTTCAATGATAATAATAACAGTAATAGTATTGTTTGTTTAGAGGCACAATATATTGATTTCGATTTTAGAGATTATCCAGTTGCTATTTATCGATCTTTGCAAATAGGATTCTCTTAACGACATACTATACTATTATGTAAATTTTATAGCAGATATGTATAGATTCACTACTGTAAAACCAAGAAGTATATACCTAGTCTATTTTAAATTTATATAAAAATTAGGCTTGGACACATCAAATTCAAATAATAAAGTTATGCATTTGCGAGACGTAGAGTGGAGTCACTCGCCGAAACTAAAGGCCAAAAATAGGAATCAGCACATGTGGTATTGCAGTAATATTTTCTCACTTAAAAAGTCTCCAAATTATCTAACAAATCTCACAACAAATTAGCAACATTTCAAATTTTCGACTCTTCCACAATCAGTAAAATTTCTGAAACGCTAGATCTATTGCTAGATTACAGTAATGTGAGTACAAAGACTTCACATTTTATCTTCTTGATTACAGTCATAGAAAATCAAATAGCTATTAATGCAATAAGTTGCAAAAAGAGAGTTTTTTAAGCACGCGACGTGAATCTTGGACCACGAGTGCAACGAGTGGTCTAACATGTCAAGAGCTTAAAAGACATTGATTTTGCAACGTATTGTATTCAAGATTTTTTGTTAAATCGTTATATAACAGATTTTTCTTTCAAAAATCATGATCTCAATCGAACATTCACATTGTACAGTAGGCAGTCGGCAGGATGCTATGGATGCAAAATTTGTTGTTTAACGTTTTTATAAAATTACTGTCAACTTGGGTTCTGTTGTTTAGGTTCTGTAATAAAAGAACACAAAAATGAATAATTCTGAATTTGATTCCGACATTGAAAATGCTGCGAAAGCTGCACTAGCCACGCTAGTGCTCGAAAAATCTAAGAAAACTTACAAGGAGATGTACAGGAAATTTGGTGTGAGGAAAAAATGTAACAAGTACTGAAGAAAAGGTACTTTCGGCCTATTTTTTGAAATTATCTTCCATGTATAAGCCGTCTACTTTGTGGAGTACCTACTCAATGCTAAGAACCTTGATATATCTTAACAAGAATGTAGATGTACATATCAAAGAATTTAGAAACTTGATTGCATTTCTAAAAAGAAATCCCAGTGGGTACAGGGCTAAAAAATCTAAAATATTTACCAAGCAAGAGATAGAACGTTTCATGGAAACAGCTGATGACAAAGATGCTGGGATTTTTGGCGCGTTACGCAGAGAAGAGATTACGTTTTTGACGGTGGAAGATATAGAAGATTGTACGAGTTTTATTAAAGTGAAGATACCGAACACCAAAACAAAAATTTCACGAATGTTTATAACAACTGAAGGATTTGTAGATCGAATTAGTTTCTTAGAAATTTTTCACAAATACGCACAGCTTCGACCTCCTCATACTGAACATCAGAGATACTTCTTAACCCATAGAAACTCCGGGTGCTGTACGCTACTCGTTGGTATAAATACTACTGGAAGTATGTCTAAAAAAAATGCAGAATGTCTCGGCCTTCTAAATGCAAAAGAATATACCGGGCACTACTTTCGCCGTTGTTCAGCAACACTCTTAGCAGATTTAGGAGCAGATATTATATTACTTAAAAGACATGGAGGATGGCGATCGAGTTCTGTTGCGGAAAGTTATATAGAAAATCTGTTAAAAGCAAAAACGCAATTTCGATGAAAATTATGGGAAAAGAAGAAACTGTATCAAAGAAATGAAGCATCTGTGAGGAAAATAGCAAATCTGACGAGGCGTCTACAAGTACCGTTTCCACATGTATTGAAGTTCAGGAAAGAAATCTGAAATCTTCGAATGTTCAATTTAGTCACTTAAGTAATTGTATTTTTCAAGTTTATAACTTGAAAGTACGTCATTTAGGAATCAGAATGACAATCAAAAAGTCACTGTTATAAAACGCTGTAACAAAAATGTGTTTATTCTGTTGTATCTAATATCATCTGTTTCTATAAAACATTAATTTTAAAAACAAAATTATCCAATTCTCATTCAAGTTGAAGCAACAAGACAAAGAAATGTATTTAATTAATTTAGAAGTGATAATTATGACCATAAAATCATAATTTTTATTATCCGGATTTTTTTGGTACGTAATTGGTCAGGAAATGACTACAGTTCTAAGAATTGTGTTCTATTTATATTTCTACCACGTGAAAACTCCTTGACTTCTATTGAAACAACGCTTGTCAAAATCGGCCATTTAAACGAACTTTCTGGTCTTTTGTTCGTTGAAAATTAGCCAAAAACTGCGTACAACGGACCCGCATCATGCTTTTTCATCCACATCTGTGTTAGGGTCCCTCCTCTTCAAGCTCTCACACCGGGAAGCGCGTATGTATATAGGGTGAATTTAACCCCTCACCTGCCGGCGGCCATGTTGAAGGGCGGCCACAATGGCTGCCGTGGCTGGATTATCTCGCGATCCCATCGCTGATAGCGTCGAGATTAACACAGGGATTCTAACGGACTTCCGCAGATGGCCAACGAAAAGTTTTTTTTCACTACCGAAGCAAATTGTGTATTTGCAAACGAAGGCCAGGAGTTGTGAACAGACAATGGATTTTCAGTTTTCTTAACCAACTGAGACACTAAATAATAAAATATCTTTTGCTAGGTAAAGTAGTTATTACTGAAGTTAATTTCAGTGTTTATTGTGAATTTAAATTTAATTAAAGCTAATTTGAGTTAAGTAATGTAATTTAAACAGTAGTATTAAACAGTGGCTTGTTATGAATAATAAATCATTCAAGTGCAAAATATTTTTTTCTTTTATTTGACCTAAGAATACCTGCCTTGTGATGGTTTCAACATGAAGAACGCGGAAATGTTCTGTGAGGAGAATAAATTAGAATCTAGCAACCATTGTTAAACTGCATAAAATTGCAAGTTTTTTCTCTAAAGATAAGCTGTATTTTATTATAAATTTGATAGTTTCCTCTATTTGAAATATCGCCGAAAGGTTGGGCGTAAAGGCCAGGATAGTTGCAAAAGCCTTGCATAAATTATGATAAGAGATATTATGTAGATCAAAGATAACGTCAATGAATGGGACAATTAAGTTAATTATTTGGCAAATGAAGTTGTCGTCTGGATAAAAGGTCGCGTGGCTGCTACAGTTGAAATCATACGGAAATTATTATTATTAATATGCAACAGAATATTTGCATAAATTAGTGTAGGAGACTTTCGAAATGTAATTTATTATAACGTAAAAGTCGATTTGTGACAGGTCGATCTTGACGGAAATTCTAATTTTAATACTCCTTGATCGGCGAATAAAAGTGTTAATGTACTTTAAAAGCTCTTCTGGCAATATTTACACAGTCGGGATGTTTGCTCGGTTCGGTTGTGGGTCCCTGCTGTATTCTTAATTTGTGGCACAGTTTAAATTAAATTTAGTCAAATAATGGGGCCTGAGACAACCACACGAACAGAAGAATTTTAAAAGGTTTGCAGGATAATGCAAAAAACAGATCAAACATTCATTGGGTCTAAACTAGTTCTGCTAAATTATACCAAAAGGAGGCACAAGTTTTAAAACTATGTAAGGAAACAGTATTTTCAAGCGGTGTATTTTAACAAAATTTTAAAAAGCCAGTTTAACAAATCTTCAACAGGACTTAAATTTACAGCAAAATCTTAATTTTGTGGTTAGCAAGAAATGTACAAAATATTTACTTGTTTCTTCAGCAAATGAGAGACCGAACAGAAGTAAAAAACAGAAACCAACTGTGTTTTCCACTGAAAAATAATTTTTTGGTAAATAAATAGCAGTTGTTAGATTTTCTACATTGCCAGGTTGTCTTTATAATCTCAGCTGCCAAAGCAAAACGCGCAATTTATCTGTGAACATAACTGTGGCCCACTCCTGCCGTTGCCAGTTTACAATTTTTTGTATGCAAACGCTGTTCACTAGATTATTTTGTGTATATTTTTTATTAAAAGTAATCAGAAAAATTGTAAGGTTTTAGACATGTTGATATTTAATCCACTTTTTCTTCTTTATACCTATTGAATAATTAACCACTCTCTTTTGAAATACTTGAAGAGATTCTTGACGAATGGTTTGTACCAACAAAAACTGCAGGAGCAAGCCGAAAATAGAAACAATAAGGTACAGTAAATCTACTCTAAAAAATATGGAAAAGCACTCTAAATATGATAAAGGCTATATGGAATTAAGAATTTTCTGGAGCTCGCATCATCGGGCAGCTACAATACGATACGATAATAAGAATGATAATTGAGTTGAACGCTTACTGATGTTTCTGCTTCAATTACTTAGGTACTAGTACCAAAACAAATTCCAGAACTCTAAGCTTTTTTTCAGAGGTTTTTCCGGGCATTGTTTGTGCAAATTCAAAAACCTTTGGGCTCTTAGAGCCCCCAAAAATATGTACGTAGAATATTCTGTATTTGTATTAAAAGTAAACAGAGTAATTCGTGTAATTGTCAAACTGAGAACGTTTTAGACATCTTTATATAATTTTCAATGTGAACAACTTTTCTAATTCAAATTTATGAAAGGTTTTGTCAAATCCTATGGTAATTACCAGTTATTGAGTTGTTATTGTTATTAAAAACAGATTTGTGAAGAGAAAAATCTCTGTTATGCCTGCTAACTCAGAGAAGCTTTAAGGATAGGTACTAGATGTTCTTTTGACATTCGTATACTATATATTTATATACTATCTAGCAGTAGATTCGACCAAAATCAAGTTACTATAACTCGAACAAGAAAGCTCAACTACCAATGCTGTCAATGGTTGTCATCCATCGTAACAATACAGAGCTTTCGCAGAAAAATTTATTAATCGCTCCAATTTAAATTGGATTTATCAACAGAAACTTTTACGGTGTCTATGGTAATTTTTTTAAGTTCTTATAGTCTTTAAAATTGTTTAATCTATCTATGAGTGTAATATACATGCATTCTACAAGTATTTTAGCATTTGTTTCTTAATTTTTGGGTAGATTTTCAAGATTTCTTATTACAAATGTTTTCATTGATTTTTGTTAATTTGTTTGGTCAGATTTTTTCACCTAAAATGCAACATTTATCTGTCCAACTGTTTAATTTTAATTTTGTGGAAAGATGAATACTGAAATGTACATAAATAATTTAATAGAAAACAATTATGGATAACAACGCAAAGCATAAATAACAATTTTTATAACTTTCAGTTTGAATTTTTAGAACTAATATTATTAGAACAAATTATTGCAAAATATGAATTAACAATAATTTTTTGAATGTTATTAATACAGATCATCCAAATTTCTCGACTATAGAAACAGTAATAATTATTGCAAGTCGCAAAATAATTGATAAATGCAGATAGTTGGTGTTTTAGATTTTGGTTACGCTGCCTTTCATTCTGTAGCTGGTGGGGGAGATTAGGTGATGTAGTCAGGTGCAGTAGTTGTTTTACGGAGTTACCAAGCTTGAAAACCTATAATTCTTGATAAATATAAAGGCCAAAAAAATTATAAAGCGTTGGCAATAATATTTAAAAAAAATAATTATTTAAGGGTAGTTGTCACGACTTATACCATTACAAAAATACATTATTTTGAGCTAAACTCAGGCTGACACTACTAAATGTCTCGTTATCTAGTTTAGTTTCTTTCTAAAATACATCAGCACCCTCTATACAGCCTCTGTAGTTTAAATTTTGTTTAAAAATTGTTTTGTATTATTGCGTATTTTGGGTATTATTACTAAATTCTAGAGAATGTTTTACTGTTTTTAGCTTTAAATTTACTTAATTTTATCACTTATAATTTATTGATTTTAGTTTTAGTTGCTAAATAATATTGATTTATTCTGTTATTATTATTTTTTTTTGTAGTTGTTTGTGTGTATTCCTTATAATTATTGATTTTGTATTTTTCAGTTTCAGCGTCTAGGATGTCTTCAGGTCAGGTGTGCCGGTCACATTTCCACGCCCCTCTTCACCCTTGGCTATCGGACGGTACAAAGCCCCTCGGCCATTCGGGTTGGGTACCGTTTGGTGGCGGCGATCCGGACAAATCGCAATCGCCAAGTTCCGCCCCCGGCCAGCCACACAACATCTTTTCGTTTCCCCCGACGCCGCCAAAAGACAGCACGCCGGACAGCGTGGCGCCGACGGCGGGCGCCGAGTACGTGGCGGCTGCGATGGGCGCCTTCATGCACGGCGGCGACAACCCCCAGAGCTGCGCTCTCGACGTCAAGCCCACGGCCGTCGGATCGAACGCCAACAGCAAACAGCGCGAAGGTAGTGACTATGAAGGGGGCACAGCCGGCATGTTTAATGGTAACTTTGAAAGCTCGTACGGGTCTGCGTATGGCCACGGTATTCACGGGGCCGCGTACTCGCCCCAGAACAAACAGCACCTGGGGGCCGCCGGACAGGGCGCGCAATCGCCAAACAAACCACGCAACAAGTCGAGAACCAGCGCCGGTAAGACACCACATACCAACACTGACCGCAAAATGAACAACACAACATTTACACGATCTGTACAAAGACATACACAAAGCTTGACACATTTTCACGCCAAAGAATTGCAATTCAGAAATTCAGAGGCGAGTAAAATGTGGACGAAATTAACAATATTTTACACATACATACATAGGGCTGCTAAGTGAACTGCATTCTATTAAAGTCGGTCATTTTCAATTCTTATATAATAAACTTCATTTATATACTGAACGCAATCTACTTTGTTATTGATTTTATATTTGTTAAGACAACTGAACGCAATTCACCCTGTCCCATACACATTTTCTGCTTTTGTTTGTTTTGTTTCTTTTTGATTTGGGTTTGGGTTTTTATTTTTGTTATTCTAATTTTATTTTAGTCTAACTTTTCACCGGTTCAGTAAAAATTTGAGATCGAAAAGATAAGTGACGACCCAACAGCTGAAAAAGATATTAATCAAAAACACTAATCTACGAGTATTGTATTTCTACAGTGTTGACTATCAGTAATTTGCTTACATACAAATGTGGGTAGCTAGTTTAATTCGTCTCTTGTTATTTGAAAAGGTTCAAAATTGACAAAAATATTTTTAAATTGAATTATTTTAATTCTTTAATTATAATAAATTATTAAAATGTTGCAGCCAATACGTCTACCACCATTACTATATGGTAATATCGATACTAATAGCTTAAGTTTTAAGTAAGTAATCTATATTCAAGTCATATTCTTATTTTTTGATACAAGAAGTATACAAAAATGCTCGGCAATTGGTAAAACTTAGATTTAGAGTGTTTATTCACGGTTTTACCAATAACAAAAAGTGGTAAAACCTCGCAATGTAGATATAAATCATAAATATTTTTTATTTAAATAGAATAAGCAATCGTTTTTAGCAAAAGCATATACTATACAATAGATTTTAATTTAGAAATACGGATCGATCCAGAAAAGCTAAAAGTTCTTTTTAAGGATGCTGCGAGCTTTTCATTCTCAGAAAAACACACTCTATTTTAAAACCAAACTTGAGCTGACGCTATTAACTGCCTTTTTAAGCTAGATTTTGGATTTTTATTTCTTGTTTGTCTTATCCGAGGTTTAACCACTTTTCTGGCTCTTCCAAAAGCACTTAAATATTAAAAAATATTTTTCAGCCATCAAATTTTGACAGTGATAAGAAAAATCGATTAAACCAAGCTTTGTTGTTAATTTTGACATTTGTGAATTGTCATTGTGTGAAATATCGTGATTATGCTTAATGAAAACAAGAATTAAAGATTGTTTTACACATTTTTTATGTCAATGTCAAAATTGTTCGCTGGAATTTTTCCCTCAAGTTACTTAACTATGACAAAGTCATAAATAAAGATTTGTCATATAAGTCTTGCCTATTTAATAGATTTCAAGTCATTTTTGTTTGTTCTAATTCTATTCTGCGGGAATGTGACAGTTGTGATAACGGTAACTAAAGAAACAGTAGCCGATTTTAACTAGAAATACTTCAAAATTAACAAAGCTGAATACAGCACTCAGGAAACTGTAGACCGGTTTCGGTGCTAATGACTCATAACTATTTTGCCATAAATTGAGAAAGAACATCGATTGGTAAAAGTATGTCGCCTATTTTTGATATTTGTTATTAATTTGACATTTTAAAACTTTATATCGGGTAATTAACAAAAAATTTGGTAAAGTTAGTCAGAAAACATTAAGACTGGTCATTTAAATTTGCTCATTTAAACCACTGTCACTCCTATATGACTATGTAGAGTGTAATTAAACAACAATAAACTGAATTTATAAAAACCAAAATCTGTAAATGAAAAAGACAGACACAGTAGTTATGTCTGACGACTTTTTAAAACAAAAATTTATTGTTTTTTGGCTTACTTTGATCATGTTATAGAATTTCTGTTAAGAGATTAAAAAATGTATTAAAAAATTTGTAAAAAATTAATTTTGACAGGTCGTGTTTTAAAACTTAATTACATTTTTTTAGTCACTTGATATTCGATTATAGAAGTCTTAAAAATGTCTGGATGTCTTAGAATAAATCGAATTATGGGTTTTGTTGGGTTGACCAGAGGCAAATTTATACTGCCGACTGACTTATGAGTGTCTTTTTGATGTGAAACACAGGTTTGCTTGAAATAAACCTAACAATACCTGTTTTTTGGTTTAATTTGAGCTCAAATGTTAACCTATTTATTTCCGAGCAAACACCAAAGTCGAGTTAATCAGGTCGCATCTTAACAATTAGCTATTTGTGTTAAGACACACGTACATTGTTTCGTATGGCATTTCCACCGCTTTGTTTGCAAGAGTCCTTCAAAAAAAAATCATGGGAGAAGAATTTACTAGCAACAATTGCATTTGCTTTAACAATAACCGTAACGTTCTTTTTTCGAATGAGGCAATTTTTACTGAACCGTTGCAACACTAACTTTTCAACCTAACACTGGCGGTCTGCGATTTTTTGAAGCAAGCTTTTGGAACAATTTTTGGTGTGCTGGCACGCACACAATCACATTTTTTCTCTTTATATTTTTTTCTTTTCTTTTATTTTTCAATCACACGAGTGTGCGCTGTATTGTTTTCACAGTTTTCTGCGTGTTGCACACAAAACTCGACGATGTTGCAAGTTCTCTTTTTCTTCTGGTCTGTTGGCAACATCCGTTCCGTTATCTTGGCAACAATTAGTTGCACAGTATATCCGCCGCCATTTTATGACGATGCGTGAAGCAATCTAATTAAAAGAGAGGTGAAATAATAAAAAAAAATAGCAACGAAACTAAAAGTGACTACGTAATGAGACTTTGTTATCCCTATGACCTTCAATGCGTGGGAATCTAGGATCAAGTGGTGCCATGATGCTAATTAGTGATGTCGCTAAACTGATCACAACGATGTTCCATTGTTTCTCTACCCGCATACTTTGATATTGTCGGAGAATTGTGTTGAGGGTTTTTTCACGTAACTAATTGAAGTGCAATACTTGTAGGGTACTGAGAAAATCGAAGTGCCAACACTGCTTCAGACATTTCTGAGAACATAGCCTTCAAAGATTTACTAATTAAATTATAAAGATTACATATTGATTAAGTTGTAGACAAGTAGGCGTTGATATTATTCACAATTATGGGTACATAGAGATTAGAGGTTGTAGAAATTAGATGAAACGGAACACTAATCTGTTTGTAAGTTTTTTTATTTCAAGGCTGTAAAAGATTTATAAAATATAACTTTCCTCTGTATTATATGTAAAATGGCACTTGTTATACAAAAAAAATGGGATCTTTGTTGTCTAAAAATCATTGATATTGATTGACAGCCCCTGATAAAACTGTTATCTTCAAAAACAGACACAAATCCTTACAATAGATAGAAAGCTAATGAATTGTCCAAAAACGGTTAAAAACTTAGTGTTGTCCTACTCAGAAACTCCTAAAAAATGAACAACTGTGGTCATTTGTTGTAACAATTCATGTTTTCGCCGAAAAATAGCCAAAAAATGAAGATTTGTTGTACTAAAAATACTTTTTCATTGTTCAAAAACAGTGAAACAATTGTCCACTTTTGGCAATGTGTCAGTCAGGATTTTTTTCTTTTTGTTCAAAAACAATTATTTTTTTAAATTTTGACAGCTAAATTATTGGTGTTTCACTGTTCAAAAACAGGCACAAATTACTACAATAAATAAAATATTGATCAGTTGTTCAAAAACGGTTAGAAACTTAGTGTATTTCTGCTCAAAAACACCTAAATATGAACAAATTTGGTTATTTATTATAACGATTTTTGTTTTGTTTAAGAACAACCAAAGAAGCGATGTTTCTTCTTACTTAAGAAGGTTTCTAATTGTTTAAAAACAATAGAACAATTGTGCATTTCTAGGCAGTGTATCTTGTCCAGAAATATTTAAAAAAATACTTCAACAGCCTATTTATTGGTGTGTCATTGTTCAAAAACAGGCACAAATCACTACAATAGGTAAAAGATTGATTGATCAGTTGTTCAAAAACGGTCAGAAACTTATTGTTTTCTTGCTTAGAAACACCTAAAAATGAACAACTTTGGTCATTTATTATCACGATTTATGTTTTGATTAAGAACACCTACAGAAGCGATGTTTCCTCTTACTGGAGAAGCTTTTTAATTGTTCAAAAACAATGAAACAATTGTGCATTTCTAGGCAGTGTATCTTGTCCAGAAATAATTACAAAAATACTTCAACAGCCTATTTATTGGTGTGTCATTGTTCAAAAACAGGCACAAATCACTACAATAGGTAAAAGATTGATCAGTTGTTCAAAAACGGTCAGAAACTTATTGTTTTCTTGCTTAGAAACACCTAAAAATGAACAACTTTGGTCATTTATTATCACGATTTATGTTTTGATTAAGAACAACTACAGAAGCGATGTTTCCTCTTACTGGAGAAGCTTTTTAATTGTTCAAAAACAATGAAACAATTGTGCATTTCTAGGCAGTGTATCTTGTCCAGAAATATTTAAAAAAATACTTCAACAGCCTATTCATTGGTGTGTCATTGTTCAAAAACAGGCACAAATCACTACAATAGGTAAAAGACTGATCAGTTGTTCAAAAACGGTCAGAAACTTATTGTTTTCTTGCTTAGAAACACTTAAAATTGAACAACTTTGGTCATTTATTATCACGATTTATGTTTTGATTAAGAACAACTACAGAAGCGATGTATCCTTTTACCGAAAAAGGTTTTTAATTGTTCAAAAACAATGAAAGAATTGTGCATTTCTTGGCAGTGTGTTTTGCCCAAAAATGTAAAAAAAAATATTTTAACAGCCAAATTATAGTATTTCATTGTTCAAAAACCGACACAAATGACTACAATAGATAGAATATTAATAAGTTGTTCAAAAACGGTTAGAAACTTAGTGTTTTCCTGCTTAAAAACACCTAAAAATGAACAACTTTGGCCATCTATGGTAACCATTTATGTTTTGTTTCAACCAAAAAAGCGATGTTTTTTCTTATTAAAGATGCTTTTAGTTGTTCAAAAATAATAAAACAATTGTCCATTTTTGGCAATGTGTCATACAGGATTTTTTTCTTCTTGTCCAAAAACATAAAAAAATTCTTTATTTAACAGCCTAATTATTGGTGATTTATTGTTCAAAAACACCTTAAAAAGTGAAAATCTAGATACTTCAATTTACTTGCTGAACAACAGTTATATATATAATAACAACAAAATTATGGAACACTACAAAGAATTAATTTCTTTTAATCTAATTGGGACGTTCTTAGTTTTTTTGTTTAAACATACTAAAAAATTGAACAAAAAATAGTTTTTTACTTAAAATATTATTTTTGTTCAAAAAACAGTTAGTATAGCGTTGTCCAAAACTATTAAGAATTGTTAAAAAATATTGACCTTCTTGTTGTTTTCTCAAAATGTTATTGTTGTTCAAAAACAGCTTTTGAAGGATGTTATGTGTCCAAAAACAATTTTTTCGTGTTCTTTTGTCAAATCACCTTGAATATTGGTGTTTCCTTGTTCAAAAACAAAGAAAACAACAAAATTAAGGAACGTCTTTAAAGGACTAAATAATCAATCTTGTAGAGTTTGTTTTATGAGATTCTGTCCAAATTTAGAATTGTTTCAAATAATAGAGAAAATAAATAAGACTTTGGGTTTTAAAAGCCTTACTTACTCTAGGTAGTCTAGGTCTTTGCTCATTGTATACTGCCCTCTTGATCCTATGTACCTATACCTGAAGAAATTTTTTTGTTTGTTCAGCGGTTTGCTAGCAAATATTGAAAGTGTTTGACTTTTGAATCGTAACAAATCGTTTAGTGGGTCCCTTGTCCGCTCCTGGATCAATCGTTGTGTACAATTTCCTCGGTTGACTAGTTTCCAGGTGCCCAATAATTTGTTCAAATTCGAAAATAAGTATTTAATTTTGAGCAAATATCCGCAACATTGTCCTGTAATCCGCTTAGGCTTAGCATTGCGGTAAAGTGGTTAGTATAGAAGTTTTAAGTGCTTCCTTGACATATTTTCGTATCGATTGTTGCGAATAAAGCCTTGGGATGTTTACCTCCGGTCCCGAAGACGTGAAATTTAATAAGTTCAGCCGTGAAATGTATTAAATATGCTTGTATAAACTGGAGCAATGTTCTGTGAAATTGATCGGTTTTGGTGGGCGAGGCGAGGGGCCGAAAATCGATCACCCCTTCGTGAGGTTACTTCCGGCTGAATTCAGGGATTTGTTTTAATGGTGATGGGTGAATACCGCGGACAGACGGAGTACCCCACTGGTGAATGTTTGCATCTTTTTTTCTTCTCTTTCATCCTGTATATGCATGGTGCTTGGTCTAATTAACAATCGGGTATGGTCTTGGGGAAATTTCACTTGTGACCCTGGTTGAGCTTGTTAAAATTCTTTTATGTAATTAAGCCAACTTGGGTAAATTCTGAATTTAATTACGCATAAGACTGCATTACACGTTAGACCACACACGATTGTCTATGCTTTTGCTTGTTTAATTACGGACAGTGTGACAAAGCGATTAAAAAGCAGTGGAGATCAGTCGATGGGAAGACCGATATACTCTTAATTACTTACTGAAATGCGATCGCAGTGATATAAACATGACGATAATTGTTGAACTTCGTGTCATACTTCAGATTAACCAAATTTTTTTTATCTAATCTTATCCAGTTTGTTGATTTTTTTAAATCGGACCACTTCACCAAAATAGATCGTGCAAAAAACCCAAACTTATCTCAAAAAAAGTAAATGAACATCATTCAGTTTACAAATTAAATAAATATTACGTTTAGCTAATATTTAATATCAAAATATGATTTACATTTATTTACTCAAGAATGTCAAAATTTTGTGTCAATTTAATTTTTTTATATTTATAATGGGAGCCCTTTTGGGAGAATTGAAAAAGAGCTTTAAAAAACACAAAATTAATAAAAAAAAATTGCCTAATTGCAATAATGCAGAACAATTATATTTTCTTCTATAGATTAGACAGTTGATTGAGAAAATAAAAAGACGAAGAAGAGATCTCTAAAAGGACCGAAAAAATTTAAATGTTTTAGAAAGATTTTTTTGGACTGTTCCACTCATATGCATTATCTTGAATAATTAAGACTATTGGTTGGGAAAGATAAAATAAATCTTTTTTCAGTGGAATTAAAAAGGCCATCAAAGTTCAACAAATTGATAAAGAAAAAAAAATTAAATTTGATAAATTGTCATAATAGAATAGGCATAAAACCTTGTATAATTAATACAGTTGAAGAAAATAAAATAAAATAAGGCGGCTCATCCATTTTATTGTGGTAGTTTAACAAAGAACAAAACTCTAAATAAGAGGAGTTTATATTATAATAATAGCCTAAAAAGTGGTCTTTTCTTGCTTTTCATAGTGGATTTTGTTAAACAAGGGGTCTCTTCGTTTCCTCGAAGAGATCTTTGACGGCTTTTCTTCAACTGGTAATAATATCTTATATAAATAAAACATTTGGAAAAGATAAGGAACTTCTACAAAGACTATCAAAAATTTAACAGAAGTAACAATAAAATTTAAATTTTTTATATTGTCATGTTAGAAAGCTTTTTGAAACCTTGTTTAATTAAGACAGTTAAAGAATATAAGGCAGGACCTTTTTCTGAAGAATAGAATGGATTTTAAAAAGACTATGAAGGAATCAACCTTCAGCTCCTTGTTTTTATATAATTGGTTATATTTTTTTTAAATTAAAACACCTGGGAAAAATCAAATTGGATCCCATCCAGGGTAATAGAAAACAATTTCTAAAAAAGACACCAAAAATTTAACAAAATTTAAAGGGATTTTGAAGGGGTTTCATTTTGCTTTTTGCTATTGGCTCAATCACTTATTATCTTAAAAACAGTTGAGAAAGATAAATTAGGACTCGTTTTAGGAGAATCGAAGAATAGTCCATTCACCAAATGAGTTAGAACAAGATAATTTGTTTAGTTATCTTAAAAGACTAGGCGTATTTTGCGTTTTACTAAGCAGTTGGAGGAGAGAAAGTAGGATTTTCGTCATTGTAATAGAAGTGGTTTTCTAAAGGGGCTTTTGAAGAGGTCTCTTCTTGCTTTTTCCGATTAACCTAATCATTTAAGATCTTTAAGACAAGTGAAAAAAATAAAAAAAAATTTTTGTTTCTTATAAAAATCGAAAGAATTTGTAAAAGGTCCATTCAACAAAAATAAAGACTAGTTACGAAAAAATAATATTTTAGTTGTCATAATAGACTAACATTATGTCTTGTCTTTAATTAAGACAGTTAAAGAACATAAAATGAGATTCTTTTTGTGGTAATAGATGTAGTCTCTAAAAAGGCTTTATAAGGGGTCTTATTCTGCTTTTTTAAATTGACTCAATCATTTAAGATCTTTAAAGCAGTTAAGAAAGATAAATTAAGACCCTCTTCAAGAGAATAGGAGACTTTTCTAAAACATTCATTCAACGAAATGAAGGGTTAGAAGTTTAATTATTATAACAAACTAATCATTTCTTGCGTTTAATTAGAACAGTTGGAAAAGATAATATGAGAAAATAGACTTTTTAGGGTAATAGATGTAGTCTCTAATAAAGCTTTAGACAGAGTTTTATTTTGCTTTTCTTCATGGAATCAGTCGTTGAAGATCTTTAAAACAATTGGAAAAGATAAAATAGGACTGCTTTCAGGGGAATAAAAAGAATTTCTAAAAAGTCTTTTCAGCAAAATGAAGAGTTAGGAAAAGATAATTTTATCAATTGTCATAATAGACTAGTCATATTTTGTGCTTAATTAAGAGCGTTGAAGAAGTTAAAACAAGATTTTTTTAGAGTAAAAGATGTGTAAAAGGCCTTAGAAGGTGTCTCATTTTACTTTTCTCAATTGGCTTAATTATTTAAGATCTTTAAGACAGTTGGGAAAGACGAAGTAGGACCTCTTTCAGAGGAATAAGAGAAATTTCTAAAGGGACTATTCAAAAAAATAAACAATTAGGAGAATATAATTTGTTTATTTGTCACAATTGGTTAGTCATGTCTTCAGTTTAATTAAGACAGTTGGAAAAGACAAAATAGGACCTCTTTCGAAAGAATAAAAAGATTTTCTAAAGGATCTATTCAACATGATAAAGAGTTGTCATAATAGACTAATCATGTCTTGCTCTTAATTAAGATATTTGGAGAAGTTTTCTAAGATTCTTTTCAGGGTAATAGATGCGGTTTCTAAAAGAGCTTTAGAAAGGGTCTCACTTTCCTTTTTTTGATTGACTCAATCATTTAAAATCTTTAAGACAGTTAGAGAAGACAAAATAGAACATCTTTTTAAGGCATAAAAAGATTTTCTAGAGAGTCTATTCAACACAATAATAGACTAATCATGTTTGTCTTTAATTAAGACAATTGAAAAAGATGAGATCCTTTTTAAAAAAGGTTGTAAAAGGGGTCTCATTTTGCTTCAACCAATTGACTTAATTATTTAAGATCTTTAAGACAGTTGAGAAAGTTAAAGTGGGGCCCCTTTCAACGTAATAAAAGGACTTTCTAAAAAGGACACCTGACTAAGAAGATAAATTTGGGTTTTATTGTGAAATATTAGTTCAAACTCATAAAAATAAAATAAAAATCGATTGTACATATTTAAAAATGAATACAAATTGTCCTCCCATCGAATGATGAATTGGCTTGAGCATGTATATTAGCATATAAGGGGAGTAGTGTTGTTGTAATATATGACATATTGTCTAACATATGTTTTTTTAATTTTGTCCTTAGAGGGTAGGGAGTGCGTGAATTGTGGTGCAACAAGCACGCCACTGTGGCGACGCGACGGCACCGGTCACTACCTCTGCAATGCGTGTGGATTGTACTACAAGATGAATGGACAAAATAGGCCGCTCATCAAACCCAAAAGAAGACTGGTGAGTGCTCGAATTTAAATTAAAAACGAAAATTGCCACGCCTTGGTTCTGGGAAGCGATTTCGGTAACTGCATCAAACCATTTATTCAGTGTCACTAACTCGCCTAACAAATGGGATGAGTATACGGCCGTAATCGTCCAGAACTCATTAGCCTATGAAGGAGCCCATTGAAATCGTTCTTGGCTGCCTCCTGCACTTCTCCGCGCGAGTTAATTTTAAAAACGTATTTCGAGGAGAGTAAGTCGCGATGTCGTCGGTGATAACGGCCACGCTACTGCCCGGCGTGAACCATTGTGTCTGAAATATGACGATAAACATCGCTGATTTAGATAAAACCAACCACAATGCTTCAAAGAAATACATAGAAAAATAACACACAATACGTCATAGAGACGAACAGGGAGCACACAATTCAATTTCAACTCGAATTCTAATTATTCCAGATGACCTAATGGAGACCAATTAAATCTGAATGTTTTACATTAAAATTCTTTTTTCAGGACGAAATGGTATCGTTAAAAAGATGCCACGACTTCTACTTCTTGTAAACAACACACAGGCAGTTTGTGTTGAAAGCTTGTTTTAAGCTTTTTGCATTATTTTTATCTTCTGGGAAACCAACATTGTGAAATTGTTGGAATTTTACTTTTTTTCTATTATTTATTAGAAAGGTACAACACCTACAAGATAAATGAAAAATTTTATTGATCAATAAAACATTTGTTTATAATTACTTAACTATAAAATTCGACCAGCCGTAAAACACTATTTCAAAACTAATACCTGATGGTTGAGCAGTCGTTAATCATAAGTACATTATTAAATTTTTAATAAAGCTTCTTTACTACACAGAATTTTTTATACGGCAGAAAAGTCATAGTTTTTATGCCGGATAAGGCACAAACGGTGGCAGAAAATAAACTTCACTGACAGACAGTAGTTACACCTTTAATTGGGCAGTAAAGCATATGATTTAGTGTCGTGACTACCGTTTAAAAACAAGGCGCAGCCGAGTCTTTGAAACTAGGCAAGACACTGCTTTATTGCCGTATTGAACCATTTACAGTTTTATCGTTTCTTTTTAATTTAATCCCAAAATTTTTTGACAGCTAAAAGTCCTGAATGGCTTTACTGCTTAGTCAATAAAAGTGCTGATTTATTAGTCACTAATAAATAAATATGGCTTTTACTGTCGATCGACGGAAAAGAACATTTCACTCACTGATAACTATGCGTTAAATTGGCTTTTGTAGTTAAGCAGTAGAAAAAAGTTTTTTTTATAAATAGCTATAATATGGATCAGTCTTGATCTTGGCAAGTTAGAATTACGTATTTGTATGAATACCATTCTTAGAACAATAGCAGTCACGTGATTTGCGGTACCAAATACGCGAAATTTTATTTTTAATGAGATAAAATTGTTTCTATTTTTTTTTACAGAAGACTAATTAATAATTTGTACTATACTACTTGAATTTCACACATTAGTTATCTCTTAAATCAAAATTTGAGTCAGTAAATTGATACTGTGAGCTTTCAGAACCTAAACATTATCTTGTAGTTTTTGATTATATGCATACTATCTCACAATCAACCAGCCTTCTGAATCATAATTAATGATTTATCCGAGATAATAAATACACTGTTGTGAGTGTAAATATTTTGAGTGAAATAAAAAATAAATTTTGTGTTGATTTACAATCTAATTGACCAAAATCATTCTTCTCCACGTGGAATACGTTTCCTGAATGTCTTCAATTGGAATGATATCGCAAGTACATCAATAAAAACGTGTTTTCTATTCCTAATGTCGTTTGTGCCCACACTGTAATGCCATACACCGGCTACTATACTATTTTAATGATACGCCCACATTATCGACTCGTATTGTGCCATTAAATTATTGTATTTATCATCGGCTAGTCCCACATAAAAAACTGTCTCTCGATGAAATTTTCGTTAATTACCTGAACCGTTGCATTGAGGTTATTACCACATAGATATTGCGGCCACAATAGATCATTAATTGTCGTATTGTGATTTGGAAAGTTAGGCGTGGCGTTATGATTTACTAAGGTCAAAAACTGGATCCCAAAATTAGGTACCGATCTAGCTTCTGCAAGACAACACGTTTCTATACTCTACCACAAAATTAATAAATAATCTAAAATGTCTTAGTTATCTTTAAAAACATGGTGGAAGTATAAACCATCAGCTCATAGAGAGAGTTGAAATATCTAGCTTCTGCAATACACTGATGAGCTAAATACCAGGTAGTATTGCAAATTTTAATACTTTTCCTTAGCAAAACCAATCATAACACCAAATCTTGTAATTTTATATAGAAACGAAGATACTGGCGGTATTATCTCAACTTGAAATTAGGCCATAACTTCCAAAGTCTAACAAAAAAATTTTGAAAAAAAAATGAAATAGTCTGATTTTTTTTATAGACTTTATAAACTTTGTTGAAGTATAAACCACTGGCCCATGGAGGGTTGAATCGCCCCCACCGCAATTATCACGACAGGTGTCGTATATTATGCAAATACATGGACACCGTCTTATTATCAGGTTAAATATTTAAATCGTAAGTAGCACCTTTCATTGACGAGTTATTGATGAGACAGGAGTGCGGTTTGCGCCTACGGCAGGACGTCCAAAGACCGGCGTAAATCTGCCACCATATTTATGCGTTCTCGATAATTCAACTTTAAATCTTTCGTAAAGAAGAAGGCGTTCAACACCTTCACCGACGGCTATTATTATTGCCGATGCGAAAATTAATTGCACTACTGAATGGTTCAGTGATTGGTGTGTCAAAGAGGGCTTTTCATAGGACTTATACAATGGAAGTGTGAGGCGAGTTCCTGAAATTGATATATTGTTATTTACGTTAAAACCCACGACGTGTGACGAATGACAAGTGGCGAGAGTGGCTTAGATATTTATTTAGCTATTACAGGAGATTCTTTCAGCGGATTGAGCGGTTTTCATGCATTGTGATGAGATTTCAGGAGGATTGAATGAGGAAATGACAAATTTGAATTACAAAACTTTCTTGTAGGCTCATTTATGAGCGGAGAAGGCTAAAAAGGTAGCAGAGAGAGGAAGTAATTAACAATGAAACAGAAAAAGAAGAAAACTGAAATGATTTGAAGAAACACAGAAAGAAAATATAGAAACATCTCAAAAACTGTATACTGACTAGCAGTAGAAGAATTATTGATCGTGCTGAAACCGTGTTAGATAAAATTTTGAAATTTGAAATGGCCACAGAATAGTAAAATTGAAATTTTTTTTGTCAACACATCTTATCACTTGGAAATGGAAAACCAGAGTCTCTCTAGTACTTGGGCTTCACCTCTTTTAAAGGTAGATCCCACGCCGGTTATTCTTCAAGCTAAGTGTGGCAACCCCTAGACTGGCTATACTAGGCTAGAAGTCTCCCAGCATTGATTTTTGGATAGATGAGAGCGCTGAGCAGTGACAGAGCACGTGCTCCATGCACTCATCATCTTCTCATTCTATGAAGATTGTTAAGACGATAATGTTTAGTTCAGGAGATTCTTTCAGCAGATTGAGCGGTTTTCATGCATTGTGATGAGATTTCAGGAGGATTAAAAATGAGAAAGATTTATTAAACGAGCATAAGACAAATTTGAATTACAAAATCTTCTTGTAGACTCAGTTATAAGCGGAAAATGCTAAAAGAGTAGCAGAGAGAGGAAGTGATTAATAATGAAACAGAAAAGAAAGAAAACTAAAATGATTTGAAGAAACACAGAAAAAAAAAACATCTCAAAAACTGTATACTGACTACCAGTAGAAGAATTATTGATCGTGCTGAAGCCGTGTTAAGATAAATTTTGAAGTTTGAAATAGTCACAGCATGGTTAAAATTGCAAAATTTCTTGTCAACACATCTTATCACACCTATGGTTTTGGATTCCATATGGAGAGTGGACTAGCACTTAGGGATAGTTGCGGTTAAGCCTATTGTATAATCTCTTCTAAAGGTAGATCTCATACCGGTTATTCCTCAAGCTAACCGACTGTATCGATGAAATAGAAGAGCTTTCTAGGTGTGGCACCACCAAGACTAGCTATACTAGACCAGAAGTCTCCCAGCATTGATTTTCGGATAGATGAGAACGCTGAGCAGTGACAGAGCACTTGCTCCATGCACTCATCGTCTTCTGATTCTATGTTTAGTCCAAATACCCATCAGCTTATGATGTTATGGGTTATACCTGTTGAAAAATAATTCTGTACAATGTTGATTTACCTTTTAAGTGTTAGTTTTCGCTTTTTGCTATTTAGTTCTAAATTCTTGGTTGAAATTGATCGTAAAGACATTTATGGTAGTGTCTGGTTGAAATTTACCGACTCTGATGGTAAATTTTTCATATAAAACAAGCGTTCCAGTTAAATAATTCATTCCGAATGTGAATAATTCGTATTTTGCATTTTAATTGATTTTCATGAATATCGAAGTAAGTTAATTAGTGGTGATAATAAATGGTTCCGCTGTGAGATGTAGTCTTGTAAAAATATGTAACTCTATGAGAAGATACAAAAAAAAAAAAAAAAAATAGAAAAATCTCGTGTGTCAGATGCGATGGAGTGAAGACAGCGGTCAGTGCCGAGGGCCTCGAACTCGCCGACAAAGATAATATGTAGAGCACATATATTAACATATATTATTCGCCCGGGGGCTCCACGTACCTATTGTGCACTTGTGTAAGGCCCACAATCGCCGGCCCGTAAACAAACAGAATGAGTTCGTGCCGAGGGCCTTCCGTCCACCTATCCCGCGATATAAAATAGCTCGTGCGTTCCTCCTGAAATGTCAAACACGTCATACGCAATTTTATTTTGTTGTCGAGCGAGTTTTAACTCGGGAGCATACAGAATTATGGCACTATGAAGACCGTTTATTTGGTCGATTTTTGATTTATGCAAGCGCGAAAAAAGCAGCAGATAAATCAAATATGCAAAATGCCCCCTTTCAGACGAAGAAACTCCGAAAAGCTAAAACAATGGCACCGGTCCAGGTGTGTGGACCGACTCGCCTCAGGCATATCATGATTAATAATAATCCTACTGTATGGTATCTTCAAGATCTCCAACACACACGTAACTACACTCTATTCATAAAGTAGAATTTTATCAACCAAAACTAAAGCAGTACAGGACATAGCGGAAGTTAATAATTAAAAGTAAAAAGTGGAGTTATTATTTTTATAAGAGATTTATGGACCATAAAACTTATTAATAATTCGATATTGCTGATTAGGTGAAGACACAAATCATCATTTGCCCACGAGGCCAATATAATTGACACATTGACTGCAGTGGATCATTCTTTCCAACAGGACGATACCAAATTAAAAAAGCGTCGTTTGCCGAACTGTAAATCAGATGATGTAACAGTATAATCATTCTAAGAATGTGCCTTAACCTTTCAAAAGAACAAAGTTACAATTATTTTTCCCAAATTCTAGCAAACGAAGTCTTGATCAAATACAACACTAGATTACAGACCGGTTTCGGGGTTCTTGCTCCTCTTCAGTGACAAGGCTAAGAGTTGCGAGATGTAGTGAGCCTTTAATAAAATATTTGTGGACCTTGTTTTAATAAGACAAATTGTATTATTGGGCCAATCAATTTTGACCAAAATAGCTCTTTAAACTCTCAAATTTATTAGAAATAATCTATTACATCTGTTTCGGCTTATCCACGGCCACATTCAGGTAGGCCTAAGAGAAAAAGAACTCATGATTGTACTTACAAAATAGTTGTTGTGTAAGTTGAGGCACGTTTCAGGAGCTACCTGAAGATGGCCGTGGATAGGCCGAAACAGCTGTAATAGAATTCCTTCAATACATTTAAAAATTTAAGATTTAAATTTTTTTGTTATTATTTTGTGAATGATTTATGTTATCTATTAAAAAAGAGCAACGTTCTGTATCAGAAAATTAGAAAACTCCAAGGAAAATGTTACCAGATTATTTGTTACTTTGTTATTTATTTGACGACGTTTCGTCCTAATTTTTAAACGTCTTTAGACGAGTTACAATATAGTCAGTTTATAGGACTTTATTCGAAAATTCTGTTTTACTGATCCCGCTCAAGGAAATCCAAATTGTGACCATTTCAAATTTAAATTGTTTTTGAAACAAACTGCATTGTAACTACCCTAAAAAGGGTCAAAAAATGGGGTAAAAGGTCATAAAATAAGAAAAAAATTTGCAAATACAAGCTGTAGCAGTGATGCTGATCCCACCAACTCCCAAAATTAATTTAAAGAAATTTAAATTTGGTGGAATCGTCTTCAATCTTCTTGTTGGATTTTCTTGGTTGTGAAATGAAACGTAAAACTCCTACAAACACCAAACACAAAACTTCAGAAAATCCAGTGATTATAAATCAAGCGACCTTTTAGGGACTGTTCTACAGGAAAGTTAGGAAAGTTGAGTTCTTCATCCCTGTTTCTATCGTTTTCTATTTTATGCTTGTTTTCTCATTTCTTTCCAAGTCATTGCTTATTTCTATACTTTTTTTTTTTGATTTTATCGATTCACATTGTTCCTTATGAACCTTGTTTATCATAACAAATTTTAAAATATTTTTAAATGCTTCCAGTAAATTAAAAAAAATATACAAATTTTATCTTTTTATTAATTGGAAAAAATACAAATAGAACAATCCAGAGGGCTGTTCAACAGTTTTTTTTTTATTCTGACGACACCTTCTGTTCTGGGTGGTTTTGCCCCAACATCCTTGTTCCAAACATTTTTTCTTCTTTTCTGTGCTTTTCGTTTCCTTGAAGAATTGTTTATATTATGTTGAATATTCTTCCAGTTCTTTCTACTCTAGCTAAGGGTTTCAAGGCACAATGTCGTATTCAGAAGAGGTTTCACTACAAAATTTTTATTTCTAGTCCAACCAATTTTGAATAAGATTACTGCGGTAATAATGCTTAATCTCTTTGTTCCTTTTTTTTGAGAAGAGAGAAGACCAATATTATTTTTACTAATTTTTATATTAATTAATTCAAAAACATTTTTTTTTAGTGTTGGAAACAATTTATTAATTTTGAAATTGAGTTTTTACATTAATAAATACAAAATTAACAATGTTTTTATAATTACTGAAGCCGGAGGCGACATTTGATGATTCCGTCAACGTTTTAAGTAGATGCTTTAGTCTTGAAACCCCTCTAAAGTACGGAAAGGAATCTTGGCTACACCTATTCGGACATGCAGGCAAAGCTGGCGATAATCTCTGAGCGATTCAAATGCGATTTACATCTTGAAAATGCTAGATCAGTCTACGCCACAATCGGTTATATATGCCCATATTTGGTGTCTAAAAAATTTGCAATTCTTCTTATCAAAGTAAATAATTGTACAATTCATTGCTAAACTAAAATCAGAGTTCCGCTGAGGTTATTGATTGATAATTTTTTTGTTTGTTTTGTAAATAAGTGTATAAATCGTAATCTTGATTATCTTCGCAATTGCCATTTTCGGGTTAATGAAAGACTAACAACATGATGAATCAGTTTCAATAACCTATGAAATGAAAAAAAATTGTTTTCTCAGAAAATATCCAAAATCTGAAGTGTTATGACTAAACTAGAATAGTTTTATCAGTTTTGTTACTGTTTGTAGTAGTTAGTAATAATTCCTGATTCAGATAACTATCAATGAAGGAAAAATGATGATAAAATATACAAACCAATCAAGAATAATTACCTTTTTATCGATTTTGGATTAGTCGTCGTGTATACTGTGCATAATTTATTCAAATTTATTGCGTCTATATTTCCTAATAACGATCATTTGGAAGCATCCATTGTGGAATTATGATATAAAGACAAGGTTAGAATTTTTATAAGGTGCAATAACATGAAAGCGAAACGTCGATTGCAAAATATAAACGAAACAATTGCCGTTAATTTGCCAGAGTTTCACATTAACTCATCAGTGTTATGTACAAATCATATTAGAAAAACGATTTGTAAAATAAATTGATTTCTAATTGGGTCTACCATTAATACAGTATTATGGGTACCTCGTATAATTAGCTGGTATTCGAAAAATGCCACACACAATACTTGTAATTGCATTCAATGGCGGAGAATTTTGGTGGCCCGAGGTACATACATGTGATTTTTTCCATTCCGATATTTGACTTTGATTATTAATATTATTGACTTTGATCGATGGATTCGACCAGCGTACCACTTTTACATTCCAGCGAATCGTCAGACGGACGACACGGTGTAAATTCCCAAAGTGACTATCCAAAAGAACGGACATAAAATGAAACTCACGATTATGACATAACAAAGAAAAATATAGAACAGGTTTAGAATTTTTGGTAATTGTTACCGGTTATTTATCAACTGCAAAATGTCATAAAACACGAGTTTTTTTTTTTACTTTTAGAAAAATGGTACGGAATTGGCAGAAAAATCTAGCTTATTTAATCCAAGAACAGCTTATAGTTACAATTGATATTCTAAAATCAAGCCCTCTTCATGGAATACCTAAAACTACATTAGTAAACTACATCAAAGATTGTAAAGGTTTAAAAAGCAAAACATTTAGACGAAATTTAACCAAATCTTTATAAAAAGGAGTCAAAATAGCAGAAGTAGTTAGACCACTAGAAATGGGAAGATTTGGATTGTCAAGAAAAGAATTATTTGAGAAAATAGTACACAAAAATAAATAATTTAAATACCAGATTAAAAGATGGCGTCTCAGCATCTAACTCGTTTATAGCATTTTGCAAAAGACTTGGGTTTTTGATAAAAAGACCTCAGTAAGTTGAAATTGACAGAAAAAAAGTCTAGATCTTCTCATGACTTATAATTATTTCGATCTTTTAAACAAAACAATAGTGAAGCTTTGTTTGGAAAACAAACCTGATCAAATATGGAATACCTACTGATGAGACAAATATAGAAGGTGCAACTGGGACTCCTTCAAAGAGAACAACTAGCAGTCCCGGGTGGGAAAATATAACATTGGTTGTAGTGCTGCAGGAACACAAAGAAGGCTCTTAATAATTTTTAAAGACTTTCATGTTTATGATGAGTTGACTGTTCTAGAAGAAAATCGTGAAAACCTTGAGATTGTTTATGCAGCAACTAAGAAACATTGGATGGAGATAAAAGTTTTTCACAATTATTTTAGTAAGTTTTTCTTTTTAATTTCAAAGGCAAAAGATCTACTTTACTGATTTATAAAGGCTATAGTACAAACAGTGTTTCACTGATTGAGAAAGCCTTACAAGAACAAGTATCCAACCGTTGGATATATTTGTGTTTAAGCTTCTAAAAGACGGGTCAACATTCAGAGAAAAAACATTTTTAAAGTTAACTAAAACGATCTCTAAAAATACTGATCTGTTAATAATACAAAACAGCTTTAAAGGAGCAGAAATTTCTCTATTTAATACTCCAGGTTTTCAATCAGACAAATTTGACCGTTCGACATATAAAAGATAGTAAAATTATCGAAATGCATTCATTCGTATAACAGCAGATACAGCTCCTAGTTGTTCAACAGAGAAGTAAATTCCAGGACCATCTGGTATCGAAGATTACGAAGACAGTAGCACTGAAAATAATAAAGACAATGAGAATCTAAATCTATCAAACATCCAAAAACCTGAAGACGATTTATGTGAAAGTAATCAGATTAGGTCAGGTCGGGATTTATGTAAAAGTAGTCAGGTTAAAACCGTAGAATTAGCAACTTGCAACACACAACTTCAAATTCTGTTTCGTTTGAACAAAAAGTGCCATCTTGAAGGAGTCAAACGCAAACGATCAAACTATGTTAAAATCTAAAGAGAGAATAGCGTCAGGAACAGAGGTAATTACTAGACAAAAAATGTTTTATTACGTTTAAAAGACAGAGAAGACAAGAACAATAAGTCTAAAGAAATAAAGAACGAGACTAACAAAAGAATTAACAGAAGCGAAAATAAAGAAAACTATCTCTAACGAAAACTTGTGGTAAAGCGACATAACGTTTCCGACAGCGACACTGGTGAAAATGAAGATACATACCTTAACTATGACTGAGATAGATCGACGAATGGAAGAAGAAAAAAGTGAAATTACCGAAGATATCACAAGGAATTTATCTTTTAAAACAGCTTCAAAAGAGCAGTTATTCCATCAACCAAATTTGATCCTTCTTCTTACAAAAGATGGTAAAATTATCGAAATGCAAAGAAAGAATCTAGATCTATCAAACATCCAAAAACCTAAAGATAATATATTTGAAAAAAATCAGGTTAAAACCAAAGAATTAGCCACTCCTCAGCTGTCAATTTGAAGGCACAACCAAATTCTTTTTCATTTGAACAAAGAGTGCTTATTTCTAAGGAGTCAAACACAAACGATCAAATTATGCAAAAACCTAAAAAGAGAATAGCGTCACGAACAAGAGTAGTTACTAGACTAGATGTTTTATTACGTTTAAATGACAGAGAAAACAAGGAGAATAATTCTAAAGAAAAGAAAAACAAGAGTAACAAAAGAATTAGCAGAAGCGAAGATAAGAAAAACTATTCCAAACTAACAAATGAAGATACAGTTAAATACGAAGAAGACTATGTAACTATGGTCGAGATAGATCAACGAATGGAAGAAGAAGAAAGAGAAATTACTGAAGATATCACAAAGAATTTATCAGACTTGTAGCAAACTGAATTTTTGATGAATTTTCAGGAAAAAGAAACGTTGAAAACTATGTAGACTAGGTAATGAAAACAAAAGAGAAAGAAGTGTTTCTACGAAAAACTCAGTGTGTAGATTTCTTTCTGTTGATGACATTTCTGTTGTTAAAGAAAATGATATTGTAACTGTCTTATCAACTCCAACAATTGGCGGACGTGGAGAAATATTATTCCTCTTATCATTTAGTGGTTATATTGTCGAGTAGGAACTTTTATTTATTTAAAAAAGTATATTTTAATCACTGTTTTAGTTTACTCTAATATTTTTGATTTTTTTCTTCAACTCATTGCAAATTTACTAGTTTATAACTTTTTTTTGAATAAATATATATCATTTCTTTTAGAACTGTTCAAGAAAGGCGTTTTTACCGCTAAATAAACTAAACGTATATACATTACACTTTAACACGAAGAAATGCACTTACCCTAACAGCTAACCACTAACAGTTTCTCTTAAAAAAAATATTTTATTCGGAAACGATGATTTCTCAATGAAGTTTTTTTATTTAGCCATGTGGGCAATTACACAATCTTCTTAAAAAAAAATAAGGCCGGTAATTATAGATGTTTACAAAGTTTTAGCTTGACTTCCATTCAATTTACAAAAAAATGTGTAATTTTTGAAACAATTCCTGTTAGTGAATCGATCGATTCAACTGTTCTTGCTTCTTGTCGCAACAAAGTCGTCTATTTATCGTCTCTAAATCGACTAGATTCCCGACATTATCAGTCCCATGTACCGTATAAAACCTCTTAAAAAATAACTTCAACGATGTCTCTTATAAAAAACCCTCAATGTACTGTCTAGTGCCTTGCACTCGTCTTGCCTTTTTTCCCTTAAAAGCATTAACAACGCTTTCCAGACGCCATGTTGCATTATGGCGCCGTCGGGAGCGTGAAAAGTCGATATCGCCCGTTGCTAGGCTAGGGGTACGAAGACCTGCCCCCGAGCTAACTCGCGCATGTATACACGCACTATAACTTACCTGATTCCATATACATGCAAACATTGCAACCCTGAAAACGAGACCAGAATTTCTCTCACTTGGAATATAGCCTTGGGGGTTTTAAGGGGTAGCTGTATTTATAGTCTGTTGCTTTCAACGTTGGCACTTTTCGTAGATGGGTCGAAATGGTCACGCTTCGAGGGTAAACGATCGATTAAGCGATTAAACGAATTACTAATCGATTTAAGAAAGGAATCGGAAAACACCTGCTTTGAGAAGGGTGTGTTATTAGAGATTAAAAAGTCGTGAAGAATACGTAAATATTTTTTCTTGAGGCACAAATAGGTCAAAAATAGATTATTTTTAAAAAGCTTAAAACAATGTAAGGTGCGTTCTATTTTTTTCTGAAATTTAATACTGGTTGGCGCCTGCCTGTTTTTGCTTCACATAGCAATTACTAACTACCAGTATCGACATCTGATACATTTTTAAAAATGAAAGATGATTCTTTATTTATAGTGAAACAAGACTAAATATAAATAAAAGATATCGTTCACCTTTTATCATTTTTAAAACATTCCTTAAATAAAATAAAAACTACAATAATTAAACTAAATGACAACTTTAATTTTTATAATCCCACAAAACGGTCTAATAAGACACAACATCAGGACGCTAGTAGGACCTGTTTCAGTTTTTTTGACCTTTATCAATACAGTGTATCTTAAAACGTTGTATCCAAAATGCTCAGAGGATTATAATGTAATTACTAAAAACATTAAATCCTTTTTAATCCGATTGTCACACTAAAAGAAAGTTGATAATCTAGTAGCTGTGAGATTCAGAAAATTCATAATTCGAAGTACTGTTTTGTGACTTGATACAGTTTTTGGACTATATTTACAGTATCTAGACTGCCTGAAACATCGATATATTATCGATTAATCGTTGCACTTATTAACATCTATCAATAGTCTGGTAAGAGCTGAAATTATAGCATTTAGAGTAATACATAAAACAAAAACTAATACGTCAACAAATTTAAAATCTAATAATATTTTTAATCTCTTTAAAAAGAACCTATCAAAACTATTGGAAATTGAATCTATTGATACTGAGAAATCACTAGCTGTATTTCATCTTTTTTATGATTGCTAATCTCTTGAAATTAGAAGAACTAGATATAGAATTAACCTAAAGTCTAGTATCTTAAAAACAATTGATAGTTTATTAATAGTATCGCTATTTTTGTATAAAAGAACCTAATAAAACTATTGGAATTTGAATCTATCGATACTGAGAAAACACTAACCGTATTTCATCTTTTTTATTATTGCTTCTCTCTTGAAATTATCAGAACTAGATATAAAATTAACCTGAAGTCTAGTATCTACAAAACAATTAATAGTTTATTAATAGTATCGCTATTTTTGTATAAAAGAACCTACCAAAACTATTGGAATTTGATTCTATCGATACTGAGAAAACACTAACCGTATTTCATCTTCTTTTTTATTGTTTCTCTCTGAAAATTAGAAGAACTAGATATAGAATTAACCTGAAGTCTAGTATCTAGAAAACAATTAATAGTTTATTAATAGTATCGCTATTTTTATATAAAAGAATCTATCAAAGCTATTGGAATTTGAATCTGTCGATACTGAGAAAATACTAACCGTATTTCACTTCTTTATTATTGCTTCTCTCTTGAAATTGGAAGAACTAATTAGAAATTTTTTTGCAAATTTACTAAGCCTTTTAGGATTTTTTTTGTGTGTAACCGTCAGCTTTTAACGGTGACATTAGTAAATAATACTGACATTAGAACGAGACGAAATGAACGGAAATACAAATTCACACTGTAAATTTTTACGCCTCAAAACCGGGAAAAAACTACTCCAAAAGAATGGCGTATAAAAAAGTTTCTGTTGTCTTTTGAAGGACCACGACGTGACTGAATTTACGTTTTTTTTGGTCTTAAGCGTCGGCGAATTTTAATAAAAACAGAAACATGTATTAATAATGAAGTTATAAGTGAAAACTACCTGTATATTTTGCTACAACATTGTTGATTATTTGTTATTACAGGAATTGCGTTTTTTGTCTAAGAAAATTCCAAACGTTTGATTTTTGTGAGATATCAGGTATGAAGAAAACGAATTAAACGTGTTTAATTATACCCATATGACAATTATGATATAAATGGAATTAATTATTGTATTAAGATCACGGAATTCTAAGAAAGTGCCGGCATCTCGTCGAGATGAAAGGAAATTACGTGTAAGTGAATGAATAAAAAAAGAAGTTCAGCAGTTGTCAGATGTATAACTTAATTCACAATTTGCTAATGTAAGTTGTTTCTTAAAATTTTTTTAAAAAGTAATAATCAGTTACTTCCAGTAATAAATTACGATCAATTACACTTTGCATACATTTCATTTTAACTCTGATCTATACGTCATTTTAAATGACAGCTGGGATGTTGGGTTTGTAATTGAAACATCGATTAATCTATGATCGACATTTATTAAATGAATATTAGCGGAACAAAACATCATATTTAGGAAATGGTTTGTGCAGTTCTTAATCGATTTATTCTATGTAAAAATCTGAGTGTACTATGGTTATGGTTTGGTGGTTAGATTCAAGAAACACTCTTAATTAACATGCTGGCTGTGTAAATTTAAGCGTTTCTGGCCAATTAATCATAACAATGTTGAGTTAACGGCCTTTTTATTATATCGCAAGATCAGTCCATTGTTGTACGACATCACAATCGTTTCAGGGTGGTGGTCTAAGGTGCAGACGACTTCGGTGGCACTCGCCATCTACTCTAACCTATTCAGGTTTTTGTCTCTAACTGAATTATTCGTGTTTGGTTGAATGTAAACTCCCCGAAACGGTGCTGGTTTAGTTAACATATACTGTCAACCGGCCACGAAAACCGCATATTTACTAACTCAGTCGCACTTTTAGCATTTTTACCAAGCGCATTTTATATTCTGAAGGTTTTTTTGCTTTCGTAAACATGCTTAAACCTTGTCCGGTCGCAGCAGAGATCTTGGTTTTATTGTCTCGCCCAAACTACTTGACTATTCCCCAGTGATTAGAGGCAATTCATTTACAAATACTCTAATTAAACCTAAAACATTTTTTTAAACTTCAACAACAGCTTTTATTTAAAATCTTTCTATTCTTTTTATTGCCAAAATTTCTCTTTCTGTGAGTAAATCCTTTACATCATTTAGTTATCATCTTATAATGACTGCAACTCAGTTTATATCAGTCAAAGAGAACAAAACACAGTCTTTATTATTTATTGCAGAATTTCGCTCAATAATTCCGAATAGTTAAGACAAAGATTAAAACATGAAACGTTAGTTATCATTTCTAAATCCCGTGACGAATTCTCGGTCCAAGTTAAGTGAGTATATTTATGAACTGTTGTCTTTAATAACTGGATCCTGAGGTGTACAGTTTATGTCCATTCAAGTCAATAATTTAGTTGCGCTCAGGAAATAAAAATCCTCGTTTCCAAGAATTGAACTCCGTCTGAAAGCTAGACATTCCTGAGTGATGTTTCTAAATTTTTGAAAATGGTCTTGATGGATTTATAATGTTTGGTAGTAATTTGTCATTTGATGAGTCAGAATAAGTGTTTTTGCCGAAAATTTATATACGCCGTCATTCCTGTCAGTGTTGATTTGTAATTGGCTGCCGAAAATTCAGCGTGTCTTGATAAATCCAGGCTTTCGTGGGCTATTAATATGCAGCACCTAAAAGTTGTCAAAGTGAAATATTTTGAATCAAAAGTGCGGGCGAGATCGTGTTGTACCGAAGCTACCACATTCCAAACAACTCGTTATATCCACGACGCGATTTTAACATATTTTCTGTTCTTCTGAGGGAGAGTTATACTCGTTGCCGTCAAAAATTTTACGCTTCAATTTGTCAATGGACGAGTACTTTTAAATAATAATTTAATATCTGTGACAAACAACAAAGAGAATCGTATAATAGAAGAAAATAATACCGTCAAACATTAATAACTTTATATAAGTAGTCGTGTTGCTTATACGGTTGCAGCTTTATAAAATTATAATAAATTGTCACATGCGGTGGTCTGGACACCAGCTGAGGGGACTCTTTTTCTTCTTGTGAACGCCATTCAAAACATCGGAAATAAATTATGGACCACAATAAATTCTCGGACAAAAAACAGTGACGATTTTATTGAAATTTATGCCTACGGTAATATGGTAATTTTTGCTAGAGATAAAACCGTTTTATTGACGATAATATCGGCAACAGCATTGTACACGAGTTTTGACGATACAATTTATCATAAATAGCGCTGCTCACGAAATTAGTCACTCACAACCAACCTGATCGAATTAAAAATGCACATTTATTAGAGATAAATGTGGGAATCGATACCATCTCACTGAACACAAATTTATTTTTTATTTATTGACACTGGTTTGATTAGGACGCGTGGCAAATTTATTTACATATTTTAAAAGAAGCACTAAAGTCTATACTTAATTAAATAATAAAAAAATAAACTAACAGATTAAGATTGACCGGAAAAAGAAGACGAGAAAAGAAGAATTTGAACTGTGTTGTGTATGAGACAGGTCGAAAGACTACCTTCAGAATCAAAAACGTAAAATATGAAAGATAAAAGAGAAATTTTGAAAAGTGCAGAGGTTTTATTGTCAAGAAATTTACTCGGTTTAATTAAAAAATTAGCCGTTGTAAGATGGTCTAGTCTAGAGTCGATTTCCAAATCTTTTAGTTTTATTAAATTTCTAAGTATTTTTGCAAATACCTCATACTTTAAGTAGCGTCAATAAAATAATTTAATCTTAAAAGGCTTGAGAATGAACTCAAAAATCGAGTTTGAAGGGTTATTCAATTTTCAAAATTTAACCAATTGATTAAAAGCTGAGTTAAAAATTGATATCAATCCTTGTATAGCACAGGAAGTTATAGTGAGAACGTTTTGAATTAATTACAGAATTTCTGGAACTGCTATATTCCGCTTTGCCTCTCGCATATAAAGTTGATCTTGTGGAACAACAATGTCTTAATTATGTCACCATAATCAACTAAAAGTTTTATGTGTGTTATTTAGTTTGGCAACAATCAAGAGCTATAAAATCGTCCTGTTATTAGAACCTGTTTTTGAAATTTTTTCTCGTTTCTTTGGGCACATGTATCTATTACTAAAAACGAAATGGTCATTTTGCAAATCATCATAAAACCACAAAAACATGAGTAATCTCTTGGTCTTTATGTGTATGATAATCCCGGAGTCTGTCAGTCTAAGCCTTTGAGGCGCCAGAGTCCTTTAGAAGCCACTCATTACGTCTAGAAAGCACTCGAAGGTATTTATTAAAGTATTGTGTTCTTGGACAAGTGTTTACCACTCGGGCCACTGTTTAGGACAATAGACGGAAAGCTCCTTGTCTGGGCGCGTGGTACGCAAAAAAGACAAAAGACTTGGGTAATAATACCAGCGAAATTAATTACATTGTCTGACGAAAATGCAAAGTGAGGTAACGCTTTGTACCATATGGTGGTATAATTTGTTATAGATTAGGTAGTTATAATTGGTTGAAAATTAGATTTGAGTGGCCGGGCGAGCAAATAAACAGAGC
Source organism: Tribolium confusum (assembly GCA_029207805.1). Lineage (NCBI taxonomy): Eukaryota > Metazoa > Arthropoda > Insecta > Coleoptera > Tenebrionidae > Tribolium > Tribolium confusum. The sequence continues at coordinate 28,577,893 of JALGAY010000006.1, read as the reverse complement.
ATATAAGAAGAACAGGTCCGAGTATGACTTGCAACACGAAGTTGGGTCCATTATGAGTTAACTCATTAGTTGTTTCGTTAACAAGTTAACAAGATGGCAGTGTTATCACGATCGATCTGAGATGATATTGCAGCGATCCACGCACCACAGGTAGAACCAACACAACACTACCTCCCGGTCCCGCTTCAACAACAAAATTATAGTTATGAGGATACTCTGTGCTCTGTTGTTAACTTTTTGTTACTCATACGTGTACTTAGTACGCCTTTTTATTAACGGAAATGCACCTACACTGCTATCAGAACAAATAAAATGCGATAATTGATGAAGTATATGGGAATAACTGTGATTTCACAATGGACTTCATAAACCATGGCTCGAATTTTTATTATATTGTTTGTTACTTCTCTAAAATTGAAATGATCTAGATTTTTTTGTTTCGAAATGGTTGTTACACCCAAAAAAACGAATTTTAAAAATTAAAAAATATTTCTTTTGTCGTAATAACGTGATTTTTTATTTATTGATTCAAGAACACGTGCTAAGGTATCTCAGTACTTACTCCTTTTTTGTTTCTACGAGGATGTATCAAATATAAACGGGAATGAATTTTTTTAAAATTAACAGTTTATTTATAAATATTTACAGTTGAAAATTATTTTTCTATATAATCTCTCTCGCATGAAATGCATTTTTGCCACCTGATTGGGAGTTTTTTATTCTGTTTTCGAAGAATTTCTCCGGACACGCTCTAAGCTATTGGAGCACGGAGGCCTCCACTGCAGCGTCGTTTGCGAAATGCTGGCCTTTTTCAGCGGCCCATACAAATGAAAATCACAAGGCAATAAGTCGGGATTGTAAGGAGGTTGCTCTATCGTTTCCCAGCTCATTTGTTCTAATTTTTTCCTCGTTGCGTTCGCTGCAGAATGACATTTCTCACCGATTTTCCTTTCTTTTTCCACCATTTTTTTGCATGCTACCATAGCTCAATTAAAGTTCATCTGCAATCAATCATTGCGTTGTTCTTATGTCTTCGCCCAAGAGCTTCCGAACTGCGTCGATGTTTTCGTCCGTGACACTCGTGATAAGATTTTCTAATTTTTAGAGAATTCTTTGTGTCAAGCAAAGACACGAGTTTTTGACAGGGTACTGTCCCTCTAATCTACGCAAGATTTCCGTCGGATTGAGGCCCTCTTTGGCCAAAAACTTAATGATAATCCGCTGCTCTACAGATACATGTACTTCTTTCTCGCTCATTGTCTAGTTTTACACTAAAGGGCCGAACTGAAACTCTGGCGGTTCTATCCTCTCCCTAACATCCTGGGCTACATAAAAACCTACCCCTTACGATTTAATGCTTTTTATGGAACTTTTTAGAAAATGATTTCCGTTTATATTTGATACACCCTCGTATATATTTATTATTGTTATTTCAGTTTTTGGCATAAATCTTCCATCATATCCTATACTACTTGAATATTTAAAACAGACAGCTATTTTTTGAATTTTTAAGACGATTTAAAAATTCAAATAACCTTCTGATTTAAACCTTCTGAATTTTCTATAACTCTCTTAAGACTTTTGTGGACTAATTTCAAGTTGAGAATCTACTGGTAGTACATATTTCCATGGCAACAACCAATCACAGCCTCGATTTTTTTTAATTTTCCATGAAAACGAGGATACTACCGGTATTATCTTCATTTAAAATCAGCCCATCATTTCTTGAAATTTTTCAATTAATAAATCAATCAGTTTGTTTTTGTCTTAGGTCTTTGACATTTCTTAAATAAATTTTAAATTTACTTAAATTATTTAAATTTTTTATGTTAGAGCTATAATTTCTAAAGTTTTCAGTTCCTAGCTAGAAAGCCAGATTAAGACGCTTTTGTTCCTCATCAGGGTTGCTAATTTACTTGACTAGGACTTTCTAATGTTCCTAGAATTTTTGTTTCTTGTAGATTCCTCCAATTCTGTTGATTTTTCAAATTGTCCCAGCTTTCTTGTTCGAAAACTTCTACATATTCTGGATTTCATAAATTCGTTGCTTCAGTAGTAATTTTATAAGATGTAGTTTTCTGGTTCTTGTGGATATTCTAGATTTTTATAAAATTCAATTGCTCCAAATTGTAGAAATGTTTCAAATTTTCTAGGTTTCTGAATTCTAGAACTAAGTTTTCCAGATTAATTCTAATATTTTTGATTTTTGTCTATTTAGATTTTTATTCTAGATTTTTGGATGCTTCAGTTGTAATAATTATTAAAATTAATTTAAAATTTATGATTTTCTAGTTTAATGAAGTCAACTTTGGCTTTTTTAACAATATTTTTATTTCTATTTTTCAAACAGTCTACACATTTTAAATTTTTTAGTTTTCTGAATTCTAGAACTAATTTTTTTTTAGTTTTTAATTTTTTGTAGCTGATTTAAACCTGGTGTAGTGTTTGAGATGTGTGGAATTTTTTAGAGTAGTGTTCGCGCACCTGTGTCCCGGATATTTGAGTGTTGTACTCGTTGATCGGTTTAGAGGAATGTCATTTTAGAAAAGACAGCGAAGCACTTTGGTGCGGTCTGTTGGTCACCATCGGAGGAGCGCTATTTGGTGCGCCGATTTCAATGGATTAATCAGTTGCCGCTCTCCGTAAACAAAGCGTGCACTAGATAGAAGGGAAAAAAGCTCCTCTCCGGTTGTGTCAAAAAGCTTTTACCAGCGACAAAAGATTTTTTACTCGAATGTCAGGTCGAACAAACGTGTGTCCATTCACCAGAATCATTCTAGTTAAGTGGTTTATTGTCATCCTCGATGACGATGGTATTCGGACCACATACCTGATGGTATGTTCCTCTTCGTCTCGCATATCATGTTCTGTCATGTTCCAATATCAATCAGGCTTAATGTCAAATTTGTTTTTATTCGATTACTCAAGTTAAATATAAAACGAGACGACCGGAATGTGTGTCCTTTTTCTCACTGGACAGATCTCACTAGTTATGGTAATTTTTCCAGAGTGTCCAAGTAGTATGTAAACTCGCTTCTCTTTTATAATTTAATTGGTTAACAAGCACATGTCAGACATTTTCCCACTTGAGAGATATTTATTACAAGAAATCAAAAACGCGTAATAACAGTTCGCAACTACTTGACTCGAGTTATTATTCATTTTCACTTAAGTCATAAATTAAGTCACATAAACGGGACAATGTGTGGTTGGTTCCCTTCCTAAGGATATCGTCGATCTGGAACTAAACCTTGTCCAGGACATGGTATAACAACTGTCCAGTCTGATTGACACGTGAGGCATTGATTGACACAACTGATGGATGCGATCGATCTCCATCAGTGTAGATCACGTCGATACGACCTACCTTTTTAGGATTCGGCGATTGTTTGCTGATCTGACTGTTGATTTTCTGGAATGAAAGGGGAAAAAACGCCGATTTTATGCAGACTGAAAGACACAACATCTCGTACATTTTGTAGCCGCATCAAACTCGCGTGCAATTTAACAACCTTAATGGCTACTTTTACCAGCCGGTGATAATCAATTACCACCTCAACGGATACTTTTAACAGCATCATTGACGGAATATTGCCGGTTCGCATAAATTCTATAATTGCAAGATTACATTCTTAATTTCATTCGGTTTACAGATAACGGAATTCCTATCTGCATGCATTCAATTATACAAACTCACTGATAAATCCGAACTAATTGACTTTAGATTCTACAGATTTCATCAACTGTATTTATATGGAAATTATCTTCCACCTATATTTAACCCCATTCAGGGACGTATTGGGTCTATTTGCACTCAATTTTTAAGTAAAAATTTTTTTAGAGACATTATCAAGAAGACTGCTTTCTGAAGATTTTTTGACCATTTTTATTGGTACAATCTCGTAGATAAAATTTTGCTGGCTCTTTTGAAAACTTTTTTCCTCTCAAAAGTTCCATTTGTTATTTGAGAATGTTATTTTTTAAAAAAAATTTCATCAAATTGTTAGATATATTTGAGTTTTGACATTTATAAAGATCTTTTTTACTCATAGAATATCCTTTTAACATTATCAAGAAGACAGCTTTTTAAAGATTCTTTGATCATTTCTGTTAGGTCAATTGTTCTTGTAGATAGAATTTTACTGGCCCTTTTAAGAACATTATCCTCCTCAAATGGCCTATTTTTTTAGGCGAGAAAATTATTTTAAAATATTCTTTTAACATTTTGTTGAGACAGTTTTGAGCTTTGACATTTGTAAAAACCTTTGTCGTTTATGAAATGTGCTTGCGACATTGTCAAGAAGATTGCTTTTTAAAGATTCTTTGACAATTATTTCTATTTGGGCAATTATTCTTGTAGATAAAATTTTAGCTTTTCTGAAAACATTCTGCACCTCAAATGGCCCATTTTCTAGGCGAAAAAATTATTTTAAAAGACTCTTTTATCATTTTGGAGAGACAGTTTTGAGCTTTGACATCTGTAAAAACCTTTGTTGTTTGTGAAATGTCTTTGAGACATTATCAAGAAGGCTAGTTTTTATAGATTCTTTGACCATTTTTATTGGGAAAATTTATTTTGTAGATAGAATTGTGCTGGCTCTTTTCAGAGCTTTATTTTGCCTTCTAGATGACTCAGTTTTTATAAGAAAGTTTTTTTAAAAGACTCTTTTACTATTTTGTTTTGTTTAAGTTTTGAGCTTTAACATTTATAAGGACTTTTTCGCTCAGAAATATATTCGAGAGACATTATCAAGAAGACTGGCTTTTAAAAACTCCTTGACAAAACGTTCGTTAACGAAGGTTTTTAAAGATACTTTCACCATTTTGTTGAGATAGTTTTGAGCTTTGACACTTGTAAGAACGTCTTTTACTCATGGAGTGTCCTTAAGACATTATCAAAAAGGCTGGTTTTGTTGGGGCAGTTAATCTTGTAAGTAGAATTTTGCTGGCTCTTTTGAGAATTTTTTGCCCATCAAAAATGAGGCAGAAAAGTTTGGCAAAAACTGACTTCAGATTGATTCACTTGTAGAAGGTCACCGGTTCATCCAATCCTTTTTAATCTATGGAATAATTGTCTATATATATTTTGTATTATTGTCGTAGGTCAAAATCAAAACAAGGTAGGCCTTGTTTACAAGTTAGGATGGTAAGAATCACAAAATGAATAATTCATCAAAAATTTACTATGAGTTTACACCGTGATTATGAAATTTACATAAAATCAACATTTTCCATAACTAGAGTTTATTCTTTGAATTATAATATTATATTATTTTACATAAAACTACATTTGAATCATGTTTTTCAGTAAACAAGGACCTGATTAGGTTTTTTTGCTGAGTATAATAACTAGATGTTGCTGATCTTTTGCATAAACCGTGCAACTGGTCTCTGATTAAAAAAAAATGTGTTAACTGTTAAAATCCTGGAATGATAAAGATTAAAATTAGTGGTTGGTATTAGGGGGGCCGATATTCCATTAAGAAGAAAACACGTTTGGCATAAATCTCGTTTTAATAAATTAAATTCTCATCGATATTTTCCCATAAGAACAGTACCATGGGCCCCGTAATATATAGGTCCATTTTTTTACTATTTATTTATGTCCGTATATCGGATAAACTCGGGGCGATTTTATTATAAAAAGTCTCACTTTCCACGACGCGCTCTGTAATTATAGTCTGAAATTAATGCGGATCACAATCGAAACAAAGCGATGCTGTAAAACGTGCAGTAATCTCGTTGTAGCAAGCTGAAAATAACGGCCTTTGCTACGTATCGAAGTTAATAAGTTAACGCCCATCTATTTGAAATTTGATTTACGATTTGTGGCAGGTGAGGGGATCTGACCCTAAACGGGGGGTTGAATTTCACCTGTCTGCTTGTATTGGAATTATATTTTAACTACTTCCGCCGCAGATGTCGCCACGTGCGGCCTTTCACTACCACTCTGCGGTTACTCCAATTTACTAGTGATCTTCAATCCTGAAACTACCACCAGACCCCCAAATTGCCAATTAAACGTTACTTAACATTCAATCAATCTAACTTAATGCCCCATTATGCACACATTTGCAATTCGCAAATAATTAAGGAGGTAGAACAAGTGATTTATATGACTTCCTCTCCGTACAAGGAGAGGTAATCTCTATAACTAGCCGCAAACACCCTTCGAAGAGACCGAGTTTTATGAATTTATGGAATACAACGCCAATTACACGACGAGTAATTGATTAATTCATGAAGTATAAATGACAAAAAATGAATTTGTTATTATACATTCTCTTGTATTCGTTAAGGCTAAAGACATCTCCAAATTATGTGATCATATCGCGTCTCGTATTTCATAACTAAGCGAAACAAAAATCAGGTTGCAGAATCCCCAAGGCAGCCTACAAGAGAGAATTTTATTTCAGATCTAGAGCCGGAATGTTCTAGAACGCCGAGACAGTATATATGGAAGTCTTAAAAAGGGTTGTGTTAGTGTTTGCCCTTTCTTATTACATAGAACTGTTAACATTAAATGTGTTTAAAAACTTATTTAAAAATCTTTAAAAATACCCTATTTGAAGAGCAAAATGTTTTCAAAAGATTATAAGATTAATTATCCTAATAAAGCTGGTCAAAAAAGGATTAAAAACCACTCCTCTTGATAATGTCTCAAGGACACTTCATAAGCAAAAAAGATTCTTACAAATATCAAATCTCAAAACGGTCACAACAAAATGATAAAAGATCCTTTTAAAGTTAATCTTTAAAAGTCAAAAGAGGTCCTTGTTAAAACCAAAATAATGTATTTACAGGATTAGAAAGTAAAATACTTGTAAAAGTGTCACAATGAAATGGTCAACGAAGCTTTTAGAAAATTTTCTCGATAAAAAAAGGACTTTATAGAGGGCTACCAACGAATCTTTAAGGAAACTTTAATTCTATTTTCGAAAAGAATAAAAACCAAAGATATTTAATATTGTTGTTAATTGATAATAGTCAAAAGCATCTTTTAAACATTTAAGGAAGAACAATGAGTTCTCAAAAAGCCCATAAATTTTGTCTAAAAAAATTTCAAAAACCTTTTAATATACACAGACTAAAAAATATTGAATGATGCTGTAGCTAGTCTTGTGCAGGCAGTTTTTGGTTGGACATCCGTAAAATTAGTGAGTTGATAAATCCCTTCGAAAATAAATTTAAAATCGGTTAGTGTCAGCATGCCCTGGCCTATTAATCCTACAAAGTAGAATCCCACCCGGTCGCCACTCAAATCTATTTATCTTCTAATCAATCAAGACGACGGTGATTAGGACACAATCCCTGTCGTTAAAGTCCAGAATAGCTCGTCCTTTTCTGAAACTATCCAATTCGAATTCGCGATGTTGTAGCAACCGAACCTCGTCCTTACAGCTCTTGGCTGTCTTATCGTGCTGAGATCGCTATCCAATTAAATCTGACAATAGGTTTACGTCGGTGACACAAGAGTAGTAGTGGAGTACATTCCGCTTGAAAATCTTGTTCTCTGATATTGACGATCTCTGTTATCAAAAATTTTTCTCTTCCAGAGTTTACAAAGCGCTGCCAGAAGGGCCGGGACCAGTTGTGCTAACTGCAAGACAACCACAACGACACTTTGGAGACGTAACCAAAACGGAGAGCCTGTATGTAACGCCTGTGGACTGTACTACAAACTTCATAACGTGAGTACAAAAAAATTTCTTCAGGGTGATGATTTTTTTTACTCATCGGGTATAAATGGTAGTGCGATTGTGGATCATAATGACATGTTCTGGCGACGGAACGCGTATGTTGAATGCCTCAAGCCGGTCTCCAGCCAGTATATCATACCAGTCCCCACGCCCACTTTAAACAACGTCGTTACCCAACAACAATAACAATTTGTTACGGGAATAGCGCGCGTCGTAATAAGCTGAACAGATCAGGTCAGATCTCTTGATATAACATCAAGAATAGACATCCTACTGGAAATTCAAGACGTGATAGATCCAAAATTGACACAAAAATATTACGTCAAAACTTACTTTAATAAATGAAGATTGTTCTTCTTCAATGACTCAACAAAGATACAATAAAGATAAACACAAATGAAAAAAGTAATGAGCAATTATATTCAAAAATGTTTGTCTTTGTAGTAGCTTCATAACATGGAAATTAGATTCAGAAAACACCTGTTAATAAACAGGTTTTTGGTACTTTAAAATTTTGCTGTAGCCACCAAAATTACCTGATTTGACACCACTTTTTAAATTTTTTTAATAAAGTGGGTTTAGTTAGCTTTTGGTCTTGGTTCAATGAATAATTTTAGCTTTGTGTCCTTGGTGTTAGTCCGGTCCAATTCCGGATGTGCTCGCACTAGGCGACATGATAAATATGAGCAGAGGCCAGGGCACCACACCCGCATAAATCATAAGAACCATTAAATAATACGTGATCGTTTGGTAGCTCAAGGTAGTTGACAGATACCACGGTTATCTAACGTACACTCCACAGGTGATCGGCTACTATATTAATAATATAGTTGCGTGGTGGTAAAAATAACGACTTGTCTATTTTTGGATTCATGTACTTCAAGAACAGAAGTCCGACTATCTTCGCTTTAAGATTCTTTTTGATAATCAGTTTGTAAGATCTAAACTAAATTACTGAGATCTGTGCTTGTCAGTGTCGTTTTCACAGCGTGCCCACCGACGGATTTTTTAAAACTCTTGATGTCAAAGAAAATTTAACATTCGCTTAATTTCGAGACGAATTGCTGAGCTGATTTTTTATTTCGGTCATAACCTGAACTCAGACAGGAAGCCGTGAAGAGCCGAAGGCTGATAGCTACTAGATTTTTCAAAGTGCCGTAATCACATAATCGCGGCTGTTAGACTCAAGAAACGTTTCAAAAAGAATACTTTGTTGATTCAGATGTTTCAAAAAAAAAGATTGCAACTAATTTGTAATTAAAGTGTCAGATTTTAGTTTGAATAAACCTAATTAACAGAGATTTTAACAAAATTAATTGGATTGTGTAAGCCATCATCTCATCTATCAGTATATACCGGTGAAAGTTAATTTGGTTGTATGATGTTCGTTTTAGAATACATCTTCTAACATGATACGGTAAAAAAATATCTTACACAAAACTACATTGTGGTAGAGATGTTTTAAATTAATCAATGTCAATTTAATTGGTTGAACACTTGACAAAAGCTTAAATTCGTCCAGTGATATTAATTGAATTTTTTTTAACGTTTGACATCAAGCATAAAGTTTCTCAATAAATTTACAGACAGATTTACAGTTGATTAATTTTTGCTAATCGACCTTTACATGTTGGCAACAAGACAAGAAAGGTCCAATACAAAATTGGGGCAATTATTTGCAATTAAATGTTTGTAAGGCTTGTCATATTTCAGTAATTGTTGTCAACAAGATTATTAAAGAATTACTTTCTAATTTTGGCCAATTTGAAGGTTCTAAATGTGATTAAACTGTTGTTAGAAGTGTAATGAGCTTTCAAAACTGACGAGATAGCAAACGACAAAGTAATAGTAAATGTATTTAATCTATTAGATCAATAAAAAGGTTATTTTAAAGGCTTTGTAAGGGCTGCCAAAATTTTATCTGAAAATTCAAGATCTTTGGGTACTTTTTTATATTTTTACAATAAAATTAATAGTCGTAATTGAGTGATTAACGATTTTTCTTCCAACGTCACAAGCGTGGGTAAAAAGGGAAAAGCGACGTGGATAGGGGTTCTCTCCCAAACTCTAGTATCTCTTCCTTAAAACGACTGGAACACAACAGAACTGTCGTTTTTAGTATTTATGCTATAATAGTAGACTACTTGTATCGACACCTATCGGATGCTCTTAGTTCTCGGATTCAATTCTTCTTCTGTCTTTCTCTCAGTCTGATCTCACACCAGACTGTTTCAAAGTTTTCATTTTCTAAAAATTAAAATTGTAGGTAAACACAAAATTTACATTTTTGATAGATAAAAACAAGAAGAAAACGTCTCTAAAAAGGATATCAAAATTCTATCTTCAAGATTATAGTTAATAGAGAGTCTTAAATTTTTTTAATTGGCACAATAATGTTTTAAGAATTTAAAAGGCAAAACCAGGTTTTTAGAAGGCCCCAAAAAATATCATAAAATTTTAAAATTAAAGTCAAAATATTAATTTCTTTAAGTGAGACAACTTAAAGACTGTGAGAACATCAAGACTATATATATATTCGGTTTATAGCGTTTTGTGTCGCCTTCCGATTCCCAATCTCCATTTTTTTCTGTCCAACCAATCTGCTTTGGCTAGATTTCTCTCACTCATGGCCTTGGTGATACTCTGTATCCAATTTTTCCTCTGACGTCCTCTTCGATTTCTTCCTTCTGGTATCCATTCTAGCACTTGTTTTGGTAACCTATCTTCCCTCATACGACGTATGTATCCATACCATTTTAATTGTTTTTCTTCAATCTCGTCAATGACTGTTGTCTTTGAATTCATTGTATTCAAACATCAAGACTAACAGTCTTGAAATTCGCAACACCAGTTCTGGTCGGTAGAAAACATAAAAATTTGTGCATTGAGTCAAAAGTTACCATGATTATCGTTGTAAAAGCCAAAAAGCCAAGGGTTTCAAAAAATTCTCAATTAACTACTGTTTATTATGTTGTATTGTTGTGCCTTCCCACCATTGTAAAATTACAATTTGTATTATTGCGTTGCTTCTCAAATTTGAAGATTTGGTTTTGTATATCGATTGTTGTGAAGTTTCTGTTGGTTTGTACCTTTCCTAGAAGAATTCTGGGTATATTTTTATCTGCATTTAAGCGCTCTCATTTCTTGTTAGTTCTTTTTCGATATTTCTAGATTTGTGAGCGTTTACAGCTCAGTTTTAGTAAAATTTTTAAAAACTCGCTTTTTTCATACGTAGTTGGACTAAAATCGATCTTAAATTTCTTAGAAAACTGTTGTTTACGTTTTGCTGAAGTTACAATCCCAAGTTTAATTTGCGTTCAATTTTTGATTGAACCCATTCTTACAGCTTATCAATGTGCTCAAAAACTCTTATCAAAACCAAAATTTAATAGAATGGAAAGTTTAAAAAAAATTAAAATATATTTGAAAGTACAAGAGAATCTAAAAAAAATTAACAATCTTGGTAATAGAGAATGAAATACAAAAATATTTTGAACTTTGCACGTCTGAAAGCATCTTCAAAATGATGAATAAGATGAATAGATAGATCAGTAATGATAACTCAAGTGGTTTTTGTTATTTTCGGTAGTCTATATATCAGACTTCTCAAAAACAAAACAGGTACCTATCAGTTTAATTTGGATATTCAGGTTTAATAAGAAATAATGTTTGAAACTCGTGTATTTCTAAGTATCAAAACTGTTTGTTATGACACTTATGACATGAAAGGCGAATAACGTTGACATTTGAGCAAACTGGCTAGACTTTGACAGAGATCTCGATATGTCACTGTTTTTAATACGGCTATAATACGTCCGCATACCAGCAGCATTTCGTCCCATTTCAACATTTTTTTAGATGAGAAGAGCGTGAAGCGGCTTATACATACACTCAGAGAAACAGTTTGATTATTTGCATATTAAAAGTCAGTCCATGTTCGGCTAAGCCTCGAGTCATTCAACCGCAAGCAAAAATCCTGAATTATTCTCATATTATTCACAATATTCGACCGTCAACTCAATGATGTTACAAACCAAGCGAGTACGTGACACGAGATGTCCTGGCGGCGACAATAGAAAGGCCTCTTCTTTATGAAGAATTGCAACAACACACACACAGTCAGTCCAGTGACCGCAAGTTGTGTTGAATATGTGATTAGTGTGTCGCAATATGAGTCTCTCTTTAAAACTCCTAATTGAAGTATTTTGCCGGTCTCGATCTAATTTATCCGGCGGGGAATGCGACTGGAGGTGGATCAGCACTCTTATCACATAGAACAAATTTAATTGCAATAACTCCAAGTCCACTCTGGGTGTTTATCTAGACGCGGCGTGCATTATAATGGAAACCGCGAAGGTGACCACGAAGGTGATGGTATTGTCAATCTAAAGTTCACGAACACAATGTGGAGATCTTTTTCTATCTATGTATTTCCGGTAGACGCCAAAAAATTTTTTTTTGGTGCAAGACATACAATTTTCAATTTTTTTACTTTTGGAAGTGCAAGGTTTAGTCAAGCAATCAAGGATAAACAACCAAATAAACAGTTTTTTGGTTCTACGTCCTAGGAAACCACTTTAATGCCTTATCTAGACAGCCCTCAACGTATTCTTTTTCAGCAAAACAATGCACGTCCACATATTCGGAACTGTATCAACAAAAAAAAATTTGAAAATTTTTTCGCCTAAAAAAATGGGTCATTTGAAGAGCAAAATATTCTCCAAGGAGCTAGCAAAATTCTTTTTATATGATTAATTGTTCCAATAAAAATAGTCAAAGGATCTTTAGAAACCAGTTTTCTTGATAATGCCTCAAAGGTATTTCATGTGCCAAAAAAATCCTCACGAATGTCAAAAAATGAAATTGTCCTACAAAATGTTGAAAGGATCTTTTGAAAATAACTTTTTTCACTAAAAAATGGGCCATTTGAAAGGCAAAAAGTTTTCAAAAGAGTCGGCAACATTTTATCCACATAATTAATTGTCGCAATAAAAATAGTGAAAGAATCTTTAAAAACCAGTCTTTATGATAATGTCTCAAGGATCATGAGCAAGAATGGTCCTTACAAATGTCAAAGCTCGAAACTGTCCCAACATAATGATAAAACAATCTTTTAAAAGTAACTTTCTCTATTAAAAAATGGGTTATTTGAGAAACAAAAAGATCTCAAAAGAACCAGCAAATTTCTATATTTAAGATTGTCTTAATAAAAATAGTCAAAAAATCCTTAAAAACTAGTCTGCTTGATAATGTCTCAAAGACATTTCATGAGAAAAAAGTCTTTGAGACAAGGACATTTCATGAGCAAAAGGCAAATGTCGAAATTTGAAGCTGTTACAGCAAAATGGTGAAAGAATACTCAAAAATAACCTTCTCGATTAAAAAATGGACCATTTGAGAAGCTAAAAGTTCTCAAAAGAGAGCAAAATTGTATCTACAAGATTAATTGTCGCAATAAAAATAGTGAAAGAATCTTTAAAAACCAGTATTTATGATAATGTCTCAAGGACGTTTCATGAGCAAGAACGGTCCTTACAAATGTCAAAGCTCGAAATTGTCCTATCATAATGGTAAAACAATCTTTTAAAAATAACTTTCTCTATTAAAAAATGGGTTATTTGAGAAGCAAAAACATCTTAAAAGGGCCAGCAAATTTCTATCTTTAGGAATGTCCTAATAAAAATGGTTGAAGCATCCTTAAAAACTAGTTTTTTTGATAATGTTTCAAGGACATATCATGAGCAAAGGACAAATGTCGAAATTTGAAGTTGTTACAGAAAAATGGTAAAAGAATGCCCGAAAAATAACTTTCTTGATTTAAAAATGGATCATTTGAGAGGCAAAACGTTATTTACAAGATTAATTAATTGTCGCAATAAAAATGGTCAAAGAATCTTTAAAAGTCAGTCTTTATGACAATGTCTCAAGGATATTTCATGAGTAAGAAAGGTCCTTACAACGTCAAAGCTCAAAACTGTCTCAACATGATGGTAAAACAATTTTTTTAAAATAACTTTCTCTATTAAAAAATGGGTTTTTCGAGAAGCAAAGATATCTCAAAAGGGCCAGTGAATTTCTATCTTTAAGATTGTCCCAATCCTTAAAAACTAGTTTTCTTGATAATGCCTCAAGGACATTTCAAGAGTAAATGTCGAAATTAGAAGCTGTTACAGCAAAATTGTTAAAGAATACTCTAAAAATACCTTTCTAGATTTAAAAAATGGATCATTTGAGAGGTAAAAAGTTTTCAAAGATCCAGTCAAATTTTATCTACATGATTACTTTTAAAACCTGTCTTTCTGATAATATCTCAAGGATATTATATAAGCAAAAAAGGCCTTTACAAATGTCAGAGCTCGAAACTGTTCCAACATAATGGTAAAACAATCTTTTAAAAATAACTTTCTCTATTAAAGAATGGGTTATTTGAGGAGCAAAAAAATTTCAAAAGGGCCAGCAAATTTCTGTCTTTATGATTGTCCCAATAAAAATGGTCAAACAATCTTATAAAAATAACGTTTTCCTTCTTAACATTCTATTGAAAAATAGATGTTAAACCAATGAAAAAATCTTTTAAAATAAACTTTTTTAAAATAAATTTTGAACTTTGTTTTGTTTGTTAAGTTAAAAAGCAAATTTTTGAATTAGAATGCATGTAAAATAAGGGTGAGGGTAGTAAAAGACTGGCATAGGTAGACAAAGTCATGACACAATACAGAGCAATTTCCTGGATACAAGCGTCACGACAATAGAAACGTTTCAAATAAAATAGATTACCATTATCTCAAGGGGACATGCCGCTACAGTATCAATAGCCTTGCAAGTAGTAAGTATATCCCGGACAAACACCCCAGGATTCCGCCCCTATTGTAAGGATAAAGTATCATTTCGGGAGCAATTCAAGACATGTTGTCATCTCGGTCCGTCGGATAGTCTAATGACAGAGCTCTTCGAAGGGAAACCCATCTAGATCAAACCATCTAGATAACACCGTTTTGTTCAGTTTTTCAAAAAAAATCCCACTGTATTATATACAGATCGAACATGAATTGTGAAATTACATCGTGACTACTCCTCAGATCTTGAGAACGCCAAACCTAATTAAACTCGATCAGATCAAACTTATCGTTGATCTTGAAGGGGTGGTGCTGACGGTGCTGCTGACCGGATTCCGTCAACTTCCGCCGGAAACTTCCGGGTCATTGCATTCTGGGGATAAGAAGAGGGCAATAAAAGGAATTGGTAGTGTTTATAAATGATTTTTCAAGATGAATGGCTAAGAACGGTAGCCCAGACTCAAAATCCCATGTTCCTATTACCACAACTCGGTGAACGTTTTTTGATTTATACTAATTGGAAATAGCTCACAAGGTTTGCCCCAGGCGGACTAAAAACGTACGTGTTTAATTGACCGATTTCGGGACCCACCTACAGTGGCGGATTAGGAAATTTTGCGGCCCCAATACTAAACAACCGCAGGGAAAACTTTAAGAATGCGTAGCTTGTCAATTGAATCGTGCGAATTTGACAAAAAAAGCCCTCCAGCTACGCTGGCGGGCTTTTAATATTATCAAATTTGTACTCTTCATTGCCAAGCAACACATTCTTTTAAATTAACCGACAAAACTTTGAGCTCTTGGGATTTAACCTCTGATTAATTGGCAATAAAAATACTCAAAAAATTACTGAAATAAAGTGGTTAAATGATCTTATAAAATTAACCTTCTCGACAGTTAGGAAAGGCAAAAACCTAAAAAAGAAAACACAAAACTTTCAAGAAATTTAAAAGTATATAAAGTGATAGAAGTGCTAATTTTCTATATAAAATTAACCTCGAAATTAACCTTCTCGATTGATAAAAAAGAGATATTTAAAAGGCAAATAATGGTTATAAAAATTCGCTCTAAAGACTAATATAAATTACAAATCTTTAATTTGCTTAATTTAAAAAAAAATATGACCTAAAATTAACCTTCTCGACAGAAGAGAAGAAACAGATGCATGTTAGGAGCAAAAAAGAATATCTAAAAAGATAAAAAACAACAAATGCATAATAAACACTAAAAATTGGAACTTGTTAAATGGGTTAAATGGGGTGGTCAAAATACTAAATTAACCTTCTCGATTGACCAAAAAAGAAACGTTAAAGTATTTTATAAAATTAGCTATTTCGATTAACTAAAAAGAAAAATGTATAAGACAAAATAAATTCTAAAAAAATGCTAAAAATTGTTATTTGTACAATAATTAAAGTTCGACATTCTTTCATTATTTAAATTGTTACAATAAAACTGATAAAGAACCTTATAATATAAACTTTCTCGATAAACAAGAAAGAAGTGGACAAAAAGGCTTTCTAGTAAGGCCACAAAACATTCAACAATTTTTTTTATAGTTGTCAATTTTCTTTATAAAATTAACCTTCTCGATGTATAAAAAAGAGAAATTAACCTTCTCGATATATAAAAAAAGAACATTTGGGAGACGAAAGTAATAGAAAATTTGGTCTACAATTAAAAATTACAAATCTTAATTTTCTTAATTTTACACACAAATGATCCTTCTGGAAGGATAATAACAAGGAAGGGGTGCATGCTAAAAGCAAAAAGACTCTTTAAAAACCACTAAAAAGGCCTCAAAAAATTCAACAAATGTAAAATAACGTCAAAAATCTTTCTCGATTTATATAAAAGAGGCATTTGAGAAGCTGATAAAAAATTCGGGCTACATTATAAATTACAAATCTTTATTCTCTTAATTTTAAAAATAGAATTACAGAAATTAGCTTTCTCGATAGATAACGAAGAAGGGGAACATGTTAAAAGCAAAAAAGTCTTTAAAAGGGCTTCAAAAAATTCAATGAATGTATAAAAAACGTCCAAAATTTAAACTTGCTAAATGGTTTCAATGGGATGGTCAAAATAGTGAACTAACCTTCTCGATTGACCAAAAACGAAACGTTAAACGAGCAAAAATGTTTCTAAAAGAACATTGAATTAATAAATGATTAAAATACAAATAAATATCTTATAAATTTAGTTGTGATCTTTGTTGTGATTGCTTTTATCTACAAACTGTTACAATTTATAGATTAAGGGACATTTAAGGGTTAAAAGACAATGAAACGTTAAGTCTACAAAAGTAGAAATTATCATTTTTTTATTTTTAATTTAGTGAATTGAATTGTAAACCTTCTCGATGGGTAGCAGAAGAATAAAGAGCATGTTAGAGGCAAAAAGACGTCTTTAAAAAATTACATAAAATCACAGCTAACTAACCATCACGTCACTCTCAAAGCTAGCCCATATTTGCTCTAAATCCGGTCCTGCCTTCCCCGTTCACACATTCATCTTTCAATACCATGTTCCACGTCCATAAATCTCTAATCCAGTAGCGGGCATTTTTCTAAAATTACCCTTTCTATTTCAGGTGAACCGACCATTAACGATGAAGAAAGAAGGCATCCAAACTCGGAACCGAAAACTATCTTCAAAAAGTAAAAAGAAGAAGAGCGGCGGTTCGTGTTTATCCCTCGGTGGTATGATGGGCGACATGATGAAGCCTTTAGACAGTAGTAAAGGCGGTTTTGGTGGTGGCGGTTTCGGTGGTGGTATGGGCGGTGGTCATCCGCATTTAAATGCCGCTCTACATCCCCATCATGCCATGAGCCACTGGTACCAGCACAGTACGCACCCGCAAGGTTTTGTCTCAGGCCCGCCGCCTCCTGCGCCGCCTCCCACAGCCTCGTACCATCACCATATGAGTTCGTTGAGTGCGGCAGGGTTAGGACTAGCATCGAATGGAATGGTAAGTTGATGTTGGGTTTTTTGACGCAGTAAGAAAGCAAGAAATGTCTGCATAAATTAATGCTTGGTTGTTTCTTTGCAGACTAGTTGGCGATCGGAATACACGTGATAAAATGGAGTAACCTGAAAAACAAGGAATTTAATGTAAGAATTGTAGATATTAACGTTAAGGATTTAATTAATTGAACGTGATCATAAGAAAAACTGGTCATCTGTCATTATGTACATTTTATTTAGTGTTTTTTTTTTTTGTAAATTCGTTGGGTGATTTCGTGACCAGTTTGTATGTATAATTAAGTACAAAGATGCAAACGTTTGTAATGTATTGTATATAGATGTTAGTTTGTTTTAAGGCATTTTTAATACAAGTGATGTACATAGAAGAAGAAATTTTAAAGACATGTGCAATCTTCACGTTATTATAAAATATTTATATGTGTGAGAACGAAAGAAAGATATATGCTGGTCCGAAAGTCTTGCTTGCGTTTAAATAAAACCGTTTCGGATCAGATTATATAGACTGCAAATAATGTAAATAATATAAACATTTTATGAGTTGTATGAAAGCCGACCAATTTTATTATAATTAATTGACAGTTTTTAAATTATTATTCATCTGCGTAAGCATTTTTAAAACAAAATCTAGTTTAAAACATTTACGCCCTGTATAGGATTAGATCCGTATTTAAATCAGATTATTTTTAAAATTAATTTCAATTTACAGTACAAATTCGTATTAAGTTTTACATTTTTAACGATATTCTGATTCGATACAGGGTGGTTCCAAAGCCATGTTACAATGCGGCGTTTTTGCTTAGACGCTGTGTTGAGAATTGAATCGATTTTTCGATTTGTAATGTAAGTGAAATAGCATAATTAAAATTTTCAAAAAGATGTAAATAAAATTCGATGTATGTATATGCTCTTTGTGTGATATATAAAATATTCAAACCATAAACCGTGTTTTATTTATTTTATACTCGTACAAGCGTGGTTAGGAAAAGTGCCAAGGAAAGGTAAGTATTCATTAATATCATTATGTGCTAATTATTTAAATTATTCGTGTGTATTACATCATTAAAGAATTGTACAAATAATACATTAAACATTAAAAAATATTTTTTACTGTATATACAGAGTGATCAAAACGGAAAGCCCAAAGTTCTTTGCAATTTACTATAGTTAGTAATAAGTAAAGTAGTTTGTTTTTACTTTAATTAGAAACTGAAATGACCGATGAAAGTGACATACAAGGAAAGTAATAATTTAAAAATTGACGTAATCAAAAGAATTATAACCGAAAAAAAATGTTTAATTTTCAAAAATTTTATGTACTGTTGAACAACAGAACTGTTGTGCTTTCTTTGTAAAAGATTTGTGTCATTAGACTTTTGTCGAGTTTGTAGCATTTTAAGGAAGTAAAATAACCTCCAACAACTCATTAAAGTTGCTATTTATGGTGGTTGGTTCAGCAAGTATCATTTGAAGTTCCAGAGGTATTCACAGGTTTGGGCTAAATTTTCAATGTGGTTAAACTGCATTTATTTGACTGACAAATCAATTACAAATCTAAATAGCACAATCTCTAATTTTTTACGTTTAAACCCAAAAACAAACATCTGTTAGCATCAGCTCTTTTTCATTTTCTCCAATGCAAGATTAGAGATGTCGGAAATCGTCACAATGCTATTACCTCAAGAAAAAAGTCTTTGTTATCAAGATTTACGAGTTACTATTTCTATTTCTCGGAGAAAAAGTAAAGATAAATTACAATTCTTTGCTGATAGTTTTTATTTATAAGGCGTATAAGTAATTATTGAATTTACAAGATTGATGTAGATGACTGTTTAAACGTGTAAATATTTTAACCCTCTTATATTTAATACAGTTTATATCTTCAAATGAAGCTAATGGTATTATTTGCTGGAGTTTTTAGCAATGAATGTGTCAATGAACAAATATTTGTAAATTAAAAAACCAACAGATTGTCTTTAACGGATAGTAGAAGTAGCTATTCCGCGAAAAAATTCTTTATATTTTAATTTTTCTTTAGACCATGTTGTCTTTGAATAAAAAATTGTTTATCATTAAACACACTGCAGTGAATAATCACTTTTTTTACAAAACTAAATAGATCTCTTTCAGCTTCGACATATTGGATGTTTCTCTCAAAACAATTATCGCATATTTTATTACAAGTCCGATAGAATTTGTATTTTTTTGTATATGTTAAGCATGTTAGATAATTAAAAACAAATTTGCAAAAGTAATTATATATTTTTTTACCATACCAGTTGATAAAAGATAAACTAAGCCACTAATCATTGACTCAATCAAAATCAAAATTTATAAAATTCAACAAAAAAATGAAGAAATTGTATTTAGTAGCGTGTGTTCTCTCCTCTTGCGTTTACAATGACTCTATAACGTCTAGTCTGAATCAAATTTTGTACAGTACATTTGGGATATTCTTCAACTCTTCAGTTAAAGCCTCTGAAAACTTATATAAAGTTTGAGGAAGATTTGATCTGCTTCTTTGAACACGTCTCCTAAGAACGTCCCATAAGTGTTCAATCGGATTCAAATCCGGTGACCTAGCCGACCAATCCATTACGGAAATTTCAACAGTTTTCTGGTAGATATAGTGCTGAACTACTCGTGAACGCGCATTATCATGCATGAGAATAAAATCGGGTAGAACAAATGAGGCAAAAGCTACAACATATTCTTCCAAAATCTCTGTAATATACCTATCTGCATTTAGAGTACCATTATTAAGAACATGCAACTCTGTGCGCTCTCCTGAATTAATTCTGTTCCGTACCATTGAGTAAATCGCGTCCCCGAAGTTTTCCACACTCTTTAAGGTCGATCATTTGATGAAAGACTAAATTTTGATTTATCCGAAAACAAAATGTTGGCTCATTGGTTTGTCTAATTCACATGTTCTCTCGCAAACGCAAGTCGTCTTACCCGGTGTTCTCTAGTCAACCGTGGGCTTGTTGCTGGTTGTCTGGCAGGTAAATTAAGTTCGTGCAGTCTATTTTTGACCATTTGATTAGAAACTCGAGTATTATGTACTCTCTGTAGTAAGTTTTGCAAAAACCTAGTCGCTCTAAACCGATTTTTCCTTGCAGTAAGTGTGAGGAAACTATCTTTTGTCACACTTGTCGCCCTATGAACGTTGTCCACGACGTCTTGAATGAGAATTTGTGTCTCAATAACGCTGGTATACCCTGCTGATAGAGGACTGGGCAACATTCAGAAATTCAGCGACTCTCAGTTGATTATGCCCTTCGTGGAGAAGAATGATAGCAGTCTGCAATTCTGCTTTGGTTAAATGCCGAGTAACACATCTGTTATTATCCCTAATTCACAATACAAATTATTTTGACAACAAACCTCTAAAATGATATTAAACTGATTTGACGCTCAGAAAAATATAGATAATTTATGCGATAATTCATTTGAGTAGTGTAATTTAGAAAAATGCAGAAAATTTAATTTTTGTAGAAGTTAATATAGAAAGAACTAAAAAATTTTTTTTTTAAATTTAAATTTAGGTGCATCCACCCTGAGGTTATTATCACGGGTACAATTTAACAGTTATTTAACTACACACTGTTAACTTTGCACTTTTCTTATATTGCACTAAACATCTTGATTTCTTTTAAAAAAAGGACAACATTGTCTTCATTCTGGTTGTTGGTGAGGAGTTCCTGGATTGTAGTGGGAAAGGTGTATTTTTTTCTAGTCTCGTCGTGAAGACTTGAAGAGTACACTCTAAAAGGGAAACATCTGCATTTTGTAGAATGTACTTGTGCGTCATTTGCGTGTGTCCCAAACGTAATCTTGAAAGCACGACTTCTTCACGTCTAGAGTGGCCTGTGTGTGTAAATTTTGTTCCTACATCCGGTTTAATGACGTGAAGGTGATTTTTGGTTGTCTGCCACTTCCTAAGGGTGCTGGTTTTAGCTTCTTTTTCCAGTTCGTTACGTTGTATTTTCTCCATAATGGGGGAGTTGTTGTCTGTTCCTGCTTCTTTGGCTGCTCTGTCGGCGCGTTCATTTTGGCCTATGTTTGCGTGGGCTGGTATCCAGATGAAGTGTATGCAGTGGTTTTTGGACTCAAGGCTGTGTATTTGGTCTTGTATAATCCGGATAATGGGATAGGGTGAGAATATGGTGTTCAATAGTGTCATGCATTTTTGTGAGTCGCTACAGATAATTATGTGTTTGTTTGTGAGCACAGATAATGTGTCTGAGCTGAGTGCTTGTAGTATAGCTGTAAGTTCAGCAGTTAGTGCAGAAGCCATTGAGGGTAGTTTATATTTTTGAATGCTATCTTCTATAACATATCCGCATCCAACTGTATCACTGGTTTTAAAACCGTCTGTAAAAATTACTAGAGGGTCTGGAATAATAGAGTAAAATTTTGTTTGGATAGTATAGTTATCCTCTTGATTTTGTGTCATGTTGGCAAGCTCAAAATTAAAGTTTCTTTTGCTGTGGGTCCAAGGCGGACATGAATTGTATAGGAGAGTGAATGTTGGGGGCAAGGTAAAGTGGAGGTTTTCTAGGGTGTATTGGCGGTTTAGCAATTTTTTCTTGTCAAAAATGGTGTTGGAGCGACGGGAATTAAAGAGTGTGTTTATTGGATTTGAGGTGTTTTTTGAAGCTCTTAAACAGTACATGATAGTTAGGTATTGTCGTCGAAGAGGTAGTGGAATTTCGGATGCTAGACAGTGAAGACTGGCCGTTGGTGTTGTACGAAAAGCTGCGAATATAATTCTTAGAGCGGTGTTTTGTAGGATATCTAGCTGTTTGAGATCACTTGAAGAGGCTGTAGTGTATGCAACCGAGTCATAGTCTATTATTGGTCGCACAAGTGTGCGATAAAATTTCAGCAATATTTCAGTTTCTGCAGCAATATGACCCTTCCAGGTCAATTTGCTGTCTAAAATTACTCCCAGATATTTTACTTGATTTGCAAATTTCAGTGATTGATTATGAAGTGTTAGAAGTGGTGGATAAAAAAATTATTTGAATTCACAAATAAATTCTTTTGTAAAATTCCAATTACAATAATTCAGCGTAGTGGAACGTTGTGGAAAAAATTGTGGAAAATTTATTTTCTGACTGAAAATTCTATCAAAAATTCTGATTTTTAAGATAATTTTAAATTATTTACCAAACAAGTCTGTGTTAATTACGTGTTAAACAATGCTAAATAAATAAATATTTAAAACAAAGTGCAATGAAAATATTTTCTTTGTTTGAAATTTGTCTGAGTTTTAAAATTTATTTCCGAAAAATAATGTATTCAAACTAATTTTAATACAAGAGTAAAAATTAAAAATTAAAATAATTTCTCACGACACATAAATAATAAGAAGTATAATAACACAATAAAATTTGTTTACGTATTAGAATGAACCCATTGAAATTCACCTGCCATTATTTGTTACCACCCAGTGACACTATCATTTTACCCGAATGTGACAAACAATAAATTTAATTAGAAATCATTAATTAATGTCAGAATTTCAAACGACAAAGCTAAATCATGTCAAAATCCTCAAGTACTAGTACAATTGAGAATTAGCAAAGGAATTCTTCTGACAGACCGAATGAATAGAGTTTTTGGATGGGTGAAATTCCGCAAATTACCAACGTAACGGTTCGATTAACTTCTAGTACCATTCTAAAAGAAAAAGTACTTGCGACATTAAACCTGATGTCCTCTGATAAGATTCTAAATAGATAAAATTTTGCGGAAGTTTTTTCGAAAAATGCAAATGGGCATAACAGTGCAGCTTGTCATGTAAATGTAGTGAATTTATTCGTTGGTAATTTCCGTTGGGTTCCATTATCTTGGGCAGTTGGTGTGAAGTGTTATTGTTTATTAGTGGGTTCTACCGAAGATGAGCGGTACTTTCTTGGTGTTCGCCTTGTATGTGGTGTGTGCAATGATGGCATAAATAGAATAGCTAATAAGTTTATAACAGGATGGCGGCTGATGGACGTGTATTGTGCGGACCCATCAGGCGGGTCGCGTTCCGTGACAGCCATGAAATTACAATGTTCACTTCGGAATCGATTGAACAGCGTTACATGGTGTATTATAGCGCTGCTAATCAAACCATCAGCCGCACCACGGGCGACTTAGGCCAGTACCGGACCCGGCCTTAAGTAAATTAATACAATGATGGAGCGTTTAATGTCCTATTACTTTTTATCCGAGGATTCGTCACAGATTTTGGATTAGCAGATGCCGGACGGCCACCGAAACTGATTCAGCTTATTTAAATTATTAGACGATACCACTTCACTGGGATTTCGTGATAATTAGAGAAGATTTATGCAAGAGTCCAAATAGTTAATTAACAAAATGAGGATCTTTCAAATTTTCATAACTTTGCTTGATTTTATCGCAGTTTAATTGAATCGATGATGGTAAAAAGAAAGTATCCATCTTTAAGATATAATTTAGTAACATAGGTGCTTAATTAGACACTTTATAACACGAAAAGATAATTGCAAGACCTTTAAAAAATTAGTAAACTCTTTCTCCAAATTTCCAAATAAATCAAAAATTTATTTAGACTTTAAATTTAGATTTATTAATTTAGACTCTAAATCATCTATAAGAGATATAACAATCATTGTCTCTATATTACCGATGTTCGTTTTTACAGCCGCTGCTACTAGCAACGGCTGTGAAATAAAGTAGAATTTTAATTAATTTATTAATCGGTCATCTGCAAAATTCTTTAAGATCAAAAAAAATAAATAAATTTAACTTATTTTATTTTGTAGAATAAAAATATTTTCAATTTTTGAAACTGTACATTTTAGTCAATATTTCAACAGAAATATAAGCAGTTCTATATAAACAGAGTCTGCTAGAAACAGTTTTACCAAATATTTAAAAAAAAAACTAAAATAGAAGACAAATTTGGATATTTTGTTTACTATTAGAGACACATTTTGTCTTATAAAATAGAGAAAATTCAGATCACAATAGGCAGACAAAAATTAAAATAAGCGTTATCAATAAAAATAAGAAAATGCTTGGATAATAATTTGATAATAGGACAAGATAGGTTGTATAAAATAAGAAGAAGATATTATTTTAAAAAAATACAAAAGAATATTAGAAAAAACCCAAGAACTTTATGAGTTTGATAAGAGTATAGAAGAGAAGTGGGAAGAGAAACTAAAAATTATTAAAAAATTAATAATCAGAGAACAAATTGTAGAAAAAAAGAAAACGAATGTAAAAGCCTGCTTTGGTAAAGATTATAAATAACAAAAACAAAAAAAAATGTGATAGCAAAGAGAATGATGATAAGCAGCTACAAATAAAAGAAAAACAAAGACCAGATACCAGAAATTTGCAGAGTAAAGAATAGACAACACAACACCAAAATTATAGAAAGGATTGGGGTTATAATAAGCTTCTGAAAAATGTTATTTTGCTATTTTACTACAATAACTAGTAGGAAGAGAACAAGAAGTAAAAAAAAACACAATATCTTAAAAAAGGATTAAATAAATTATTGCAGAAAACTCGAATATTTGAAGAGGAACTGTAAAATAGAAAAATGCAAGACGACATTTGATGAAGTAAAGAACATTATCAATAAATTGAAAAACAATGATTCTAGCAGAAGACAAAATACAAAAATAATAAAAAAAATACTTTGATGAAAATAATTAAAAAGCAAAAATTTAAAAAAAATAATAGACAATAAAAACAAAAAAAAAGGCGGCACCAAAGAAGATCATGCATAAAAAAATATACCTAGCTGTTTAAGAAACTACAAAAAACAAAGAGCAGAGGACAAGAATTTGCAGAATAAAGACAAGACAATGCAACACCAAAATTACAGAAAGCTTTGGGGTGATAATCTTTTGCCAATAATGCTAAAAATTACTTCTAATATTTATGTGGATATACAAATCAAAAATATTTTGCTGGATTACTAGAATAAATATAGTGAATAAGTTGGAACGACAGAGAAAGTAATAGAAACATGAACAAAATATTTTGAAAAAGTTTTAAATAAATTATTGTAAAAAAGTAGAATAGTTGAAGAAGAACGGTATAATAAAACTTATCAAAAAAGCAAAAGACAACATAAAAAAAGAAATAATAAAAAATTGCTTCTGCTTTAAACACAAAAAATGATTAGAGAAATTTAAAGATTTTGTGTTTTGATGTCTAAAACTAAATTTTGGTCAGTATTTTGAAAAAGCTGAAAGTCTTTTTTGTTGTTGAAGGTTGAAGCCATATGTTGAAAATGATCTTAGAATCAAGAAACAGATTAGAATTTTTTTGTAAATATACAGGGTGTTATGGAAGGTTTTGCAAAAATTTTAACAGGTGCTTTAATTTGTTGTGAAGATGTAAATTTCACAAATTTTATTTGTGATATCAAAAATTTACTTTTACATTTTTGTAACCCCTAATTTAACACTGCGCTCATGATGGCATTTTCAAGTTCAAGCGAAGAGATAAAAAATTTAATCTTGTAAAAACTTGAGCGTTTTTTCTAGAAGTTTCTGATCAACAGTATTCTAATAATAAATTGCGGTAGTGTAACAATAAATTTATATCAATAGTGCATTTTTCTAATATGGATGTCGTCCTATGTCGCGGTAATGCGTCTGCAGCTCGGCGTTTGTCCCAACGTTTTTTGGAAATGTAATTGCCATGATGCCAACGTTCACAAGTATTGTAACAACCTCAAATCATCGAGAAGGACGCCGAAGAAGCGATCACAATCTTGAAATGGAGCCGAAAATTCTTTATGTGATTGAAGATGAACCAGATCTAAGTATTCGTAAACCAGCGGTATAATACGTGAACGTGTTTCTGCCCTTATTGCGTATCATACCCTTTATGAACAGGGTTAATAAAGTTTCATTTTGCCCTACTAACCTACCTAAAATCAGCTGTGTTTACACTTTTCTTTTCAATTTTCATCACTGAGAAAAAATATTTGCTAAAAAAATTTGATTTTAGGAAATCTTTTCTCTCTGTACACCACGATTAAATAACAGCACGATTAAATTATACGTTAAGTATAAATGCTTATTAAAGTTAACGTTAAGTAAAACGTTAACCGCAACATAATAATAGCCCTTTTCTATAAATCCCAGGATTTGCGGGTAATTGCCAAGAATGTAAAAACTTGAGGTAAACACACAGTTCGATGTTTTCAATGTCGAATTGTTTCGGCAGGTGAATCGGACATCTGCCGGCACGCGTCTTATACACCTGAGTGTAATTAGTGCATGCATTCACCTGTCCACTACTTATATGACATCTAAGGTTCTTGTCCTACACATTTCGATAAAAGTCCTATTAAATTGCCACGCTTATCCTTGTGGCAGTTTTTTTTAACAACATAAATTTACAAAAGGGGAAGTCGCACTGAAGGACACAATTCTGGATATGGAAATTCACCTGGAATTTTTATATGTAAATTATAAATATTCCGAGCTTTCGACGAAAAGTTATTTTTGACAGATGGTCATATTTTGATGTGTAACAAAAATTAATTTTTGCAGCAGCTGCTATAAATGCCATAAATTAGAGCTTCTAAAATGGGTAATTAATTAGCGATAGGCTTTTTTAATTTTCTACTATCGTTTGGTGAAGAATTTTAATAACTTAATTCTTCTGCTTTATAAAGAAGTTCTCAAAATTGTTTGAGACAGACAAAGTCTTCTGTTTTAATTCTTGAAGACCCCAACTTTGTTGTCGAAACGCGCATTGTGTTAAGTCAAGTGTTTGGTGTTAGTGGGTGTTTTACATTATTTAAGACACCAAAAAGACCCAGCAAGAAGTTTTAAGACAGACAAAACACCAGTATGAAAGGTAGTTGCAATATAATCAAAATTTGTCTTTACAAAGTCGCAAAATAGAGAGAGACCTAACTATTATTACAATATTAACTTGTAAAAGGATATTACAAATAAACATATAAAAATCCGGAAGTGTTTCAATGTAATTTGAGCGTAGATTAGCCTGTATATATAATTATGTAAAAAAGTGTTAAATACATGGTTCCAATCAGTGGCGATGGGACAAAGCCTCCTTGGCCAGAGCTGGCCGGTGACCCTATTAAACTCTAACAAAGCACATTTTGTTTTATTATTTAGTCGTTGGATTTTTCCATATTTATGAGCGGATGCCGAGTGCATATTTTAGTAATAGTAGACTTGCATAAAAGTCAATATTTAGTTTTAAAAAAAATTTGCAACGAATTCTTCTTAAGCCAGGCCCGGTGTTACCAGCAGGTGACTCCGAGAAGTTTCAGATGCCCGAATAACGTAAATTAGCTCTCTGATGTATTTATTTTCATCGCCCTAGTTAACAATATTGATTCACCATTGATGCGTATAATTCGGTGCGACTAATCGAAAATTTTCTTCATTGCTCAATTACGAGAAGGTAAATTTGCGGATTTTGTCCAAGATGGGATAAAGTTGTTCAGTGAACTGAAAAACTGGGTATTAGGGACGATACATCGGCGACACTCCGTATGCCGGACCTCGCACCTCACTGATTTTCCTGGATTTAACTCAAGATTGATTCAGGGATTTCACAAAAGCTGGACATTTATTACTAAGAAAAATAAACTGGTACACAGGAGTGACACAAAAACCAATTTTAAATCAACACTGGATTGGTTTATAACATGTATAGTGATTTGAGTGATTCACACCAGCTGGAACGATTTAAATCCTGAATTTCAAATCTTTTCAATAAAACAGAGATAAGATCGAGGTATTATCATTTTAATAAGGCGGAAATGCGGGAGTGAGTAAGCAAACATTTCAGTATTTCTTCAGTAAAATGTAGTATTGTTTGTTAGCTTTATCTTATCAGTGAAAAATATAACGATTTGAAAAACAATTTTAATTAATTAAAAAACAAACTCTTTTAAATATTATTAAATAAAAATGTTAGAAATTATTTATGTGTGAGTTTTTTAATTGTAAAACGTAAAAATTTTAATAACAAATTTACTCATTTGTAAAATAAAGTATTTGACTTTTAATTTTTACCGAGTTTCCTTATCAGGTCAAAAGGCACTGTTATTCATACCTATTATTTTATTTTTCTTGATTTATCTATGTTAAACTGGTGCAAAATAAATTATTACTTAAACAATAATATCCACGCACTCGAATTTAACAAGATTCTTGCACGCACAAATTTACGAATTAACGTGCAAATGTAACAATAAAAATGTAAATCAATAAAAAAATGCGTGATTTAGAACACTTTGAAGGATCTTTTCTAATTATCTTACAAATTCAGATAACAAAAATATTTATAACTTTATTTGAATTTATATCAATAATGAAAGAGTTAAAATTTGAGTCAAATTCACTAATTTAATATAAAAAAAAGAATATGAGAAGCAGAAGGAGAAGTAGATGAAGAGTTGTTTATTTTTGTACTTTTCTATTGTTCTAACATTGCAGTCATTACATAACTAGTAGAGGCCTGAATGATGTAAAGAAGGCCTGATGTAAATGATATAATGATAACCTGATGTAAAGGAGGAATTTAATTCTTGTTGTGAACAAGACAAGTCAAAGAACTAGGTACTTTTAGACTTAAAATTGACATTTAGATTAAAGTTTGTTAAAATATGAGAAACAAAAAGAAAAATTTTGCCAATTAAGATAATAGAATAACAAAAAGATTTTAAAAGAAAAGATGTAGAAAGAAAATTATGTAATATGTTAAACCTAAGAGAATTTTTGTTTCTGAATTTTTAGAAAAAAAAAGCAAAAACAATTTTTCTTCAAGATTGTTTATAAATTATTCTGCTAAAAATGAGAGTCTAGTGTTAAATCTGTGTTTTTTTGTATACAGGATGTCTCACGAACGTGCACATAATTTAACCAAATGATTTACAGAATTATTAGCCCCCAAAAATATACTTTATTTTTTTATGTACTTGTTCGATTTTGATGAAACTTGGTATACGCTTTCTGTATTAGATAGCCACCTTACAGTGTAAATTGTAGTATTGTAAGACATTTTAAAAAAGGGCTGCGAAGGCACTATTCCCGATTTCGGATAACTAAAGCGACCTCTGGTGGCGTTTGGAACAATCACATCGAAGCGTACCATTATTATTGTTGTTTACGACGTAAACGTCTAAATTCGTCGTTTTCTTTTTAATTTTTGTGTAAAATGTCTGGGACAGCAAAAAATACAAAGACAAATAAGACTGATGTTGTGTTTATGAATGTCACATACTTAAAAATAAAGAACCTAGTGTCAGTTTTCATTTCTTTCCACCCCAAACGGTGGTAAGGTTAAGATCGTTAATTTTACGGTACTGAGGAATTTGTGGACAGAAAAAACGCTTGGGAAAGAGCTTCAATGATGGAAAAACGTTCTACAAAATTTTTAAGAGTGTGTGGAAAACATTTCGCTGATAAGGACTATATGTATCATTCAAGATTGTCTAAAAAACCACGTTTAAAAAAATTAGCAATCTGATCAATCATACCATAAAAATGAATTACACGAGAAGAAAAAACAACGTCCTTTGAAAAGAAATTTCAAAAAAAGTGAGTTCCAAATACAAGAGCAAAAGAAGGTTCTGTGAATCATTGTGATGAAAATATTACATCACTTAACGTGAAAACAAGCTTGTTAGACACAGATAGTTATTACTTAATGAATAATAACCTAAAAATGCACAAAAAAACACACGTTATACGTTAACACACGTTATGCTCTCAGCCGCGGTATGTTTTTCTGACTGTCATCTGTCAAATGTGTGTCACAGATCAGCTGTTCGAAATTGCGAATTGACACAATTTGCTTTATAACTTTGCAGCACAAATTAGTCTAACGTTGGCGTTACTATTGTTTGAATGCTCATTTTCAATTGAATGTAAGAAATTTTACTTTGTATTTTGTTATTTCACTTTTTCTTTTTTAGGTACCATCAATTTATTGTATTATTTTTGTTGATATTCCTAAACTTCATTCTAAAAACGTAAAAAACAATTTTTTCAAACCAACGTTAAACTAATTTGTGCTACAAAGTTATGAAGCAAATTGTGTCAAATGGTCCCTTGCAGCCCCCTTTTTAAATGTCCTACAATACTAGAATTTACACTGTAAAGTGGTTATCTAATACAGAAAGAGTATACCAAGTTTCATCAAAATCGAGCATGTACTTTATTAGATAAAAAAAAATAAAATGTATTTTTGGGGCGATTTTTGAGAGCTAATAACTCTGGAAATAATTTTTTTTAATTAATTTTTACTTCTTAATCTTTGATTAAATTATGTGCACTCGTTCGTGAAACACGCTGTATATTATTGTCAAAAATAGGAAAAAAATTAATCTAAAACACATTTAAATAAAGATCTTAAATCAATTGGCGTGTAAAGAAGAAAGCGATTCAAAAAAAAATTACTAAGAGAAGAAAGAACTTCATTAGCAGAAATAGAAGAAAATAGCTTAGTGACATCAAAAGAAACAAGAAAAAAACCTAAAAAATTA
Organism: Tribolium confusum; assembly: GCA_029207805.1. Classification (NCBI taxonomy): domain Eukaryota; kingdom Metazoa; phylum Arthropoda; class Insecta; order Coleoptera; family Tenebrionidae; genus Tribolium; species Tribolium confusum. Next base: position 28,546,832 of record JALGAY010000006.1, on the reverse strand, counting down.
TTCAAATTTTTAATTTTCTTAGTAAGATCTAAAGAATTTCTAACAGAGAATTTATTATCAATCTTTATGAAATTTCTAATAACTTGATTTAACCACTTTCCTAATTTATGGCAAGATGAGTTGGTATAAGAAACCACTGGTCTTATTGAAGTATTATTTTTATAAATTTTGGAAAGTCCATAAAGTCTAGAGGTAGAAGAATTCATAGAAAGCAAAAGAGACTTATAAATATTAAATTTTGTTAGAATAAGACAAAATGAATCAAGAGTAGATGTAAGTAAAGAGTTTAATTTTGAAGTTTTTTGATAAAGTGAATTATCCTCAATTACTTTGCAATTCTCTGTAATTATCAAATTTTCAGTTTTTACTTTTTTCTTAATTGAGTCTAGTGTTTTATCTCTCTAGACATGCGGTCAGTGAGTAATTTTGAAAAACTGAACTCTAGTTATATATTGACGAAATCGCTTTATTGGGGGTTAAATTAATATTATTATTATTATTATGAGAGTTGTCAAACAGGCGAATCCAATTAGAGGACAACAAATAGCAGAAAAGTAAAAAAAAGTAAGAAAATGAAAAATAAAGAAAAAAAACCTAGAAAGAAGAATACTGAAGAAATTGAGACCGAACTTCACTAAGGCTAGAAACATTAATATCACAGACAGAACTGATTTTGTTAAAATTGCTGCACATGACATAGATAGGGGATTTCAATGCAACATTTGTTCGAGCTTTGCGAGAATGGAATGTTATATCAAGTCTGGTGGTTTGACGAGGAACATGAAAATTAAGTATTTGGAGAATATTTGGACAGTCAATCTGCCCATGAAGAAGACGATGAAGAAAAGTGACAGATGCTAAATCTCTTCTAGTACGCAAACTTAGCACGCCAGATTGTTGTAGTAAATTCTTATGACTAAAACCCCGTGATGGGTAGAAAGCAGATATTTTAAATGACAAGTATTTAAGAAATTTACGCTGTAATATGAGAAGCAACAGAAAATTTCAGTATTTCTTAAATTTAAAATAGAATTTTCGTATTTAACAGCTAAATTATAAATATTTGTGATTGTAGTAAGAAAAGACAAAACAAATTTAAGACCTTTTTTAAATAAATCCAACTCTAAAGGAGAGAAATTAACATTTAAAAATTGTGTTCAGAAAATTGTAAATTATTATAGAAACTGTAAATTTAAATGTTTGTGTTCTAATTATTTGTTTATCTTTTTGTTAAAGCACTTATGTTTTTGTAAAATTGTTTTAAATTAGTATTTTTATTTCTTCTTCAACCTTTTCTAATTGCATGTTGATTCAGTCATTTTTTCTTTTTATTTTACGTTTGTTACATTTCTTTTAGTTTTATAATCAATTACATTTTGTTTCGTGTTTTGCTAAATTTTTTTGACTTGTTAATATTTTTGATCAAGTCATTCTTTATTTTAAAGATTTGTTGTTCTTTCTAGTATTGTTATACTACTTTTATTGTATTTCTTTAACTCTGTATTTCTTTAACTTTTCGTCAATGTTTTTTGTTAGACATTGTGCATATTCTAATAATAACAAAAGTAATAAATAATATCGTTTTTTTACAACCGTTTACAGTGTTAACTCATCTAATTGTAAGCAAATAATTTTTTTATTGCGTAATTAAAACAGAAAAAATGAAGTTAAGTTCGTGTCCAACCTGAAATAAAATTGGTATTTAAATGGGTAAATTAGCTTATCTAGGTGTACAACAAAGAACTTAACTAGCAAATAGCATCATTTAATTAATCCCAGAAAAATATGAAATAACGATACGTAATTAAAACATACCTTTTATTAGTTTTGTTACAGCCTCCCCTGCTGCGAAATGTAGCAATAGCGTGGTCGAATAACCCTCCATTGTTAAAGAAAAACATGAAATTAGCAGTAAATTTAATGTTTGATAAGACAAATAAAACCGAAAGATACTGTCATTTATGATAAAAGCAGCGTGTTAGTTATCGTCGGCGCGTAAAACCGTTTGATTGTCATCGAATTCAAAATTAGTATTTTTTGTCATGGAAGAGTAAGATGCATGCCCTGTAAAATTTCATCTTCTCTGTAACAAAAAGGTAATAAGTGGCACGAGCTGGGGTCCCTCTGAACCAATCAGTTCCGAAACAAGAGACTGTTATTTGCGTTCACAGACCGGTAACTATGGCAACCATCAAACCGGGACGCCGTAAATATAAAAAAGAAAAAATATTACACATATACATACACACAGCAAACACACAATAGCCTAATATTCGCACGGTGTGTGAGATATTACCGTGTGTAAGAGAGAGATGGAGAAGTAAGGCACTTCTGGTTGTTGGTGTTAATTTCAGTCATTATCTGACGATCTTTAGACTTGACTAACTTGCGCGAGAGAAAGAAAAATTATGTAGATCCATTCGGACAGGTGAGTTTTCAGGATTAAAGGCATTGTTACGTGTGGAATACTCCGAAGGACCAATTTCGAATGCATATGCATGCGAGCAACATATTAATTTATACACTCATTAGCATATTCGTATCCGTTAGACTTTTTTTCAACATATGCTGGCTACAGTGGTTAATTATGACACGTGAAAAACACTTGTCCACGGACTAACTATTGGACGATATTGTACCGTATTTCATCTCGAGTTTAATTCGACTCCTTCTCTATTCGTGAACGCGAGTCACGAAACAGTAATAGAAAAATTCGTTATAAAGCTATATGATTTATTTATTGAACCGTGTTTTAATTGCTATGCTATTTGAAAATTTATGATTTGTTACATATTAATACTAGCTTTAATTACTTCCATTTATCTACCCTAACTAGCAATATATACGATGTGTTTCAATAACCGCAGTCATTTCAATCCCTAAACACCAATTCGAAATTTCAATATGAAATCTGATTGACAGACACGAGATTTGAATGTTTTTTATAACGGAAATAAAATTCCCATGTGATATATTTATTGTTGCTTTTTGTACTTTATGTTTCCTCTTGAGTGCAAAGTAACAAGTTATTATCTGTGAGAATTCATTATTGTGTCTACGTATTAAGTCATTTATTTTTAAATACCATCTATATCATATTTATCTACGTTTCCTTGCATGCTAGTCTATGATTGTGTTATTTTCACTATAAGATGCCAGCTTTTATGCTTCTTACAGGCTAAATGCTTGCACAAATTACAAAAATTTGATAATAACACTATCTAATTTGTCACAAAAAAAATGATTGTTTTTCTTCAAAAAACTTTGAAAAGCGAAGAATACATTCAGAAAGTTGGCTCACAAATACTCGCAGCATGTCATAAAAACGTAAATACGAGGTATTTAAGGCAATACCCGTTTTGACAAACCTCTAGAGTTCTGGTAATAATCCATTTGTTGTTAAAAAGTGTTGCGTCAATTTTTTTTCTTGATGCTTAGAGGTCAGTCCGTCAAAACCGTTGTTACTCTTTAAATAGTTCTATTGTTATAAATATTTACAATTTTAGTCAGATTTTATTCCTGAAATGCATCAACTGTAATTCATACTCAAGTAACGGGCTATCCAATTCGAGCTTGATAAAGTAAACTTAAAAAAAAACACTCGGAAAAAAAATATTCGGAATGTAATGTAATTTTTATTTGATTTTAAAGATTGATCCTTGCCACTTTTAGTTAAACCAGATATCATTCAAATGTCCTCCACGAGACTTCTTACAGGCCTTGATCCTTTTGAGTTAATTTTCAACGACTTTCCGGCACATTTCGGGCGGTATCTCGGCCATTACATTACGAATATTAGTTTTCAATTCGTCAAGAGTTTGAGGATTGTTTGCGTAAACACGATCTTTCGCGTAGCTCCACAAAAAGAAATCCAAAGGTGTCAAATCGCAAGATCTTGGAGGCCAATTGACATGAGCCAATCGCGAAATCACACGTCCAGAAAATTTCTCTTGCAAAAAAGCTCGATTTGCTTGTGTTACGTGACTGGTTGCTCCATCCCGCTGGAACCACATATCGTCAAGACCATAATCTTCGATTTTCGAAAAAAAAATAATCGGTTAACATGCGGCCATAGCGCATAGAATTGACGGTAACGGTTCGTTCTTGGTTGTTCTCAAAAAAATACGGCCCAATCACACCACCAGACCACAATGTGCAACAAACAGTGATTTTTTCCGGGTGTAATGGTTTCTCTACAATCAATTATAGATTTTCTAAGCCCCAAATTCTACAGTTTTGCTTATTAACGTATCCACCAAGCGAAAAATGAGCTTCATTACTAAAGAAAATTTTGTTGGAATAATCAGCATCGACGGCCTGTTTTTCCAATACCCAATTTGCGTAGGTTCTTCGTTGTCCATGTTCAGCAGGCTTTAGCTCTTGTGTCAAATGGACTTTATACGGATGAAGATGCAAATCCAGATGCAAAATGCGCCATAAGATAGGCCTAAATGTTGAGCTCGACGAGGAATTGACAAATTTGGAACTTCTTCCACACTTTCAGCTACAGAAGCGATATTTTCAGCATTGGGAATGTTTCGATGATGCACAGGTCTTACAATATCAGTAACAAATCCAGTTTGTTCAAATTTATTTACTGTATTCAATATGGTTTGCTTTGTAGGACGATTATGACGACCATAATCTACTCGTAAAGCGTGAAATGTGGATACGACAGAATCACTATTTTTATAATAAGATTTAATAATTTTAACGCGTTGGTCGAATGTTAATTGCTCTATATTCTTAAATGGCAGAATGTCAACTAAATAAATGACAGCGTACTTGACGTTTACCTTTAACAGATGTCGGTATACAAATTTTTACTTTATCAACCTCGAAACGGATAGCCTTCTCTGTTTTCAACTAATGTCATAACTTTATCATTAATTTATTATTAAAAAAAGGTTTAGTATCAATTTCAAAAGTGCCGTTTTGAGAGTAAAAATAAAATTTGTATATTCAGTATACAAGAGGTCCCAAAATTGCGGAATAATAAACTGATAGAAATAGGCGTTTTCTAGAATTAAAGAAACATAAATTTCTTGTTACTTTTATTTTTAAGACTCTTAAATAATTGTAAGACTTTTTGCAGCACTTGTCTACAGTTTGTTACATTTTTAAATGTGCTTTTGTTGTTAATTTTGTTTAAAATATCATTTGGCAATATAGCTTTCCAAATTTCGCAGTTGTCGCTTCACTTCTAAAGAAACTATCTCTGTATCTCTGTGTAATAATTGATGGCACGTCAAATCTAAAAACTCTAATTTTTTGGACCTTAATTAATACCGTATCAACAGGTTGCTCCGATAATTTTGGGACATCCTGTATACCTACCAGCAAACCTAGTAATAATTCTAGTACCTAAATACGTAATTACTCAAAAGTAACCATAGTTACTACAACTAACCAGAGCCTCAAATTCTGCACTAAATTTATTAAAATTTGGAAGAGCTAATAAAGAAAAAGCTGTCATACGATGTAATCAAAATTATACAAAACAAATTTATTTAGTGTTGTAAAATCCATAAAAAGATTTAAATTTAGACAAATGATAGAGAACAGAAAGATAGAATTATTTCTGAAAATTTTCAGAATAGTCAACAATAGTTATTTTTATTACAAGGCCAGAAACTGTCGTTTTGCGAGTATGAACACGGATACTCGCGAAGAAGTTTCTAGCCGTGTGATAAACAACGTTTTTTAGGCCGAAAAGTTGCCTAAATTTAAAAAAAAAATTTATTGTAAAAATTTTTGGCCCTAGAGTATTTGTTTTTCTGAGGTTGGTAGCATTATCATGATAACTAAATTTTAAATTTAAAATATCATTGGCAATAAACAATTATAAATTCTCTCAAATCATGTTTCTGTGCTAAAGAGAATTTTGTGAAAACTTCTTCCAATAAATCAGAAAATAGAAGACGATTATAACCCAGAACATATAAAAAATGCAGCCAGAAAGGCAATTGAAAATTTGCTGCCTGAAAAATCATATAACAGGTATTGGAATAAATACAATTTAAAAACAGAAAATCCCTAGATTTTTCTTTCAATTTCTAGACAGTGCAAAATAGTGACAAACGCAAACGATCACTTTCCGGACGATTTATACGACTAGAAATTTAGTGTTTCTAGACTGAGGCCTAAAAGCCCGGATAAAAAACGTCTATTATAAATCCTGAAATAATTCCATATTTTTGTCCAAAATTTTAAAGATAAAAACTCATTTCAATAGTGCCTACTTAATGATTTCCATTTCAAATTTTAGCCTCCAAAAATTCAGCAATATAGTAGTAGAAAGTCCCAAATAAAAGTAATCATCTGTTATCCTATTATCCTAGTTTCTCCGCTACATCTGAAAAACTCTACAAAATCGTGGTAGCAGAAACATTCAATAGAATAAGCCCTAAATACAGACCCTACTTATAACAATTTGCTCTCAAACTTATACAGTAACAAACCTTTTGAACAAAAAAAAATTGCTTACTGCACAAGAACTCTCTGCAAGTGGTCAAATAACTTTCCTTCGCATTAAGCATCAGGCATGGAGAAGCTGTAAGCTGACAGATTGTGCCTTCTGAAAAATAAATGTGGCTCAACTTAAAAAGCAACACTCTCAAAAAATCTAGTCTCAATGACTGCAGCACTTTAAAGTAGAGTTTCTGTTATTCTCATCTGTATTTTGTTTAGCAAATAAATACCTTAATTACCTCTAGCTACCCTAAATAAAACAATCAAGTCAATCTCCTAATTTTAAAAACAGAAGTTTGTGGACGCGTTTTAGGAAGGTTTAATTTGGTCCGCATTACAAAGAAAAGTCATATTTAACAGTCTTGCTTTGTAAACTGTAATACTACTATATTTATTCAGTCACATTTTATGTATTTCGTATTTGAGCACTCTTTGAAAGTTGGTTTTTGGTTTTGTTAGTTATTGAACTTTGTTTTGGTTTGTTTCTTGAATTATTATTTTGTTTTGTTCCATGCTACGCCACTGGTGTTACAGTTATCGCGCATTTTAAGCTCCGCCCTGTCTTTTTCTGATTTGACTTTCACTCTACACTAAAAATCCAAAATTCAACAAACAATATCCGATATAACAAGTGCTCCAAAAAATTAGAAATTGAATTTATTGTTTCTTCTTGTAACCTATCCAAAAACGACTTAATAACAAAGATTTTAGACACATTTAACTTCTTCACACTGTGTAATTTTGTTGCAAAAATTGCAAAGTAGGTACATCCGAGGTTACAGTTTCACAATTTTTTATTACAAGAACAAAGACGTTTCTACTAAATGTGAGTCATTCAAAATGCACTACATTTTTCCTTGAAGAAGAGAAAAACAAATTTTGTTCTGGCTTAATTTTATTTAAAAATCTGTTACGACGTTTTATAGTCATATTTAGATATAAATGCTTTTAATTTATTTAAATTATTATAAACTGAAGACACTCAAGGCCGGAAGATTATGAATAAATCATTAGTAGTAGTATTATGATTCAATACCATAAATCACAAGCGCATCTACACGGTTGTCTGAGTTTGCTTCATGTTGGGCGTCAATTTGATTAGTATTGAATTGATAAAAAATGTGTTAAAATTTTATATCTTTTTTATTAAGATTGTTAAGTTTTATTTACTTGTGTAGAATACAAATTCGAATTGATCTGAATAAATATCGTATTGAGCTGCGATAACCGAGAAACCGTAGTTTAGAATCTTGTTTTTGTCATGACTTAACAGTAATAAAATAGCGAAGCTTTCGTTTGAAAAAAAAAACTGTTGGCATGTGCGATGCATTTGCTCTAATTGCCGCAAACTGATTTTATTCAATTCCAGAAGTAATAATAATTTTTTTCTTTTCGATCGCTCGAACGCGTAATGAAATTTCCTCCGCTATAAAATTTATTGTCAATATAACAAGGTATAAGAAGGTAAACAGAGCTTGAAGGTGTGCTTATGAATTTAGATAGCTTTTACGGTTTTTGGCCTGAAGCTTAATGCAGAAAAGTCTATTGAAATGAGTGGCGTTAAAGAAACTCTTAATTCGCTCATAAAAAAAGTTACAACAGAGGCGTGTGAATGAAAAGAAATTGGAAATTATATGAAAGCGACCGACTTTTTCTTTTAAAAAGGGCGAAAAAATTAATGTAGGGTTAGGCGTTCTAATCCGATAAATCAAAATCCAATTCGATATCTATTCCGCCCTTACACATATATCTTTGTGTGATGGTCCGGATACACCCCGTCGGTTTTCACTTCTCACTAGAATCGTATACACTAAGGGGACGATATTCAATTCATTCCACCACATAAAGTAAAAATTTACTGACGGTCACTTTTTCACATGGACGCCCACCAAAAGGTCAAGTTTATTAAGAAGCGATGAGCCCGGCCTGATCGGACTCGAAATATTGCCAGCTTCCGATGAGCTTTCGATCTTATCACAAACGGTATTTATATTTAGAACGAGCCAAATTTGTTTTACACACTCTTTTCGAAATATACGATCAATCAATCAACTCAAAATAATCAATTTCTGACACAGTCTTTTTTATTTGTTATTAATAACTATTGTTAACACTGTTTCTATACTAAATAAGTCTATAGATCAAGCCAAAAGTCAGTAAACTATTTCTTTGACCTCTTTACAGACTTTTTATTTTATTTTACAGATCGTTGCTGATGTTTTCTTGCTGTTGTATAAACTAGCCTACTAAATAAGTCTATCACCACTTTAGAAAACCTCTTACACTATTTTACAGATTGTTTCAAGATTGTTCATATTGTCTGGCCAAATCTAGCAAAAATTCAGAAAGCTGCAGTCTTCTGAAAATTCTTAATTCGGCGTGCCGATGCCGTTTATAAAATCGTGTTGTGCTCTCACACAATTTTGAGATTTCTGAGACGATTATTTTAATTTGTTGTTCATTACTTTTTGTAATAACATGTGTTATGTGTTTCCTTACTGTTGTATATATAAACTAACCTACCAAATACCTAAGTCTTTCGATCAAACCAAAAGTCAGTAAACTATTTCTTTAACCTCTTTATAGACTTTTTATACTATTTTACAGATCGTTGCGTGTTGTGACTGTCATACTCACAAACGTCTAGCAAAAATCCTGAAATTTGCAAGCTTCTAAAAATTCTTAATTCGACGTGGCACTTATCTTATCGTTTTATGTCTTTACACAGTTTTGAGAAATTAACCAATTTGTTGTTAATTACTTTTTGTAGTAACTTATACCTTCTTAACTTGTTAAGTGTTTCCTTACTGTTGTAAGCCTACTAAATAAGCCTTTAGATCAAGCTAAAAGTCAGTAAAATATGGCTATGACCACTTTAGAAGATTCTATACCATTTTACAGATCGTTTTGTAATGTAACTGTCGTACTCACAGACGTCCTGTCAAATCTACCAAAAATTCTAAAAGCTGCAGGCTTCTAAAAATTCTTAATTCGGCGTTTGCCTTATCATATCGTTTTATGTTCTCACACAATTTTGGGAAATTAATCAATTTCTAGGACAGTCATTTTCATCTGTTGTTGGTTACTTTTTGTAGTAATTTATGTCTTTTTAATTTGTTAAGTATTGTCTTACTATTGTATAAACTAACTTAATAAATAAGTCTTTAAATCAAGCCAAAAGTCAGTAAAATTTTGCTATGACTAGTTTACAAAAACTTTTTTCACCATTTTACAGACCGTTCTTTGTTGTGACTCTCGTACTCACGAATGTTCAGCCCACAACCGTCTAAATGTCATTTTTTTGAAATTGACATTTATAACAGCCTCATTTGCTCACTTAGAGAGATCTCCGCGTGGCGCTGCTAACATCGGCTTTCCAAAACCAGTTGATGATACTAATAACATCAACTGGCTTTGCGGCTTTCTTTCAAATCTCTCAAAAGTCAAAATTTAAATCTTTCAAAACTGAAAATTGTGTCAGATTACTGTACTAAAATATTTTAAAACCTTTGTTTAAGTGTTTGTGTTAATCGTTTTGACTATTTGTTCGTTGTTTTAGTTTGTTTATTGTTCTAGATTAAGTTTCCTTACTTTTAATCTTTTATTTGATTATTTTTTGACACAATTTTTACTTTTGGCAGATTTCAATTTTGCTTTTGACAGATTTCAGATATTGGAGATTGAAAGAAAGCCGATGTTAGCAGCGCCCCGCGAAGATCTTTCTAAGTAAGCAAATGAACAAGCTGTTAAAAACGTCAATTTCAAAAAATGTCATTCAGACGGTTGTGGTTCAGCCAAATCGACCAAAAATTCTAAAAACTACAAGCTTCTAAAAATTCATAATTTGATGTGCCGCTTATATCGTTTTATAGAAGAGTTTTTCGGTCTTTTATTTCTTTATTTCCAGTAACTAATAACCAAATTCCAAAATAACTGTAAACAAGTTTCTATTGATAAAATTATTTACAACTACAGTCAATAGTCCTTGAGTAAAAACCTATAGGCTGATTTCAAGTTGAGATACTACCGGTAAAATCGCAAATTTTAATACTTTTCCATGGCAACAACCAATCACTGCCTCGAATTCCGTTAATTATCTATAGAAACGAAGATACTACAGGTGTTATTTCAACTTGAAATTAACCCAATAGACTCAATATTTTTGGTTAAAATTCATTGCTTTAGCCAAAACGAAGATTTGTTGCAACTTGCCTGTAATAAATTAGTTAGGATTAATTCACAAAAAGCTTTGTAAAGATGACTTTACAGTTCTTATAAATTTTGCAACAAAATTAATAAATGAAATAAGAAATCTTTATTTAAGCAGTTCAACGAATTTATCACGATACCTATAACTAAGTAGTCAACAGACTAAAATTAAATAGCTTGTAACAGCTATATTAAGTTGTTCTATTTGTTGATTGTTATTTACTAATTACCAGAGTTTTTAGTTTTGTACTTCTTGCGATATTCTGCTAAAAGACATTTACAAATTGCATGATTTCATGTTAACAAATGCAAAGGGTTTTACAATAGAGATTATCATATAAACAGATTATTAATATGAAAAATACAGAAAAATAATACAAGATACATAATTCATAAATTATTTAGAAATAACTGCTTTTATTTAAGTGTAAATTTGTTGAAAAATAATTCTTGAAACTGATTTAAATTTGTTTTAAAAATTGTCAGACAGGACGAAGGATTGAAACAAGAATTTGTAAGCATATAAGGACAATAGGAAAGCACAAAAGTACAGATATAACCAACACTGCATCTGCTTTTCTTCTGTCATTCATTGCTTTCTTCTAGAATTTAAGATAGAAATATTTAGAACAATATTTTATCTCTGTGTTAGTCAGTGTTTAAAAAATAGAGATTAATTAGATAAAAATCTAATTATAATCAGTTTATTTTAAAATCAAGAATAAATTAGTTCAAATTAGTGAATTTAAACAATTACAACAAATTAATACTATAAAAAACGGCATTTAGTGTATTAATTTATTTCTGATGTATTTTCTTACAAAATCTTCTCCAAAGTAACTGAGATAACTTTTTAAAAGACTAGAACATATCAAATAATAATTATTTTTAAGTATTTTGTAAACAGAAAGCACTGTGTTGGCAATCTAACTATAACTATGTTTAACTGACAGTTAAAACCGTTTAGAAAATTTTTTTAATGCCAAAAATAAAATTTCGTAAATTCTTATTTAGAATATGTTCTATACTCTTCACTAATGTTAAAAATCGAGTTGAAATTTGTCAAAATTTGTTAGGTTATGTTTTATTGACAGTTTGTGGTTACAGTACTAAAGCCACGTCTTCCATTAAATAAATGTTTTAATAGCCACTCGATAGTTTCAGAAATATTAGGTATGATTGAGACAACTATCGTAACTGACAAGATATTAAAATTTAGATTTTAAAAAATACCAGAATTTGTTAATAGAATATTTTACCATGCTTCTACAGGCTTTATGCTGTTGCGTTTCATAAAATTTTGAGGCAATTTGTACGCACTGAGTCATAGTTAGTTATTACAAAACATTTCGAAAATAAAAATTTAAGTTGGTAACAATAATCTGAGTGCACATCAGATTTGATAATTTAGTGTATTCTAGTTAAACAGCATAATGTGAAATTACAAAATTTATGAATCATAAACATTTTCCTTTGTGCTGATGTAACGATAACTTTTATTTTTCACTTGACGGATCGTTTAGTTGAATAATTAGAGTAAACTTGAAGCAAGCAAAATTACCATGTTGAAAGATCCTGATCTTAGTAGACAGAGTGTCTCCAAATTTAGATCAATCTAATTAAAGAATTGGTCGTATACCAAGAAAGGGTTGGGAAAATCAGAAGCTGTGGCACCCGAAATGTCCGCTTGTTAATTATCCAGCCATAATAATTTCCCCACAAGTCCAGGAGATAAACAAATGAGCCAGTCCATATCTCGTTACGGGTCTCTTCAGCATCACGAATCAAGCGAACGAGAGAGAACTTCTCTGATCGAAGATAACCAACCGGAGAATCGGCGAGCAACAGTTCTGTTTAACAATGTACAGAGGTGTCAAACTCGGCTTCTTCGACCTCAGCTTTTAATTACCGATCTGACATCTAGCACCGAACCCCCCAATTAAAATACTTGAACAATAAATATATTTATTGGTGGGTACAACTCAGCCATAACCGACACCTGGTCCGACCATCCCACATATATTTTTTTTCCTCGATCCTTCCACTAATTAAATTTATTTATTAAGTAAATTCTCTGATGCACTAGTCTACCAGGACTGGAACTACGGAGACGGTACTGGAGTTCACGTCGTGATCGGAACTCGTGATGTCGATATACAAATATTAAATGTTTTCTACTTTGTTCTGCTCTGCTGATATATATGCTTATAATTTTATGGATAATTTAGTGTTGATATTTATTGTTGTTGGATATCGATCTGATTCATGTACTGCTCAGGTCATGATTTTATATGCACGTAACTGAAACTCCAGCTGCAGGGCTATGGTCCAAACTCTTTCACCTCGAACTTATCTTACATCAAAAATGGTTTTTTTGGTTCCGCACTAGAATTTCTGAAGGTAACTGTCCCCTCGGTTATATACGTTCCTTTTTAGCTTCATCACAAATAGAAACTCTGAATTTGAACATTTGATAATCAACAAATGCGCTACGCGCCTTATCGCCAGGATTTGGAACAACACTCTCCACAGAAAGTTAGAAATATTAAGAAAAATAACACAACAAAATATTTTATTTACTAATGTTAAAACATAATTTAAAAAATAAAGAAAGTGAAAAATAAATTTCTATTGCACAAAAAACTATATTTTTGATGTCAATGCGTGTATTTTGGCCTCTAACACGTAAAACTTCCCAAATTCTACGGGGCATACTCCTTATGAGAGTATCAATTTGTTCCTGTGGAATTTGCAAATACAGAATAGATACAAGCTGGGCAAGATTCCTTACGTTTTCGGGTTGAGGTCTATGCCAATATAATACTCCTCCAAAAAACTCCCAAACATGCTCTATAAGATTTAAATCCGGTGAACGTGGAGGAAGAATGATTTGTTCAATTCCATGAAAATTACGAAAGCCATGAGGGCGATAGTTATCGTCAATAAAAACAAAATTTTAACCAATAACCACTTGAAAATTGACAACAATGTTGTTTATAATGTCAATCGCGTATATATGACCGGTTATCGTTCTATGGAAAATGTACAATTTAGTGCGACCCTCAACACAGATTCCTCCGCATACCCTAATTGGCCACTCTTAAAATACAACGGTTCCTTGGATAAATTATTGCTGATACCGTTCACCACCATTCTCCATACTCAAATACGTCTACTGTCACTTCTGAGACCAAATCTGGATTAGTCAGCAAACAAACCGAGTTGGTGTGATAATCAAAGACTTCGATATGGTAGATGCCTTCTCAACCCGAATTTCCGAAAACAATTTCAAATGGTTTAGACGCTTAATCTTGGTCCATTCGCAGCATGAAGAGCATTTCTGGCTGCCGATGCATAAATTACTGTGTTTCTTCTTAATGGAGCAACTAAATTGCGCACAAAATCCATTAGTGCCTTAAGCCAACACTCGAATTGCGGTCAAAAAATTTTCTCTACTTAGTTTGGTCCTCACTACCACCAAAACTGCGCTCAAAGATTATTACAATAATAATAATTATTAACCGTCACAGAGCTAGAGATTTAAGTGATCTAAAGCTTAATCATTCGGTTTGGGTAAGCGATATTAGGAAATATGGTAGAGTTAGAGAAATTTGTGAAGACCCTAGAGCTTACGTTATAAGTAGCTAACTCGGGTCAAGTCAGATCAGGTTGTTAAACTAAAATTTTTTATGTAAATACTTGTAAAGAATGTTCTACAACTAACCAATGATAAAACACCTAGGTACAGTTTTCCACCCTTAATTATTATTTACATCACTTTAATTTTATTGCTCAAAATATTGGGTTTTTCCAAACATCTTATTTAAAATTGGACACCTCCATCATCTTGAGCCTTTTACCTTTACCTGGATGTGTTAAGCGCAGTTCAGGGAATTAAGCAACCCTGTTAGTAACGACTTGTCGCTAATCTATGCGCAATTCGAGTGTCTCTCTTCTTACTATTAAGTAACGGTCTTGATTTCGGATTGTAGACCAAGATTCCTCTACTAAATCTTTGCCGAACAAATCCTGTCTCCAGGTATCGATTCCATAATCTACTTACAACACTTTGACTCACTCCAAGGGTGTGAGCAACGTCCGATTGAGTACGGCGAGCCTGCAACATTCAAACAGCTCTGTTGCCTTTACCTTCAGACAAAATTTTGTGCGATAATAAATATACGAAAGCGATACTGATTCAAGTAACTAAAATTTAGATTTACAAACTTCGTCTGCTACTTGCTTTACAATCAAAAATAAAAATGTTGCTGCAACCCAAAAATAATAAATAAATCGTAATGTAAAACAACTTTTGTTCAAATTTTACATAACCCTAATTTCTTGAGCACAGTGTAGTGTGAAACGTTGTTGTTAACAATTTGAATAACACCCTTGTTGACTAGTTATAAGTTCTACCATCAGAGTGTGGTTCGCTTGTTGTTAATTATCAATAGTTTTAAAATCAAAATATTTTTTAGTTTCTTTATGTTTGTCTTTTTAGGATGTACCGCCATATGTGTATGTTTGTTAAATAAATGTATGGGTCCCTGTTTGGTCGGTATGAAAAAGGCGATTCTTGAAAGATTTATGTCGGTCCATTCTCGATCAATAAAACCATAATCGAGACAATAAAGATTTAGAATTACAAATTTCTTAAGAGCGTATAAAATTTGTTTAAAAATCGATTCGAAATTTTAAATTCCGGCCCTTATCGAAATTTCATATCGGCAAACAGCATTCACGAACCGAAACCAGCGGCTATTAGCTCGAACATACGTCTTAGTATTTCCACAGGCCGATTAAGCGAAACGGTAAATCTTGAGTTTGCCGTTTTCAGGTACAATAAATTCCACTTGAAGTCTTATAAATTGTCTCATGTGTTTTTGAATCAGTTGGCAATTTCGTAATTGTCAAACAAGAGTCGATATTCGTTGTATGCACCCTAACTATGACGTATGTCGCACCGACATAAAGCGCGCTCACGCAAACTTAATTTACGGCGCCATATTTATTTCCAACACGCGATATCTTTTGTTTTAAACGTGTCATGGCGAAATATAGTTTCGAGCGATCCATGAAACAAAGGAAGAAGGTGTAACAATGGCGGGAAACGCGCGTTTCATAACGTCCTCAAACAAATAAAATCCTCTCAAGGACAGATTCAATGCGAGAAAATACACTTTCCACGAGACGTCAATACCAAGAATTTTCAATAGGACGCAAATCAGGTACGATCGTTACCACAACAAGCCCAAAATCGCATATAATTTCAGAAATTCCCCTATTTATGCTGTAATGATCAACAAATACCAGCAATAAATAAAGTTATTACAGTCTTTAGCGTAATTTGGTTACTAACTAAACAAACTCTAAGCATGCATACGAGATTTTTTTTAAGTTAGCGTGAGGTGAGTTAACACTTCACGCTAAGCCGACCTTTAAAGCGCAATGATTCTTTTTTTTGGTAGAAAAATTAAATTAAAATATCGTGTGTTTTATTATTTTATCTACGAATTTATGATTCGTGGTAAATCGACAAGAATTTCGTTTTAATGTTTGTATATAAAACGATAAAAAAAAATAATACAATAAACTCTACCGTGCTCGCCGGGAAGAGTACTTAAAATTATTTACATAAATTTATCCTCATATGCATTCATAATAATAAATTTAAATTATCTTAATTTGAAAATTTGAGCCGCATGCATTGTCGTCACGGTATTTTTGGCACCGGTATTAGAAGAATGATGTCATGCGCTCATCTCTACTGCAATTGCAAATTTTGAGTCTTGAAATAAATATTACAACTTACTTCTTCATAAAATCAATTTAAATGACTTTGACCGGTAAAGAAATAAAAGAGGAGGAGCTTTTTAACACGTGCTTGTAGTAGGTAAGAATATATTGTTGATATAGTAAATTTATTTTGCAAGAAATACTAAATTATGTAAAACATAGGTTTATTTTATAATTATGTGTTATTTCTATTTAATACAACTGCAGTCAAAGTTTCTTAGTAAATAGTTTAAATTATAAGGGAATTATTTTATTTTATTACCTTCCATTTTCATGTAGAAAGTATTTAAGCAACATTGTGCTGTAACAGCAGTTTTTTAAAGTAACTCTGGTATTTAATTTTCATATTATAATCGTAAAATATAAATTTATGCGTCCAACAAATAACGCTACATAATTGTAGTATAAAAAGCTTTATTACAATACCACATGAATATCAAACTTAGAAGAAACCGTTGGTCAGGCAGCAAATCAATCTTTTTTGTAATAAATTAAGCATTCATTAAAAATGTACTTAAGATTCACGGAATAATTTACTGTATGCAAAGTCGTGGAAAAATGAGCGCTAATTATTCACAGACTTCTTTAAAATTCCTTATGTGTTAATAAATTCAGAGTAGACTTTTATTAACTCGGCTCTTTAAAGTTTAAATCAGAGGTGAAACAAAATGGTTTCACGTTAGAAAAAAATTTAACGACGAAAATGTAAATTAGGGAATAAAGAATTTAAAAAAAATATAACAGTATATAGAAGATATAAGTCTATTGTATGGATTTTCTCAAGTATGTATAGCGTGTTAGAAAGTACAAAAAAGTATTACTGTAACTTTAAAAAAACATTTTGTGTATGTACAACTATCTAACCATCAAAAATTTTAAAAATTAAAGATTCCAGAATTTCAAATTTAACAATAAAAACCCCTCTGCTTTCTCAAAATTTTTGATACTTCCTAAATCCACACTTTTTTGTTTTTACGTAACAAGACAAATAGCTAAAAAACAGCGCTTTAATCACTTGATATAACTATTTTCTGTAGTTAATCAAAACAGCTTTAAAAATATCATTTTTGCGCGATCGGTTGTTTTTATCAGTTTACTGTGCCTGTTTCCACGACGGTAGGTTGCTGTTACTGGTTGCTACGTGTAACAAAACGGTAAGTAATTCACTTACCGTTCAGTGAACGGTAAGCAATTAAATCTAAAAAAACAATTTTGCGATTTATTTATTAAAATTAAATGTACAATTATTATAATTAATAGTAGTAATACCACTCGCATTTGAGTTTCTAGTGTTAATAGACAAACTTTCCGACGTAGAATTTCCAGGTTGTTGTAATAGTCCACCAACATCGCTGTGTAAAATTTTATGAGCAAATTCAATTTTGTTTTGGAGGGAATCTTTCACGTAACTCTCGGCCACCGTTGATGAACGCCACCCACCACGTCTTTTTAGTCCCAACACATCAACTCCGTTATTCGCCAAAAGTGTAGCCGATGTGCGTCGAAACGAGTGTCCAGTAAAACCTTCAGGGGCTTGCAACTTTAAATACTTTGCAATTTTTGACGGCCAGCCTTCAATTGTGCCTTTTCCTGTGACTTGCCTAGTGCATTTGCCATTTCGATAGTTCAGAAATAAATGATCTGACGTTGGGTTGCTTGGTCGAATTCTTATGTATTTTCGAAGTATTTTCAAATAATGAACTGCTTCATTTTCTTTATTAATAACTGTGAACGTTCGCTGAATATTCGTTTTTGTATTTAGAATATTTACTATAAACATTTCTTCACGTTCTTCCATGTCACTCAGTTTAATATTGTACAATTCCTCTCGTCTACAAGCGCCCGATACTCCCAATATCATTGCTACCTGCAAATATATTGTTTCCTTAGAACTCAGATGTACCACCTCATCATCTACAACATACCTTTTGAATTAAAAATTGTTCGTCTGGTGCTTCACTCAAGAGTTTTTCCATGTCTTCTTTGGTAAAAATTTTAGCCTTCTTAGGCCGATATCCAATATTTTTTCTCTTAAGATAAGCAATTAATGTAGCAAACTTAGAAATATCGATAGCATCATGGAGAAAAATTGTACTCTTCAGCATAGAATATTCCGCCCATAAACTGCCTGGGGCCTTCAAGTGTCCTCTTCTCACCACAAAATACGCTAACAAGCTCTTTTCATTTACACAAATCTTCTTTGCTTCACGCCATTCCTTAAACAACTTGTATGTTTGTTCATATCGGGCTTTAGATTTTTCTGGAATTATTGCCGAACATCCGTCTTGCCAAGCGTCTTCTAAATCATCCGGTAGATCATCGCTATCGCTCATATTTGCTTCGAAAACGGAACCACAAAACAGAACTATGTAGGAATGATTGTATCAAAAAGACAATTTTACTTGTTTGGAACAAAACCATAGCAACCATGGAACAGCCACCCAAAGTTTTCAGTTTCAATCTTCCCGATTATCACAAATGTATTGATATAAATTATTATTATTATTATTCTAGAAACTCCAATCGCGCAAAAAACGTTATAAGCATGTCAAACGTTAAGGATTACCGTTCTCAGACAATAATTGGAGTCGTCGTTTCACTCCTCCTCCAAACAATTGTCTTCGAACGGTAAGCATTCCTTACCGTTCTCCATACTTAATATACTATTATTTATAAACTAGTTGTCTAACCTAGACGTTTTTATTAGCTTTCTTGTGTGAAATATGTCATTTTCGGTTGATTTTGTTCCATGGAATAAGTTACAATAAAAACATTTTACTACTTCTTTCAGTTGTAAATGTTTTCTACACCTTTAGAAAACAGCTTTTAGAGATCGCTTTAAACCTTATTTTTTTGATTTTGTCCAGTGAGATCGTAAAAAGGGTTGTGCCATTTTGCACGTGGTAGGTAAAAGTGCAAAAAAATAAAGTTTAGAACTTATTCTAAAACATAGAACATAGTAGGCGTTGAAAATCTTAATACAGTTTTAATCTTTCACTAAAAATCAGCAAAATAACAGCGTTTTATTGGCACAATAACAAATTAAATTTTCAATATAACTTATTATAAGCTAACAACAAAAAACAATAAAGAAAATTAAATTCAGTCAACATAAAACAACATTGTCAAAGTCGTCTGTGGTGAACCAGTAAGAAAAGTTTATTTGCCGCCTAGTGTTTTTAAAATTTAAAATTTTTGTCAAAATATTTCAGGTTTCTACCACAATAAAGCACGTGTCCATTACTTTTAAATTCTAGCACTACAGCAGACATTATTGGCCAGTATTTTTCCTCTAAAAACAACTTAAATAAATTCTGTTTTAATTACTTGATTTTCTAGTAAACTATATTTTCTGTAAACAAAAAAATCTAGATAAAAATGGCGGCATTTTTATCCTAATAGACTGCCAAATTTACAATTTTTATTGCAGTTTGTATATGTAATATATTTTTTTTGCTCATTTTGTTTTATACAAAATAAAAATAATAAGACTACTTCTTATTTGCACCAGAAACCACTACCTAAATCTGCCGGCAGTGTTGCCAACCTGAAGAGTTTTTCCATAAATTTAGAGTATTTTATAAAGAAGACAGAAATCTTAAAAAAAAAGTTTTGTAAGAGATTTTTTAGGGGACTTTTAACTACTATGTACTACTAAATTACCAAAAAAATGTTAAACTGCTAATTTGCCAACTTAATCAGTATTTTTTGTTTTGATTTATTATCCATTCATCAAAAATAAATTAAAAATTGTATTTTGTAAAAAACTAGATTTTGTACTTTTTACTTTGTGATTGTAGTCCTTTTTAAAATAAAGTGTGTTTTGCAAGAATTTTGCTTGAATTTAGAGAATTTTGACCCATCACCTGGGGGAAATTGTCGTCAATCCATTGGCAACACTATCTGCCGGTTATTCTAGACACACGAAGTAGGATCAAAACATGTAGAACAGCTCTTTTGTAGTAGCATAGAAAAAACAAAAATTGTAATCTGCAATAACTAACCACTTAAAAATAGCCTCTGTTACGTTTACTTTGTATGTCTGTGATAAATCAATCCAGCTACTTGTCAAAATGTTCAAAACGCTAATTAAAAAGATTCAAATCTTCAGCAGTGTTTGTGCGATAATAATATATTATTAAACAAAGGTATAAATGTGATTTTTGTGGTTATTGTACTGTTATAAAAAGCTCCCTTAGGGTTAGTGTGTTAATTCTTCGTCATCTTGATTTTCCGAGTGGAGTTCGTCAGTTGTTCTAAGTGGCAGTTGTTTCGCGTGAACAAGCATTTGTTTGCGCTCTCGATCGGTAATTCGCGTGCCCCATAATGTTGCCCCGTTTAACGTTACAACCCCAAGGCACACGAATATGTTTGAAAAGCACGCCAGGATTATTAGGAATTTTATATAATTTATAATTTCCAAGACAGATCGCGCTTTTTTATTGAATTAGATTAACTTTAGATAAGTCAACCCAACGGTCAAGTAATAAATTTACGCAAATAGCCTATTCGGACGGGGGAGGACGAATGTTATCGTACGATTCAATCAAAATAAAACAATTCGTTTCAAGGGAAAAATTCAAGAAGGCGAAATATTGCGTGAATTTCGTTAAACGGACTCAGTGGTGCGTCAAAACTGACACGTCAATTGTTTTAAGAGATTTGCAGGTTTGTTTATGATGATTTTTTCGCGGTTGTTGCTTAGAAAAACATTTTTTTTTATCTTATCGGAAAGGTTTTCCTGCGGTCAACGAATCCGGAAAGTTTTAATTCAATGCATGAATAAAAATGGAAAATTAAAGTATAAAGGAATAAAGATGATGCCTTGCAGATTGATGCCGCTCATAGAAATATCTGATTGCATTTGCATTGACTGAATGAAGATTCGCATACTTAGAAAATCAACATATTTACACATCAGAATTTTTTTAAATTGTAAAGAACTGTCATGGTTTTTTTGACGCACGAAGTGGGACCAAAACAGGTAGAAACTCAAGAAAGAAAGTACTAAATAAAAAAATAACAAAAATTCAGACTATTAAATAATTATCAGAAACAAGAAATTTGTAAACAAATTCTGTTAAACTCATAGATTATGATAAAGCAATTAATTTAAATTTATTACACCAAAAATTTCCATATCTTAGCCATTTAAAAGATAATCAGTTTTGTCGAAACATTGATAAACCATTTTGTTGGCACTCTTCGGTGAAATAAAGCGATATTATCATCTCTGAAACCACCAGCAACCGTAATTTCTCACCTGATTATGAAACGGACCCCAAGATAAAGAAATTTGTCTTTACATGGGCGACCTGGCCGGTACTATAACGGTCTTTTGGTGTTTCTTGTGGTCTAATTACTGGTCTGCTACTGATATACATCAGAGATAGACTGCGAGATAGTGACCGGAAGGAAGCAGATGCCTAAAACACCTGCTTCAAGAACAGGACCGGTATTTAATCGAGTTATGAAGAGAGATGATTCCCTAATATTTTACAAAAATTTTAAATTATAAATTCGGTTATGCAATCCTGAAAATCATAAAAGCACAAAGATGTTTGTCGTTTCAGGAAAAAAACCAGTTTTATCAGTTTTCAGGCTTTCAGGAATGACACCAACACGTGGTGAATACATAATAGAGTTCTTACAAAACATAACTCAAAAAAAAAAAAAATTTTTTAACGAACAGTTTGTTAAACAGTTATAACGTGCAATCAAAAAAATTAAGACAATTTCAATTTTTCCTTAAAAGCTTTTTTTAAAAAGTATTTTTGGGTAAGACTAGGTCTGAGGCTCTCAAGATTGTTAAAATAGTATTTGAAAGAAAATGTAGGGCTTCATTAGGTCTGTGGCAACATTTCTATAAAGTTTATTGTCGGTTGTGTATGCTTCAGAGGACGTCCGATCTTCGGTACCGCCGAGCGATTGGTCCTCGGCCATCCAGCATCCATGCTGGGCTGGGAGGAGTCCACCCGCTTCTTCTTACTTCTTCACCTACACCACACTGCAGGCCCCTCACCGTTTCATCTTTCCACACCTGTTTCCCCATCTTCCAGTGACTTAATTTATAAGACATCTCGATCTCTTCTCGCCGAACACTCGTTTTAATTACGTACTATTGTCGTGGAAAAACTGACACTTCCATCTGATTGAGTCATTTTGCGGTCGCGGTTTGCCTAATTTAATAGCGCTTTTAGTTCAGGACACCATATTGAGAATCCGTTGAGTTTTAACCATTTGGATATACAGCGTTCCGTGATACCTACCACGATACTATCTTAATTATGAGTAAAACACGTTATCTAGCAGGCTGCGATCGCGATGCGTGCTTGTCCCTATGACTCGATTCACTTGTTTCAACCCCTTGTGTTATTATTGTGGGCTGTGAGGAAAGACAGGACGAGGGAAATTCAATTTGCTACATGTAGGAGGTCTATACAATTATGGACGCCATACTAAACTAAACTCTGTAATTGTTTAATTTTTATTTATAATTTTAACTAGAATAAGAAGAAGAAATACGCAATTTACTGATTTACAAATTTTTAGATATACTATAACACTCATTATCCAGTTAAAAATACTTGTTTTCCAGACTTAACAGGTTCTTTTAAACATGTTAAAAATTAACACATTAACACGTACTGTTCTGTACTTCCATTTTTTTTTAAATTGTTAAATTTAGAGTGTTTAGACTAAAATTTAAAAAAATTCTATAAATTTTAACTTAAGTACGTAACTAGTTAAAAAAGTAATTAAATAACTAGATTTTTAAATTTATGGTAAGTCAAAGCGCTTTTAGTCCTACAATTTTAATGTACAAACTAGTTAAAATTAAGTTAAATTAGCTAGTAATTGCGACAAGTGTGTCACAATTTTTTTTAATTAGATTTTTCATAAATATTAACTAGGTTATTAGTGCTGTTAGAAATTTTAGTTAAAAGTTTAATCAGCTATAGACTTTTAAAGTTCTTCTCTTTTAACTGAGTTTTTAGGTACTGTTTTAGCTAGAAATTATTTATTTTTTACTAGATTTAAGATCACTTAAGTCACTATATTAAGATTAAATAACTAGAAAAGCAGTTAAAAGTCATCTAGCTGATATAAATACTATTATTTACGATTAAAATTTTTACCTAGAACAGTGATATTAACAAGATTTCTTTTAACTAGTGTAGATGTTAAAATACATATAAGCAACTTGTTCAAAACATCTCGAAACAACTAAAAATAATACAGTGTTTAATGTCCCAGTTAATGTTAATTGTAATCACATTAAAAAATGTAAAATTGACTGTCTTGTAGACAGTTAACTAAATTTTATTGTAAAATTCTGTACTAATCTAGTTAAATTTAAATAACTTGCTGTTACGAATATTTATTGCAAGAGGAAGCCATTTTGTAAATACAAGACATGTGTACGAGCGTTTTCCTAATTTATTAGCCCTAAAGAAGCCTCAAAAAAAGAGGCGAAACGTAGGCAAATAAACAAAACCGAGTAATACAATAAGTGTCTGACATCCCGAAACCAAACGAAATTAATAAACCCAAACACACAGACAAAAAAAAGAACCAATTATATTATAATATTATAAGTAAAAGCAAATGAAGTTTCTTGTCACTTCTGCGGTAGAAATCCTTAACAAATTCAGTCCCTCATTTCCAGGTAGCTTTCTTAGTAAATTGAGATTTAAGCTTAATATTTAGAGAAATGCAACTACAGAATGCCGCTCTCTACATTTGGTGAATATTATAATTTTATTGGTTGGAACCTTAGAGTCAGTGAAATCCAGAATATGGTACAAAACAATATTAAATTTACAATGTTACAAAAAGGAATTCTAGTAACAAATCTGTTCAACTAGACTTCTAAAACTTTGTCTCTTATCTGAATGTTCACGTATTTTAGCTGATAGTAAAAATAATTCTGTATTATTTTATAGGAACAATTTGAACGTTCTAACAAAATTATTTTTGCAATAAAAAATAATTAATTTGCTATAAATACGATAAAAATAGTAAAAAAAGTAGGTAGCGTCCGAGTTCAGTCTCAAAATCGTATAATACAGTTGAGTTTATCACTGTTGTAGATCACACTGTGTCTCATATTGTTTTAAAAAAGCAGCCAGTTGAGCTAACCCGAGTTTGGTTCCAAAGTAGAGTACGTTTTGGGAATGATAAAAAAATATACAGCGCCCTTATAAAGATTTTAATTATATTATGTAGAAATAGACATTTAAAAGTTCTTAAGTAGTCTATTAAAAAAAAGAGATTTAAAAAATCGATTAAATATATTTTTAAAATAAATGTTTTAATTTGGTAATACAAATATAAAAAAAATTACTCTGAAACAGGATCTTTCAAAAATACCGAAAAAGATATTGATTTTTGAAATATTATTTAAGTCACTTTGGTTTCTCACATTTTATAAAAAAAAGACCAATTCAAAATTGATTTTACTGGAAAAAAAAAACAATAAACTCGATCTTTTAATATAAAACCATTTCTGTAAAACAATGTTTTAATTTAGAAACAAAAATTAAATTTAGTCAAATTCAGTATTTAAAATTTTTTATAAAACTAAGATAATCAAAACGGTCAATAGCGAAAGCCCAAGTAATAAATAAAGCCAAAGTGAAAGTTATGTTTCTGGAGTAAAAAAAAATACCAAACAGTACTATATGAGAGATGCTGTCGAAGGCTTTTAATAAACTACAAGTCTATTTTTTTTCTTATTATCTTTTCAAGCAGTTTAGTAAGTGCAGATTTAACCGATTTGCTTTCCATAAAACCAAGTTGCTGATTACGAAAAAAAATTGGCTTCTTGAAATATCTTAGTAAAATGTTTTTTCAAAAATGTTTAAAAATTGTAAGAAAAGTAGAAATTAATCTATCTATATAATTTCCAAGAGAATTAAAGTCCTCCTTGTTAAAAATTTAGAATTTATAGATACTTTTTTAGAAAAAATAGAAATAGTGACTTAAATAGTACAATACTACTGTAAATTTTAGTAACAAAGACCTCCTACTTAAGTCAATAGCATTGTCACAATTTACATTTCTAATCTTGAATTGGCAACACCAAAAAGAAGTTGATGGCAACGGATGGTTGTTTTCAGTTTTATCACTACAAAGGTAGAGATGTCTGTTATATCCGTTAGAGATGTTTGTTAATAGGATTTACAATTTAGCATTTCTATTTCTCATTTCTTCAAAAATATACTTTTGCCTTTTTTAATTAATCGAAAAAGTAACCTTTACTGAGGCAAGTATGGTAATATGTCTTTCAGAACAATAGCTGTCATTCTATAAATGTCTTTTGTTTATTTGTACTGAGCTTTTTGAAAAATTTAAAAACATTGACTTCTCTTTATTTATCAAAATAAATAAAACTTTGTTGTTTTTCTTTTTTTAAAGAATCTATAAGACTATAAAGATCTATGATTCAAAGAAAAATATTTTTTCTGGTCCTAGGTTTGACACATGTTCATTTTCTTGCAATTTATTCTCTGTATATTTCATTTTTTTATTTTTTATGTATAAATTTTTTTTAATGTGTTAGTTGCCGAGCAAATTTTTAAACAAAAATAAAACAGTACATTATTAACTTCCATAACTTCCATTTCTTTCATCATTCTTATAATATAACTATTTTCATTTTTAATTATTTCCCTGTTTGTTCTATATTCTTTACAAGTGCTTTCTCTAAGCATGCTTAGTCAAAAGAGCGCTTCAATTTCTTCTAGAAAAAAAAAAGACATTTTTGGCGTATTCACTCCATAGATTTCGAGAACAAAAGCTTCGCGTATAACTTCAAGAAAAATTAATTAGCCAAAAAGTTTTTTTAATAGCTTATTTTTTATAGTTTAAGATGTTTAGTCAAGTGTTTCTGGTAAGTCCGTTGTTTAAGATGTACAGTGTGTAAATGCCTGTTTTTCTCAAAATCTGTAAAACCGTTCCAAAACTTTAAAAAACAATAAACAAATTTTTTTGATTAAATAAAAACCGTCAAAAAATTTATATTTTGCAGTGCAGATTTCTCCTAACTCTCTTTTTTTAAGCTCACCCTGTATCTGTCCTACTTAGCTTCTTTCACAATGCCGGATAAAATGTGAAGATAAAAAATAATGCAGCATTAGCATATTTTAATTTGTCCAAAGCTGCCGTGCTTAAACCTCATTGTTGACACCGTTTTTCGTAATTTCTAAAAAACCAGAACTCTTGTGGAATAAATTTAATTTAACATCAACGAATAATTCTCGAATGTGTGCACGCAAAGTGTTTTTCCTTGATTGAAATTATCGATGTTATCAAAACCATAGAAGATTTGTTTTAACATAAAATGCAATGCATATAATTGAAAGTTGTAGGTTAGACAGTAGTTGGTGATAAATGATAATATGTGATAATTAATAATGATTGATAGAGTTGAATTATGCAAAAGAACTAGAATAAGTTTGAAGAATTTAGTGAAGACGAATAGTTCGGAATGAAACACGTGAAAGAAGACTATTAGGAGATTGACGAATGGGAAAGTGACAGGTCGAGATGAGATAGAAGCTAGAATAATTATTTTAAAATATGATAATGTAAGAGCAAATAAATGAATGGTCAAAATCATAAATTTCTTGTATGTAAATGAATCCGTTCCGTGGGAGATTAAGAATGACACTGATTACATCCTTTCTTAAAAGCTTCAAATGTGACAAAAAAACAACTTTTATCTTAATCATTTAATATAACATCAAATTTTTTATTTTTTTGATCAGTCGGTCATTGCAAATTTCGAATTAAAACCAGCGTTCAGATTGACATTAAACATCAGTTGCGTGTTTTATTTGCGATAGCCGTTCTTTGTGGCTATGACAAAAGCACATTTACAAATTGCATTGCGATTCATCCAATCAGAAACGCATTGTGTAGATTTGATGTTTTTTTGTGCGGAGGATAAATTAATAAACTCTGACAAAAATGATCGTGATATTTTTGTTTAACCTTTGAATCGGTGCTCACTCAACCTGAATTAAATTTCAAAACGTTATCGGCTATGCGAAGTTGTACAGGTAGGCTTGTATAGGTAGACATGACAGGCTCTATCGCGAAATTAATTCGTTTGAGAAAAAAAGATTTGTAGAGTGAAATGTCGGAAATCTCGATTCAACGAAATAACGTACTGACCAAACTGAAAATAAATAAAAAATGGTCATTTTCTGTGCTTAATTAAATTTTTCTCATGATTATAAAAATTTGTACATTTCTCTAATAAATATTAAGCCGATTAGACCAATCTCTCACAATCTAAACTTTTTTTTATCGCACTGTACTAGAACATTTATATTTATCTAAAATTTTAATCAGTTTTGGTAGCAAATTTATTAGAATTTATAGAAATATTTTACATTTTTTAGTATCATGCAGGTAGTGTTTATAAAAAAGAATTAATAATTTTACAGTTTTACAACGACTAATATGTTCATAATTTTTTATTTATATTTATAAAAAAATATTAACAATTTAAAATTTTTTTTGAATGGTATGTAATTACCCGAACTAATTTCCTAAAAAAACCAATAATTAACATTAAAATCATATTTGCATAATAAAAATTATATTATAGAATCACTTGCTTCAATACCCTCACA
The DNA here is from genome assembly GCA_029207805.1 of Tribolium confusum. Lineage (NCBI taxonomy): Eukaryota > Metazoa > Arthropoda > Insecta > Coleoptera > Tenebrionidae > Tribolium > Tribolium confusum. Next base: position 28,518,711 of record JALGAY010000006.1, on the reverse strand, counting down.
CTTACAAAAGTTTTGGATTAAGCATAATATACAGAGTGCTTCAAAAAACTATACCTCACTCGCGGTTGTTAAAATCGTTAAATTGTTTTTGCGCGATCGGTTGTTTTTATCAGTTTACTGTGCCTGTTTCCACAACGGTAAGTTGCTGTTACTGGTTGCTACGTGTACCAAAACGGTAAGTAATTCACTTACCGTTCAGTGAACGGTAAGCAATTAAATCTAAAAAAACTATTTTGCGATTTATTTATTAAAATTAAATGTACAATTATTATAATTAATAGTAGTAATACCACTCGCATTTGAGTTTCTAGTGTTAATAGACAAACTTTCCGACGTAGAAGTCCCAGGTTGTTGTAATAGTCCACCAACATCGCTGTGTAAAATTTTATGAGCAAATTCAATTTTGTTTTGGAGGGAATCTTCCACGTAACTCTCGGCCACCGTTGATGAACGCCACCCACCATGTCTTTTTAGTCCCAACACATCAACTCCGTTATTCGCCAAAAGTGTAGCTGATGTGCGTCGAAACGAGTGTCCAGTAAAACCTTCAGGGGCTTGCAACTTTAAATACTTTGCAATTTTTGACGGCCAGCCTCCAATTGTGCCTTTTCCTGTGGCTTGCCTAGTGCATTTGCCATTTCGATAGTTCAGAAATAAATGATCTGACGTTGGGTTGCTTGGTCGAATTCTTATGTATTTTCGAAGTATTTCCAAATAATGAACTGCTTCATTTTCTTTATTAATAACTGTGAACGTTCGCTGAATATTCGTTTTTGTATTTGGAATATTTACTATAAACATTTCTTCACGTTCTTCTATGTCACTTATTTTAATATTGTACAATTCCTCTCGTCTACAAGCGCCCGATACTCCCAATATCATTGCTACCTGCAAATATATTGTTTCCTTAGAACTCAGATGTACCACCTCATCATCTGCAACATACCTTTTGAATTAAAAATTGTTCGTCTGGTGCTTCATTCAAGAATTTTTCCATGTCTTCTTTGGTAAAAATTTTAGCCTTCTTAGGCCGATATCCAATATTTTTTCTCTTAAGATAAGCAATTAATGTAGCAAACTTAGATATATCGATAGCATCATGGTGAAAAATTGTACTCTTCAGCATAGAATACTCCGCCCATAAACTGCCTGCGGCCTTCAAGTGTCCACTGCTCACCACAAAATACGCTAATAAGCTCTTTTCATTTACAGAAATCTTCTTTGCTTCACGCCATTCCTTAAACAACTTGTATGTCTGTTCATATCGGGCTTTAGATTTTTCTGGAATTATTGCCGAACATCCGTCTTGCCAAGCGTCTTCTAAATCATCCGGTAGATCATCACTATCGCTCATATTTGCTTCGAAAACGGAACCACAAAACAGAACTATGTAGGAATGATTGTATCAAAAAGACAATTTTACTTGTTCGGAACAAAACCATAGCAACCATGGAACAGCCACCCAAAGTTTTCAGTTTCAATCTTCCCGATTATCACAAATGTATTGATATAAATTATTATTATTATTATTCTAGAAACTCCAATCGCACAAAAAACGTTATAAGCATGTCAAACGTTAAGGATTACCGTTCTCCACACTTAATATACTATTTCAATTTGCAATCAATTGCAAATTGCAATCAAAAATTAATTTATTAATTTTTCTAAAGTATAAACAGCTTTTCAAAGATACTCCTTTAAGAATTTTTAAGCAAATAATGTAATTTTGCGTCTTTGTAATTCGAGTTAAAAGTTAAAAAAAACGTTTAGATCAATTCAACAGAAACATCTTCCTTTCTTTAGACCAATATTACCTTTTTTTGATAGGTTTGACAGGCAACAGAACATCAAAATGTTGTCGATACTACTAAGAAGTATTATTAAAGTGCACTGCAACGTTGTATATTTGTGCTATTTTTAAACATTAATAAAGTCTTATGGGCTGATTTCAAGTTGAGATAATACCGGTAGTATCGCAAATTTTAATACTTTTCCAAAACAACAGCGAATCACAACCGCGAATTTGTTTATTTTTCCATGGAAACAAAGATACTACCGGCATTATCTTATACTTGAGAAATCAGCCCCTTAAAAACATAAAAACTCATGAAAATTTGTTTGAATATAAATTCTTTGATAAAACCAAACAAGAGCTTCAACTCTCCTTTAAGAAATTTTACTCTCAAACAAAGAAAAGTGTTATAATTCGTTTATTTTTAACAAAAAGAGTTTTATAGCTAGTAAAGAATTTAAAACGAAATCATAAAAGTAAAAAAATGTTGATTCTTAGATAATTTTGATAATATATACAAGATAATTCGTGTACAGATATAAAATGTTTATTATTGTTAAACAAGATATAAAACTGTTAAACAAGATAGACTGTTAATAAATATGCAAAAAAATCGAAGAGACTCCTCTAAATTTCACTTAATTTTGTTAGTAGCTAAAATTAGACGAAATTTGCTTTATCAACTGATAAACACCGGATAACAACTTGCTTTTATTACTGAATTTAGTAAATTGTTCCTTTTCCAAAGTATTTTGCAACAATCTGACTTAAAAATTTGGCGTTTCAATTCTAAATTAATTTGAATTGTCACAAATGACAAAAAAAGAATTTTTGTCTAACCAATCGCTTAAAACTAAATTTATATAGTAAAATTTTGTTTCTACTAACATAATTTAACAGTTAATGGTTTTTGAAGTAATAGAAAAATTTTAAAAGCATAATTTGGGTTTCTGTTAACAAAGGTATTTTTACTCTACAGAAATGGTGGCCTAAAAGTTTTAAATGTGAACGCTTAATGACATTCGATTTAAAGAATAATTAAAAAAAAGTTTGTTTAGTAAGCTTTTTAAGATATTTTCTAACTTTTTGTATTTTTTTACATTATTTAGCTCTAAAAAAATACGACGACGCACTTGCTCTTTATTTATTACGGCTCTTCATCCCTTGTTAATCAATCGTTATTTTTACCAAAATGCATAGTTGTTAATCAGTCTGCAAAAAAAATGGTTGTTATTTAGACAATTGACAAAAAAAAAACATAAATTTTAGCAATCTAAACAATGTGTTTTTCAAAAGAAGTTAACATTAATTTGATATTTGCTTTAGAAAATAATTCAAAATAGCATAAATACTTATATGACGAGTAAAAAAGCAAAATTTATAAACAACCATTAAATTAACTAATAATACTTAAACAATTAATAATAAGATATTAACGTCAAAATTCACATAGACATTTGCATTTGTAGAGGAAGTTTGTGAGTAGATTTAAAAATTTCTAAAGCTTTTAAAAAATTTATAGAATAATTATTATTGCAGATGTGAAAAATTTTAGAATTATCAATATGAAAAGCAACAGCAGGTATAGTGTTGATTATATCTGCTTTTTGTACTTTTCTATTGTCCTTACATGTTCAGGAATTCTAGTTTTAATCCTTTGTCTTGTCTAACCAATTTAAACTGTATTGCAGTCATTACAAAACAACTTGTAGACTCCTAAATTATGTAAAGAAAAAATTTGATCCTTGTTGTGTACGACACAGGTTAAAAGACTACTTGTTTAAAGCAACTTTTATATAATAGTTTTTTAAAATATAAAAAATAGAACAAAAATTTGCCAATAAAGAAAATAGAAAAATAAAAAAATTAAAAAAAAAAAGATGTAGAAAGAGAATTATGTAATATGCTTAGAGAGTATTTATTTCTAAATTTATAAAAAATCTATTTAACTTTTGTAATAGAAAGCGATTATTTACTGCTATTTGTTCAATAAAAGTCATTATTTTTCAAAACAACGGTCTAAAAAAATAAAAAAGTCTAAACAGTAAAGAATTAAAGCAGCTACTATGTAAGGATAACAATGTTTAGAATCGAGAGGAATTATACAGTATCAGTTGGAGTTGATGTAGGTTTTCTATAAATTTCAAAAATAAAAGATAAACTATCTTTTCCAATTAATGGAATCTAAAAAAATAGAATGCAAGAGTTTGTTTCTTGTTACAGTAAATTTCAAACAGTAAAATATGACATCAACATATCTAAACCAAAAACAAATTTGCCTGGAAAAACATTTACTATCTAAAATTTAGAAATCAATTAATTATAATTAATAACAAATTTTATAAAATGTTATTTTTCAAACTGAGAGCTGAAATTTTAGAGACAATAAAAAATTGTAAAAAAAAACAATAAATTAGTAAATTATTGTTGCTAAAATCACAAAATTTTGGTTTTTAAGCCGTTTTTTTACTCCTGGACGAACTTAAACAAATCTTAAGCAAGCTCTAATGAGTAAAATGCATAAAAATTCAGCAAATGCCTTTGCTTGTTTAAAACAAGACAAACCTATGCAATTAGCATTTGCTGAAAGAAGATAACTAGCTAGTAAAAAGTTTTTTTTTAACACTTTAGCTTCAAAACATTTAATTTTAGATTTCGCTAGAGTCCGCATCTTTATGTTATTTATTGAATTATTTATTATAAACTTTATTTTCAAAAAGGTGCATTTTGCGTGTATATGTAAAGAGTTGATCAAAAAATTCTGAATTGCATTCCCATTATTCTTATTTAATTGTAAAAAACAGATTCTTATTGTAGTCTCTAGGTATAAATAGAATTCAAAAATGTTTGTTCCATTAATTTTTTGTAAGGTCCTGTGAGTCCTCATAAATATTAAAAAGTCGTCTTACTCTTGCATTTACAAGCAAACCTGAGTTTCAGGAATCGGATTCCTTACAATTAAGTTAATTTAGAGAGGTTTAACATTTAGGTAAATCTAGTCATTCTCGAAAAATCCCCAAATCTGTCTCTGTTGAGCCATTAAACTGTTAAATTATTGTGGTTTGTTTGACAGATTTTCGAGCCCTTAACTTGTGTACCTGTAAAACTGTCTTTGTGGCAAAATTATTATCCACCCAAGCTAAAAAATGTCCCGGCGCCAGTTGCCTTCCATAAACATTCAAAATCATCGTCTAGTAGTCATAAATCGCTAAAAATTATTGCGACAATTTCGCAAATAACTTATCGGAGCAATTAAAACCTCATAAGTGCATAAAGTCCCTTTCATCGCTCGTTTCTCTCCAATACATTTTATATTTTTAATGAAAGTGCGCTGCATGGGAATAAAATTATGCATCCTTTTATGGGGAGCTTAAATAACAGTGGCGTACAAGCTGTAACGAAAGCCACGGACACAGATTCCAATTGCCTTGGCATTAAAATTCGCCTGTCTCTCTTTCGGATGCGTTCATATAGGTCTTGTTTCTCTTTCTCACTCGTTGATGGAAACGGCCGCGTACCTGTGCATCCTACACACCCACCTCTATAAAATAAATTGTCAACTGAGCTGCAGTTCTAGGAAGCAACCTGTGTCTGCTGCGATCCTCAGATAAACCCCATTAAGTACAGCTAGAGACAATACTATTTCAATGTGTCAGCGGCCACTCCGCGTGTACAAACACACACATGCTTAAAGGATAGCGAGGACACTTTTTTTTTCACTATTACACTCAACTATATATAAATTCGTTCCTACTCGATTTTTTTAACACCTCGCCTCTATCACACTATCAACCATTTCGAATTGTTATCTGATTTTTGGGTGATTAATGGGAACGAAACTAGAAACCACGCGACGGATACAAGCTAGAAATTGATCGAAATTTCTAAATAATTCTTCAAATATTTATTTATAGATAGAAAGTCGACCAAAACGAGTCTTGACTAACTAATAATACTAAGACACTTAATAAAATTAAAAGGAATGTTACTGTGGAATGAGCCAGCAGTATCGAACATCATAAATCACTAATATATCGATACCTGAAACAAATAAATAATATAACAAGTCTTTAATTTTATAATTATCCGTTAGGAAAAGAAAGGTTCAAATGATTTGAATAAAGGTCAGCTTTATTTGGTTTCTCTCATCACACTCTCTCATGCACCTATTTATAATCTTCGTCAAATTCACGCGTACAGTCGTAAACCTTTTAAAAATTTTTTTTTCAAAAAAATTTCTTCAAAGCATATTTCTTTCTGGTTTAGATATGTTAATCTCTTCGTTCAAAAATACTAAAGCAGAATTAAGTAACTTTATTTTAGTTATCAACTCATTACATAAAATTATTAAATTTACTGTAGAAACAGACACAAACTCTTGCATTCCATTTTTAGATCTTAATATAATTAGAAAAAACAATTCATCTTTTGCTTTTAAAAATTATAGAAAACCTACATCAACTAATGCTATAATTTCTTCTAACTCCAAACATTTTTATTCTCACATCATAGCTGAATTTAATTCTTTATTATTTAAACATTTTCATTTTTTTAAGACCATCTTGTCTCTAAAAAAATGGCTTATTATTAAACAAATGGCAGTAAATAATCACTTTCTATTAAAAAGCTTAAACAAACGTCTCTATAAATCTAAAACCAAATACTTTATATAAGTTTTAATTCTCCTTCTACATCTCCTTTTTTTAAAACGTCCATATTTTTCTATGTCTCACATTTTGAAAAACTATAATAATAAGTTGCTTTTAATTCTAAAAGTAGTACTTTTAATCTGTCTGGTAAACAACAAGGATCAAATTCTATTTTTTACATAATTCATGCGTCTACAAGTTATCTTTATATACCACTAAGACAGAACAAAGAATTGAAACCAAAATTCATGGACACGTAAAGACAATAGAAAAGTACAAAAATTCAGATATAACCAATACTGCTTTTGCTTCTCATATTCTTTCTTTCAAATTCTTCTTTCGGTCAAATCTTTTCTGTTAGTGATAATTCTAAAATCATTTACATCTACAATAAAAATTATTGTTTACATTTTTTAGTAGCTTTAGAAATTATTAAAGCTGCTCACAAACCGTCTTTACAAACTTTAAATCCCCAATTAAATTTTGATTGTAATATTTATATTCTTTACTAGTTTAATCTTCAATACTTAATTAAAAGTTTGTTTATAATCTTGTCTTCTTACTATCTTTATCAGTATTTATATTTCTTTAATTTATTTTTTAAATCAACTGTTATATTGATGTCAATTATTTAAAAAACACATTTTTATGCGGCTTAAATTTATCTTTTTTTGTCAATTTTTCAAATAGCAACTATTTGTTTATTTATTTTTTTTCTTCAAATCGATCAACAACTATTTTACTAAAACTAACAATTTATTCTATTTATCCAACACCTCTTTATTATGACGTTATAAAAATGATGTTTTTGATTGAATTATAAGGTCTATAAAACAAGTGGTTTTATAAATCAATAATAAAACTGTTTTTATATAATTGAACAGTTTACAGAAAATAGAACAATTTATTGATTATCAAAAAATAAAATACATAAAATTACAATTATAAGAAACAGAAATCTCAGATGAAATCATTTGTTGAGATTTACGTGATCATTTATATTAAAAGATATATCTTTATTTGGTTTATTTTTGGTCACTTCAATGTTGTTTCCACATTCATTCAAATTTTGCGTCTCAGAATTCACAATAACATTGTCTTGTTTCCGAATTTCCACCCAGTATCTTCTTAGCAATGTCTATTTTGCTCAAAATTAACTCCTCGACATACGCTTGTGCCACGGTTGTTGACTTCCATCGGCCATAACGTTGGACCATACTAAGATCGGCTGCAGCGTTGGACAATAAACTCGCTGATGTGCGTCTCATACTGTGTCCTGTGTAAGACTCTGATTCTGATAATTTTAAAAAATCAGCTAATACTAATGGTATTTTAGATAGACTATTAATTCCCACTGGCTGTATTGTGCATTTCTCATTTCTATAGCACAAAAACAACATGTTGTGAGAAATATTCTTAGGTCGGAGAGACATATTTTCTACAAATATCAAGCACATTAACTGCAAATCCTTCTTCCATAATCGTAAAGCAATGAAACATTTGTTTTTGTATCTGGTACAGACACCAACATATAGGATCCTTTATCTTCTATGTTATTGATTGACATGTTCAATAATTTACAACATCGACACCCACCTGACACACCAAAAATTAGTGCGACCTGTACCTAATGTAAAAAAATTAGATTTCATTCTCTAATAACAAAATCGACCTACCTACAACATCAAATATTTTTTATTAAGTGCTTCTGCTAGAAACTGTTGAATATACTCTCATTCAAAAATTTTTGATTTTTTGCACTTGTAATTTTTTGATTCGTTCTGCAAAAAAGCGATCAATTTGCCATATTGTGAAATATCTGTATTTTTGTGAAGCTTTAATGTCAATCTTAACATGCTGTATTTCGTCCACAATGAAGAGGCTGTGAATCTTTTTTTAGCGATGAAGAAGTAACCCAACAGCACGTCTTCGCTTACCCCACAAACATCGTTTTCCTGTTTTCAGTTATTTAACTCATTCAATTCTTTTTAATAAGCGTCCCTGGATTTTTTGGGTAGCAAACTCGATGTGACTTCTTCAACATCTTTCGCCATTTTTTCAGGAAGAGAACTACTTCTTTTCATTTCCAACAATGTTACAAGCGCTGAAACAGTTTGTTTGCAAGATTTTTCTCAAATAATAATTTTGTTGTCAACAACAACATGTCAACCAAATCATAGACTACTACTAATCTTTGTAGATATAAAATTTTTAGGTTTTGACGATTTTTTAAGAAGTCTTACAGAGAGAGGTGTTGCATAAAACTATGTATTGTACTCATGTCTTAACAGCAAATAAGTCACTTAAGAAAAATTAGGCCACTCGAGCAAGCTCTCGTGGCTAAACATTTCTTTCGTGACTTATTTGCCTTATAAGACACTATTATGTTTCTAATTTATTATTAAATCAAGTTGGGTAACATTTTCTACCTCTTCTTATAATAATTCTTTTTACATTATTATTAAGGCACAGATGATGAGACAAAGTTCTCAAAAATGCTCTGCCACTCTTTGTAACATTTTTTTTTTTTATTGAATTTGTGAGTTTGACTTAGATTTTAATCCTTTCATTTATTACAAAGTAATCCAAATTAGTCATAAAAATTAAAACTTTTAGATCTATATCTACTACTTTATTTTATAGTAAAAACGATGATTATAAAATACCATTTTTTTTTAATACAAAATCATTAACTATCTTGCTTCAAACTGAATACCAAATTGTTTGTAATAATGTCCTCCTACTTTTGATAACAATGCTTAAAGTTTCATGTTGCAATATGGTTTTCAAAACTACATTTTTAATATTTTTTAAATTGCAGCATCATTTCGTTCAAAATCAAACCAATTTTAGGTGACAGAGTAATAACCATTTAATCAAATTGTTGCTTAACTTCTTTTATAAAGCGATTGTAGCGCCTTCATCGAGAATTATTTTCGCAAATAAAAATCTTATGACGTTACTTTTTCTGTGATTAATTGCAAATGGTTATAATTGAATTCATTTTGGTTATTTTTTAATTAGGTAAAAATTTTGTTATATCAGTCTTAAAATCTCGGAATTTTAGAGTACCTAATTTTCATCAATTTAGCACTTAGAGAAAATTAATCTTTCTTATTTCTTGGAAAAGTTGTGAGAAGATTTAAATTCTCTTAATATCTGAAAGCAAGATTTGGACGTGCCGCTTTCGATAACGTTTCGAAGCGTTTAGGATCAGTGTTGTCGACGATATTTTATGTAACATAATCGTTTTGATAAATTTAATTGATCAAAACCCACCGAATCCTGTTTAAATATTCACGCTTGAGATGTCCAACGGTTAGAATTTTTTTTTTAAACGCTAATTAATTTAGTTAAATATTCAGATCTGGCGCGGGTGAATTTCATCAACTGTCATTTTTATGTAAATTTAATAAACTTCGATCGCTGCGATAACTCGACTAATTTGTTTATATTTCCTGTGCGGATCTCCGATTTCCTGAAATTGCCGCGATCATTTCTCAATGGTTTCTTATCCTTATCCATCATTCAAGTCTCGTTTCGATCGTCATCAATAATCACAGGTGCATTTGTCCGAGTGAGCCTCCCTCGTTATTTATTATTAATTAATATCGATGACACTTTCGAATAAATTCCGAAGAGTGGCCATCGTTTAAGGCCCACGTCAATTAAAAATTAAGTACGGGCATTTTTTCCGTCAATGGACAAGTTTGTTTATTCTTTTGACACAGGACAAGGAATTCGTCCGTGTTTAAGGGTAAGTCTAAGTTCAGTTTAAATTTTCATTGGGTTTCCAGCACGTCTCGGTTGTCAGTACTGGAAATGGGACTGTAATCTGATGTTGGGACGAGTCGAGTTAACAAGGGTTTTCTGTCGCTGTTATTTATAGTGGGCTCTGACGCAACACTCAGGTAGCTATGGTCAAGGTAGGCGTTGCATTTTTTTTTTTCGATTTTTTTTACGTCTTTTTGTTTTAGGATTGTCTGACAGGATGGGAGACATCGTGACAGATCCAAGTTGGGTCTCTCTTTCTTTCTACAGCCCGGTTTTCGTTGAATTCCTTAATGCTATCATCATTGCTTTCTTGATAAGATAGCTGTTTTACATTCATCGCTACCGTCACTATTAAATGTTTACCACGCCACTTTAGATAATAACGCTGTTGGTACAAACGCGACTATTTTATTTATTTAGACATTCGAACACATTACCAATGCAGCTTTTACAACGATTTGCTGCTGTATTGTTAGATTGCATTAATTTGCACAGGTTTGTGGTTTGTTCTTGCAAGACCATGGCGACTAATGCATTCAGAACAAGTGTTCAAGTCTTCCATGACATTAGTCTCTCTGTATTTTACCAACTAGCTAGGAAATATACCCACATCTTATAAATAAGCTGTACTATTTCTATTTTCTTCGATTTGTTACAAAATTTTATAGCTTTCTTAAAAACCATAATAATTATAAAATAAAACATATAAATTTTACTAATTTCTAAGCCTGGACAAGTAATTTAACTAATAGTGGAAGTCAAAACTCATAATAACATGTTTATTAATTTTTAAATCAATAGAGATTAAAATGAAGATTTTTTCAGGATTTTCGAAGCCAGAAGCAACATTTTACAAATTGTTGAAGAAATAAGCAAAATTCTACTAATTTTAAACTTAAAAAAATTAGTTTATTAAGTCCTTAAATTAATTAATAAAGTCTGTATTTCCAGGTAATATGTTTTATTTGTTGTTTATTGTAAGCTGGAGGCGACTTATTTTATTAATTTAAACACATAATTTTATTAGTTTTAGAAACATTCTAGTTACTAATTTTGGATGCCAAATGCACTTATAACAAGTCTTCAATTGTTAAGATTAGCAGCTTAACTCTGATTTGTCGTAGTCATAGTCAGCTTAATAAACTTTCAATGAAACACCTCTTAAAACAATTCTGAAAATTGTACAATAAGAATCACATGTTTTGAGAGAGCCAGAGAGCAATAATTTACTAATTTTTAAATCTGCAAGCGCAATTTTACTAATTTTAGAATACATAGCAACGTTTTTGTTAAATAAAAGCAACAATGTTTTCCTAATTTTGAAAACAGAAACGACATTTTCCTAATTTTGAAAAATAAATATATTTTATTAATTTGTTTCTAACAATTCTCGGAAGTAAAAGTGACACTTCTTATTAGAAACGAAATTAATAAAATAATTCTGAAAACTACAAAAACATTTTTTTAACAAGTTTTAAGTAAAGAAAGCCAATGCAATGACGTTTTGCCATAAAATTATCATCCAGAACCGACATTGTATTAATTTTAAATTCCAGAAACGTTGGTTTTCTAAATTTATGTGCCATCCATGCTATATAAAACAATAATTCAGGAATATTAAAACATTGTTTTTATTTTTGTAAATCATTTTAAACAAAAGGCAAAATTTTACAAATTTTAAATGCCAAAAACGAATTTCCAAAATTCTGAAAACCTAAAAAAAACACTTCTCATCGAATGCTAAATAAATAAATCTAGTAAGAATGGCATATTTTTCCGATGTTGGAAGCCAGACGTGACATTTTACAATTTTTTTCTAACAATTCTGAGAACTGAAGGTTTTACTTCTTATCAAGTACTAAATTAATAAAGCCATACCGGTTTTACCAATTTTGGAAACCATTTTACTAATTTTGAAATATAAAGACTTAATTTTACTAATTTTGGAAGCCACAGTTACACTGTATAAAATAAAAATAAAGACTGAAATATTATTTCAGTGCTCTAGATCTCTTAAATCTAGAGAATCTTGTTTTTCAAATTTTGTTGATATTTTTTTTTCTATCTGATTTCTGTACAGTATTTTTTTAATCAAACTAGATTTAAATAAAATGTAAGTAAATTTTTAATTTTAATGCAACATCTGATGGTTTAAAAAAAGTTTGAAAAACTTGTTTAGCTACTAGTTTATGTTCGTAAATGTTATTTCTTTTTGCACCATTAAAGTCTCCAAGTATGCAAAAGCTTTAATTTATAGTTGCACACTTCCCTCATTAAATTTTCAAAAAATAAGTGTTAATCTCCTTAATAAAACCCAACCTGATGCCGATGGACTTTCCCAAAGGTCAAACAATTTTTTTAATTTGACATTTCGTCCTCCCAAACATGATTAATACCAGCTTATTAAATTCTAATTACTCAAAAACTGTTCAAAAACCAGGTTAAGTAAGTCCTTGTTTCCTCGCGTCTGTATTAATTATTTTCTTCACGACAAACAGTAATTTACCCACATTTTCATTAGTTTTACATGAATTAGGTGTATGACATTTTATAAAACTCTTAGAGATTACATCTGGTGTAATGTAGAAAGTAAAATTTATCGTAAAAAACAATCAGAAAGTAATTGCAAAGTTAAACAATTAGCGTTTGTTCGTCGCTCCACGTGATTAGCATACAGTTGGGCTTCTAGGAGTCCGTTGCGTTTCAAGGACTGACGGGCCCACACGTATTTAGCCGAAAACCACCTTAAAATACTAGCTGGTCTTCTTCTATAAATTACAATTTGTCGAAGTTGGCTGCTGTTGGTGGCTTCACCCCATGCAGGGATCCTCCACAGGAGAGCTCCACCTAACCCAAGGAAATCATTTTCTAACAATTGGAAGTCTTAACGGCAGACACTTTAATATTCGAACAAATCATCAATTTTAGTCGAGTTTAATTAAGGGCGAGATTTACAAAAGTGCAAGATGGAAAGCCTGATGAGAACCTAGAGGATTATTATTGGATCGGGATGATTGAATAGATAACAAACCAAAATTCTAGAAATGATTTAAATAACTATTAATATTACAACTCTGTAATAACATCGCTTCAGTTAAAAATCTTAAATTTGCTGAAAAAAGTCGCCCTTCAATTTTAAAATTAGTAAAATTACATTTTCAGATTTTAAAATTAGTTACTTCTGCCTTCCAATATTGAAAAAAACACTTTTTTTACTAGTTTTATTAATATAATTAGAAGAAATGTCGCTTTTAGTTTCCAAAATTGTTATAATATTGCCACGGTTCTTCAAAATTAATAAAATTTTGCCTAATGACTCTCAAATTATTATTAAATGTCGTTCCTCTATAGTTTTATTAATTTACATATTAACAACCTACTTTAGTCAAATTTAAAGACTGAAACAACAGAAAAACAAAATTCTCTAGATTTCAAAAATGCAAAGCAATAAAATAAAAATTTATATTATTTTGGGTATAGTGTGATTGAAAAAAAAATTCTGAGAAGGTCTAATAAAAATAATATTTTTTTCAAAAATTATTTTAGTTAAATTTGAAGATTAAAACGACTAAAAAAATTAAAATTCTTAAATGTAAGAGATGCAGAGCACTGATTTAAGAGATCTAGAGCAGAACTTTGCCATTTGGCCCTGCTATTGTATAAAATAATTTAGTAGTTTTTTTTTCAGTTGGAAAAAGCAATACAAAGTGTTAATAAAAAATGTTTTAATAAGAAAAAACAAAATGTGGTGAGATAAGATTAAATTAGGCAAGAATATGTAATGAGGAACCGGAAACGTCGAAATATAATAATAGTAAGATGAAAAGATTGGCAATTGTAAAAAAATTGTAGAGATATAAGTTTAGAAAAACAGTTTTCTATCAGTTAAAAGAATCAGAAGTAAAAAAAAAATTCTACCTATTTCTACATTCAAATTAGCTTAGTGTTGTTTAATTATCCATCCATCTCTCCTCTCCCATTTCATTTAATTTGAAGTAGTGGCAAGTCATGTCGATAACACAATTGGTAAATGTTAAATACCTAAACGAAATAATTAATTTAATAGGTATGAACGTGCAAAACAGCCTAAATCAAGATTAGAAGAGACAATATTCAATTTGGTAGGTCGTCCAGGAAATTGATAATAAATCTCTTGCTACTTAAAAATAATAAACTATCCGTGTGAACTGAAGAAAATAAACATTTAAGATTTTAATATATATGTATTAGGGGCTTTGTGTTTTGGTCGTTCGTTATAATCATAGCTTTGTTCGTTCAATGGGTGTCCTGCGGTGTTAAAAATTGAACCATTACAGCAATCGGACCGCGATCGCTCTCGAGAATACTGACACAGAAGACTCTTATTAGAGTACCGGCATTTGTTTAAATCAAATTGCATGGATGACGGTAAAGAAATTAAGACGTATTGCCAGGAAATCGCAAGATTCTAGGATTTAATTGCTGGTATTAAACAAGGATCGTTTATTTATAAACAGCAAATTGCAGCCATTTCTACAACTTGTTCTACGTTTTTCTTCTGGTTAGTTTATCTTTACTGCTCTTCAACTGATCAATGACAATTTGTATAATTTAATCTGCTATTAAAACACTTATCTTATTTAATATTTTACAAATTATATAACTACTTTATATTATTTAAAATTTGCTCTTCCGCTCAAACATGCTTTGCTAACATCTAATCCCTTCTAGTTACTAAGCTCATAAATTATGTATAGATTCTCAAGTAATATTCTGTTTTCTCAAGCTGATAAACGCAAAACATAAGTACAGCTCTCTTTACTTGCTCATTTTATAACAAATAATTTATGTAGTTTATTTGTAGCAACAAAATATTACCAAACAAATTTTTTTTGACAAATAATAAAACCTTCCTTGAAATATAATAACAGTGCTAAAATTATATGAGATAATCTCTGAGATAATCAGTTATTTGTATCTTTAAATAAGATTTTATCTTTAATAATATTTTTACTCAATAACCATATACCAACAGCTTCTTCTATAAGTATGTAAAACACATCTTTACAAAATATATATATTTACTACTTTTTTTCTAAAGTAAGTACACTGTAACTGTAAGAAACTGTAGTTTGTCAAACTGGTTGGAAGTAGAAACGTATTTTTTCTGCATTTATGTATCAGCTTTTACAGAGCAACGTAAATTTGGTTGTGTAATTTATATAAGAAAAGCATTAATTTTATAATAGTAAACAAAAGTTTGTTATAAAAAAAATTTAAAAAAATCATGTTATAAATTAATTAAAATTTATGCTCTATTGATATAGTTAGATGAGACTTAGTTAGACTCCTTGGAGTGTTAAAATACTCGCTTGTTTTAATATGAGATAAGATCAAATTAACACTGATGTTAATCAAATCTTGAATGTACCCTCCTTTTTGTTAAATCCAGCTAATAAACAAATCCTGATAATTAATTCTACCCTTTTCCAGGAAACGAATCCATTAGTCTGAACATTGGTACGTACACGCAGGCATTTCTTGGTACCATTTAATCGTGTTTTATTTTTACATTGTTAGGACCTGGTGTGTTTGTGTGTCTTCTTTCCTGTTTGACTTTTTTCTCGTATCTGGGCTCGTTACAGGCCTCGTTATTTAATTAACGATAGGCCATCTCGTCCAGTCCAGGTTTCTATCGAAACTCACACATGTTCTCTCTTATCGAGTGCTGCATCTTCTTTATAGTCGATCTGCACTCTTCTTATTTTATTTGTTCGAAAAGGCTTATTTAGTTTAAATTAATCAGGTAATGCATTAATCAAACTCATCGCATAACACCAATTTATAATAATTACTTCACTATATACCTAAGAGAAAAACATCTACACTAGTTATTTATGAACGTTATAACACAAATAACGAAGGGGTGGAGGTGTGAACCACATGCAGAGTTTAGACAATCTCATTACTGACAGCGTTACTTGCACTTTTGACCACTCCCGCTTAGATCACTATTATTTAACACTCTACACGATCATGCCAAGATAATGAGAAATTTTGACAGAAACTAACTAACCACTATTTGCAATCAAATTTTTTTTAACTACAATTTTACTAACAAAGATAGTTAAATTGTAATTATTAGTGTTCCTAGATATGGCAACTTCTATTCTTAACTAAATTATTTAAAAGTAGCTATAATCCAACATTTTAACTACCATAAATTAGTTAATAACAGCCAAAAAAAGCTATTCTGCTAATTAACTAGTCAATTTTAAAATTTTAACTTAAAACAATTGAATTGCCTCTATCAATATTTAAATGCTGTAATATAATTATGTTATATTTTTTAAATATTAATTTCTTAACATTTAAATGCGACATCGAGCTTATTAAATACAGAATCTTCGATATAAGTTTCTGCTATGGCGGAGCTCCTCCACCCATCATGTCGTTTAATTGTTGTAAGATTAGCACCTCCATTGGCAAGTAAAGTTGATGAAGTGCGCCTCATACAATGGCCGGTATAAGCTTCTGCGCTCACCAGATTCAAAAACGAAGCAACTTTAGTAGGAACTCTCGATAAAGTGTTAATTTCAACAGGTTGCGATGTAGATTTTTGATTATCGTATCGTAAAAAAATCTCTCACTGAATAACTTCTTCGGACGGAAGGACATGTATTTCCTACACTTTTCCACAGTGTCGATAGAAAATCCTTCTTCTATAATTGTGAATTTTCGTGAAACGCCCATCTTGGTATCTGGTATCGAAACAATCAGGTATGCGCCCCTGTCTTCTACATGATTGATTTTCAAATTTGTCAGCTCACAGCATCGACAGCCACCAGACACCCCCATTATTAATGCAACCTAAACGTTTCCAAAATTTATTATCTGCAATGTCTATGTAATGACAGAGATTACCTTGATCATCAAATATTCTTTATCGCATGCCCTTGTCAAAAACTCTTCCACGTGTGCTCATTCCAATACTGCAGCTTTCTTCGGCCTGTATCCTCTTGACTGATTTTTCAGATAGACCATGAGCTTACTATATTTTCCAATGTCTATGTTTTTATAGACTTTTATAGCAGCCTTCAGCATGAAGTACTTTGACCACATAGATGAAATTGCATACCTCTTCTTCAAATTTTAAAAATATGATTGCAGAACTTCCTCATTTATTGTCATTACCCCCGTTCTTCTTTCCATTCTTTCCAATCTAACATAAATAGCAACGATTGATTCAACACCTCCCATGTGTTTCAGTTAATTTCAATGATTTTTGAGTGACATCCGCTGTCAGAGTGTAATGTCAAATCATTTTTTAATGACATGGGATTAAATTTGGACGATTCTGATTTTAAATCGCTGTAATTGTGAATAAAACGTTATATTGGATTCGTGTTTTAGTCGCGTTTTATCCACTTAAGAATATTAGCGTAATAGCTATTTATGTATCAAGTACGCACAATGTAGTTTTAGAAGACGAATCGTAATTAAAGACGAGGCGACGTAGGAGTAAGATTAATAATAATAATACGAAACTTAAAAACAAAATAAAAAACAAATCGTAGATAGTTTTTTTTTTTGAAATGAAGGTATAACACAATAAAAGAAATAATTACGTAGCAATTTGAGAAACTTGTAATTAAATTAAATTAATTTTGCATGAAACGGTTGCAAAATAATATAAAGTGGATAATAAATGAGTATAAAAGTAATTTTTAATTACGTACATTTCTTTGTTTTAATTATTTCATGTCACTATTTAATTATTTCGTCGTTAAGAAAGAATGCAAAGCATTAAACCCCCCCAATTTAAATAATCCTAAATAATGTGAATGCATGTGCTTCGATATTCATTTTCACACGATAAAATTCTCGAACAAGCTTTCATTCGACCACAAAACCTATCTACATAAGTTAAACCGTCAATCGATTGACATATCACTGTAATTAATTTAAATTCAATTCTGGTTTTAGTTAAAATAGAGTTAGTTTTTTATGTAAATGATTCAACAATTATCTTTAATAGCGCGAAGTGAAATTATTTAACGCAAAATCAAATTTGTCACATCAGGCTTATCTCAAGTTTTACACTCGTACAAATTAAAATAACACGACATACGCGTACTTAGTTAAAATGTAAGCATTGGTGTAGACAATAATTAAATAAGACTCCCGATGTTTAATGTGAGAGTTTAATACTTGCTAAGTGTTAATTAAAATTATGTAATTAAAGTTTAATCTAAATGCAAATCAAACCGGCGTATGACTGAAAGTTTGTGAATTAGAGGCTCGCAATGAGGATTCAAAGTTAATAAAGTTTGCCAATCGAACTCTAGGTCAAGGGTATTAAACACTCATTTTAACTAGAAGAAAATACTATTTATTTGCTAAAAATGGCTAAACTATGGTTATAAAATTATAAAATTTAACTAGATGATACCTCTCTCTTACTTACTCAATTGCTACTTATCAAATAACAGTTGGAAATCTAGTAATTAAATTCTAGAAACATTAGTAAATTAACAATTATTATATGTTAAAGTTTTTGGCTTTTAAATGTTAATAATTAATATGTTATAACTTAACATTTAATAAATTTAACAGCTTTAAATGTTAATAAAAATTATTCTGTATTTTTTATATTTTTTACAATTTCAAAAGCTTTTAAAACTTATTTCTTTTTTTAGATCCTTTATGATCCTTTATTTTAGATCCTTTATTATATTTATTATAGAATTTATTTTTAATTCTTTTGTTTGTATCGACCAATAAATCAAGCCTTCAAAACCAACTTAAAATAAAATTTGTAGACACACATAACAATTAATTAAATGTTGATTTTGTAAAGAGTATTCAACCAAAATAATATAACAAATCATTAATTACTAAACCGCATATTTTTTAGGTTTAAAGATCCTGATAGCATTCATTAGAAATTTGTGGTTAACCGCTGGCACGTGCTCTTGTTATTTTCTTATATCTGATTTGATATAAGAATATCTGCACCTGATATAAACATAATGTCGGCAATATCTTTTTGCAGCTACAAGAAATAAAACTGATAATAGCGTCAGGCCGAGTTTGATTTCAAGGTAGAGTATATTGCAAGGGTAAACAGTTCCGACTATAGCTATTTAAAGCTGGAAACAAACGAAAAAAGCAAAAGATAGCTTCAAATCCACTTTAAAGCTCTCCAACAATTTAACATAATGAATGTACAGCAAACATAAGCTCTAAAATTCTCGAAAAATGTGCTGAGGATTCTCTGAGAAAAGCTAAATCGCAAAGCGATAATTAAACTATAAGGAAGAGGAATTTTAACGTGCTATCCAATTCGAGCTTGTCAAAGTAAACTTAAAAAAAAACACAAAATTAGGAATGTAATGTAATTTTTATTTCATTTTAAAGATTAATCCTTGCCATTTTTAGTTAAACAAGATATCATTCAAATGTCCTCCACGGGACTTCTTACAGGCCTTGATTCTTTTGAGGTAATTTTCAATGACTTTCCGGCACATTTGGGGCGGTATCTCGGCCATTACATTACGAATATTAGTTTTTAATTCGTCAAGAGTTTGAGGATTGTTTGCGTAAACACGATCTTTCGCGTAGCTCCACAAAAAAAAATCCAAAGGCGTCAAATCGCAGGATCTTGGAGGCCAATTGACATCAGCCAATTGAGAAATCACACGTCCAGGAAATTTCTCTTGCAAAAGAGCTCGATTTGCTTGGATTACGTGACTGGTTGCTCCATCCTGCTGGAACCACATATCGTCAAGATCATAATCTTCGATTTTCGAAAAAAAATAATCGGTTAACATGCGGCTATAGCGCTCAGAATTGACAATAACGGTTCGTCCTTGGTTGTTCTAAAAAAAAAATACGGCCCAATCACACCACCAGACCACCAAACAGTGACTTTTTCCGGGTGTAATGGCTTCTCTACAATCAATTGTGGATTTTCTGAGCCCCAAATTCTACAGTTTTGCTATTAACTTATCCACCAAGCGAAAAATGAGCTTTTTCTTTTTATCACTAAAGAAAATTTTGTTCGAAAAATCAGCATCGACGGCCTGTTTTTCCAACACCCAATTTGCGTATGTTCTTCGTTGTCCATGATCAGCAGGCTTTAGCTCTTATGTCAAATGGACTTTATATGCGCCATAAGATAGGCCTAAATGTTGAGCTCGACGAGGAACTGACAAATTTGGATCTTCTTCCACACTTTCAGCTACAGAAGCGATATTTTCAGCATTGCGAATGTTTCGACAATGCACAGGCCTTACAATATCAGTAACAGATCCAGTTTGTTCAAATTTATTCACTGTATTCAATATGGTTTGCTTTGTAGGACGATTATGAAGACCATAATCTGCTCGTAAAGCGCGAAATGTGGATACGGCAGAATCACTATTTTTATAATAAGATTTAATAATTTTAACGCGTTGGTCGATTGTTAAATGCTCCATATTCTTAAATGGCAGAATGTCAACTAAATAAATGACAGCGTACTTGACGTTTATCTTTGACATATGTCGGTATACAGATTTTTACTTTATCAAGCTCGAAATGGATAGCCCTGTATATCAGGAACTCTGCGAAAGCACAAACGATACAACAAACAGCACGAGGAATTACGAATTTTCTGAAACCTGTAGCTACCAAAACGACAACCAATAACTAACCTTATTTTCTTCAAATAAAGTTAGTTATTGTAATTTGAAAAGTAAAGAAAAACCAAATTGTGTATTGTATTTATGTAAAAAGTGTTTTGATTTTTTGTTGCTTCGTATCACTGGTTGTCACTTGTTACAAGTGTTATATAATGTATTAAAATATAATTTTTGTATCAAAATGTACTATTATTATTGTTAATGGAATGTAAAATAAAAATGTAATAATTGTTTTTGTTCTAAATTAAATAGTCTATGCAGGTCCGTATTAGAAACCCGTTGTCTCAATATTATTCGCTCCTGGTCTCAGCTTTCGATAATTCCATGTCAAAGTATGCATAGAAACTTCTCGCCTACTCAGTCCAATTTAAATTATTAATCAGTGCAGTTGAATGGTCACGGGACAGCAGTTATCTACCAGCAGAATAGTAATAACTAAAGTGCAACAATCTAGATCTCGAGCAACTACTACTCCTGCGAGCCATAACATGAATTACTGCAAATACCTTAGGAATTGACACATGGAATAATGATCGTGGTGGATAATCGATAGGAGCTGTCTCCCAACAGGTATACAGTGGAATGACACTCAACACACGTGATCGTTAGCTCACATGGTACCGACCATAAGCCTATTGGTTGCAACCACATGGGCGTGTAGACGCACCACTACGTATTGGTTCTTCTTTGACATTTACAGCCTGTAATTTAAACTGTACATAAACGGGATTTATCCAAGGGCTAGAGCCAGCTTTTACGCTAATTTTTTAAATTTCTTATCTGATGGTATCACTTGTCTTTCACCCAGACAAGTGAATCACTCACCCGAAATGAATTATAACCAATGTTGATGAAGAATGGCCGAGTACAAACAAATAATTAATCATTTGACGACACTGGACATGGTAATTAATGACAATTGAGACATAAAAAAAAATTTTGAAAAATCCCGCCGGGAGAGATTCAAATGAGGCAATTATAAAGTGTAGCAGAATGTAGAGAGTGTGACTGCCGAATGCCTCTGGGCTAATATCCCAAACCGCCCCCCCATGCATCGACAAGGTACGCTCAATAAAAACCACGAACATATAATTATGTATGTATATACACATATTTAGCCATAAGCATTCTGATAGCCGTTTATCTTTAATACATAATTGATAGCTGCGTACGGCCGATAGAATGTAAAAAATGTACATATTCTAATATAATATAAAAAAGACCTACGGCCCGGTGGGTATTATTTTTATTTTTCGAGGATGGTCAACCCGCTTGATCATATATATTATGGTAAATAACAGTGCTTAAGAGGGTATCTTGTAATTTATTTAATTGGGTCTCTCCTTTGCGATCTTTTAAAAATTATTAACAAAAAAACTCATTTCCCTCTCAAAAAAATCGAGTACAACACATCGTGACTCACATTGTTTATTACATTTCAACATTCGAAAAAATATCTTATTGTAATTGCGATAAGTCACAAGAGAAATTAACATCTTATCAATAATTGATCTTGATTACCATATTTATAACGCATTTAAATTTGCATGAGTTCTGTTATAATGCCATAACGGTGTCTTCGACCATAAACTTGACAAAAATCTTGGAGAAATTTAAATCATACCATTGTTTATCATACGGTTCAAGTAAAATTTTTTTTACGATCGCGAGCTGGGTTAAAATGTTCTACTTCTCAGTCAATTGTTTTATCTAAGTACGAGGCTATTTGCATATATTGCACTCAAATTTCATGTTTGAGGTTTATTTTATTAATAAGTATGTAACACGAAATGTTTTAAAATTTATTGTTATATTGTTAGTCACA
This sequence comes from Tribolium confusum, assembly GCA_029207805.1. NCBI lineage: Eukaryota > Metazoa > Arthropoda > Insecta > Coleoptera > Tenebrionidae > Tribolium > Tribolium confusum. Next base: position 28,496,007 of record JALGAY010000006.1, on the reverse strand, counting down.
AAACCAGGTTTCAAGTCTCACACAATAAATAAATAATAAACAAAATACAAAAATAAAAATCCAAGTCCAACCTACAAGTTTAAATCAAAATAATGAAAAGTTAAAATAGCAATTTTGCATTTAACAGCTAAACTGTGAATATCTGTGATTATAGTAGGAAAGAATAAGACGTAAGTATTTAAGAACCTCGAGTAGAAAAATTAACACGTGACAGATTTTTGAGTAAAAATTGTGTTCAAATAATTTTAGAAATTTCACTAATTTTTCAAAAAATAACAGTTTGATTTAAACTCTTTTTAGCTTTTGTAATTTTTTATAATTTAAACATCCTGTACCATAATATGTTGTCCTTTTGTTTTGACGATTTGTCGGTTAAAATCTTATTTGGCGTACTTATTACATAAATAACTATTTATATAATGTAGTTAGAAACTTATTATAAATGGCTGTAATAAATTCAATTTATTAAAATGCGTAAAGATGTCACGTTGTAAAGCACTTTGGCTATTAATAATTACACATGAAATATATCAGTTTATAACGATTAAAATCAAATTTTTGTAATGCTTTATGTCAAGTTAAAATAGCTATTAGTGTTTTAATAAAAAAGATTTTATGAGTAATGTGTTGTATACAATGGCAACAAAACTATTTAGTTTGATATTTGATATGAATGTTATTATTAAATTACCTATGCATGTTTCATTTTGTACGGGTTATGCATGAACTGCTGTTAGCCTATTTATTGTAACATTAATTTATTATTGCTAGGCTACTAATGAAAGTGGAACAGTATTTTATAATTTAATATTCATTAGAAAAAAGACTTACTAAAAACTTAAAATTAAAACTAGATTTGAAATTTAAAAATCGTACAAAAAATTCAAATAAGAATTTTAAAAAAAATGTGTTATAAAATATTTGTACAGTTCAAAATCAATAAATACAATAGAAAATACGTGCGTTTTACTAAAACAACTTAAATTTAAAATTATGCAAAAATAAAGATTATAAATTTAGAAAAAATAGTATTTTAGAAATTTGTAAAAAATGCAATTAGCATTTGACATGAAGTATAGTTAGTTTGTTCGTGAGATTGCCCCACTCGCTGCTTACGCAGCTCGTGAACAAACTCTCATCTTACGCAATAACCCTTCTTTACTTTAAAATACAACATTTTAAACTGTAAAACTAAGAAAAAAAACAATTTGTTTTAGAGTAACTAACTTATTTTAAATCGGCTTTTTAAAATTAATCTTAAAAGTACAGTTTAAACAAACAATTTCCATACCTAATTAATTAATAATTTGATATGATTGCTATTGCTAATGCTATTTATTTTATCTCATAATAATATTACTATGTTAAAATAAAAAATATTAATAAAATTATTTGGATACTAATTTTTTTTTAAAGCAAAACTATATTTCAAAAACTTTCTAATGTCAACCCGATTTTTAACACTTAAAGTCGCTTTAGCCATTGAATATTCTGACTATACTACAGATAATTTCATCTTCTTAGCAAAATTGCCAAAATGTGCAAATAAAGAAGTCTCTGGGTACGATTTAGCATTATTATTTCATAAACATGCAGTAGAGTCTCGTAGATCTCCCGAGATTTCAATAAAACTCTCTTTTCACACTAAAACATAAAATTTATTTAAATAAAAAATCATACAATTTTTTTTTCCATTTAGGAATTACATTTCCAAATTTTTCTTTAATTTTATTTTATTCTTTTCCCAGAATTTTCTAAAACTTTCATTTAAAATTTTCTACACTTTTACTTCTATTGAAAACATCTTCTAAACCATTAAATGTTCTAATAATTTTCTTCTTTTATTTATGTCGGCAATTTCCTTGTTTCTTATTTCATTCTTTTTTTAGAATTGTCGTTTTTCAAATCCTTTAAAAACAATTTTTTCGTTTGTATTTCTCAATTTGCTGCATTTTTTTATTTTTTTTTCTTTAGAATGTTTTTCTGTAAGTTATTTAAAAATATCCTTTATTTTACTAAAATCTATATATTCTCTTTACTTTTAAATAAACTTTATTGCCATCTTTCTTACTTTTCTTCCTGTTTCAGTCGATGTTTTTAAAGTTTCTCTGAGTTCTACTTTTTCTTTTAGGCTTCGTGTCGTTCTTGAAAGCTTCTTTAAATATATTTATTTTTTCAATCGCAATTTATCTTCTTTGTACTTTTTTACTTTCTTTGACAAGTAGGTACAACATTTTTCACTATCCTCTTTAATTTTCTCACAAAAATTTCTTGCAAAATTGTCTTTTTCTTCTTCTCCTACATACTCTAACAAAACTACTCGTAGATGATTAATAAAAACTAAAAAATTGATATTAGATATCTACACCAATGGCTACACAATAATCTTTTTTGCGCGATTGGTTGTTTTTATCAGTTTACTGTGCCTGTTTCCACGACGGTAGGTTGCTGTTACTGGTTGCTACGTGTAAGTAATTCACTTACAGTTCAGTGAACGGTAAGCAATTAAATCTAAAAAAACAATTTTTAGATTTATTTATTAAAATTAAATGTACAATTATTATAATTAATAGTAGTAATACCACTCGCATTTGAGTTTCTAGTGTTAATAGACAAACTTTCCGACGTAAAAATCCCAGGTTGTTGTAATAGTCCACCAACATCGCTGTGTAAAATTTTATGAGCAAATTCAATTTTGTTTTGGAGGGAATCTTTCACGTAACTCTCGGCCACCGTTGATGAACGCCACCCACCACGTCTTTTTAGTCCCAACACATCAACTCCGTTATTCGCCAAAAGTGTAGCCGATGTGCGTCGAAACGAGTGTCCAGTAAAACCTTCAGGGGCTTGCAACTTTAAATACTTTGCAATTTTTGACGGCCAGCCTTCAATTGTGCCTTTTCCTGTGACTTGCCTAGTGCATTTGCCATTTCGATAGTTCAGAAATAAATGATCTGACGTTGGGTTGCTTGGTCGAATTCTTATGTATTTTCGAAGTATTTCTAAATAAAGAACTGCTTCATTTTCTTTATTAATAACTGTGAACGTTCGCTGAATATTCGTTTTTGTATTTGGAATATTTACTATAAACATTTCTTTATGTTCTTCAATGTCACTCATTTTAATATTGTACAATTCCTCTCGTCTACAAGCGCCCGATACTCCCAGTATCATTGCTACCTGCAAATATATTGTTTCCTTAGAACTCAGATGTACCACCTCATCATCTACAACATACTTTTTGAATTAAAAATTGTTCGTCTGGTGCTTCATTCAAGAATTTTTCCATGTCTTCTTTGGTAAAAATTTTAGCCTTCTTAGGCCGATATCTAATATTTTTTCTCTTAAGATAAGCAATTAATGTAACAAACTTAGAAATATCGATAGCATCATGGAGAAAAATTGTACTCTTTAGCATAGAATACGCCGCCCATAAACTGCCTGGGGCCTTCAAGTGTCCACTTCTCACCACAAAATACGCTAACAAGCTCTTTTCATTTACAGAAATCTTCTTTGCTTCACGCCATTCCTTAAACAACTTGTATGTCTGTTCATATCGGGCTTTAGATTTTTCTGGAATTTTTGCCGAACATCCTTCTTGCCAAGCGTCTTCTAAATCATCCGGTAGATCATCACAATCACTCATATTTGCTTCGAAAACGGAACCACAAAACAGAACTATGTAGGAATGATTGTATCAAAAAGTCAATTTTACTTGTTTGGAACAAAACCATAGCAACCATGGAACAGCCACCCAAAGTTTTCAGTTTCAATCTTCCCGATTATCACAAATGTATTGATATAAATTATTATTATTCTAGAAACTCCAATCGCGCAAAAAACGTTATAAGCATGTCGAACGTTAAAGATTACCGTTCTCAAACAATAATTGAAGTCGTCACTTCGCTCCTCCTCCAAACAATTGTCTTCAAACGGTATGCATTCCTTACCGTTATGCATACTTAATATACTATTATAATACTGCTATTGCGTTTTCCAGGAGACTGAAGAGAAGACTCTGCTTTTAACATTCTTTTAAAACATTTTTTGTTCTTCTAAAATCTACCTTTATTCACTTTTTTTTCCTAAACATAGTTTCTTTTTCATTCTTTATTAGTATTTTTATTCTTCTTTCTCTTTCAGTCGCCACTATTTTAGTTTGTTTGAAATCTTCTTCACAGGTTGTTAAGGCATCCAATTGTTTAATTAAACAGTAAAATATAATTACAATTATTGTTCATATCCATTTTGTTATAAAAGCCTCTTTTACTTTTAGTAGATTTCTGTAGTTTTTTGTCTATTTCCAGGATAACTAAATCAGTACTAGATAGTAGTATATGTTGTATATAGTATTATAGTAACAATCAGTTTAAAATAATTAGTTTGAACAGGTCATAAGAAACCTTTTAGAAAATGCTTGAAAGATCTGTCTTATGAAGAAGCCCGTAGGTGCGGTGCGTTTCACCGGTTACACCAACGTGTTATGCGAGTGAATAAGAATTCTGGGTGAGAAATAAATAGGTAAAAAAATTGTATGTAGCAAGTGGATTTGTAAAATTGTTAAATAAATACACTAACTAATCTATTAGCGCAAATATTCCATTATTGTTAAAGTGACTCTTCTAATTAAAATTTTTAATTTAAAAAAAAATTTCTTCTTTAGTACAATTTAAAAAAAAATCTAGTTACAAAAAAATGTTACATCTTGTATATTAATGTTTTCCTGTTTTTATAAAATGTTGAAAGCTCGTTGGGTTTTTTGGTTGTTTGCAATAACAATTACGTCTGACCTATACGTCCTCAGTAATAACTCTTCTCGTCTATATAAGGTAAGGAAGGCAATATTTCCTGTGCGCGCAATAAAAGTACCTTTATCTTTTCTTATGTGTATGTATGCGATGAAGAATCAAGATTTTCGCAGTGTGTTGTGATTCTCACACTAACAAAACCCAAGGCATCTGGTTGTCGGCATTTATGCATAGTTCAGATCACGTATTCTTTAACGTCTGTCATTTGTCCGCATAACGTCACGCTGCACCATAACATAGAGTGCCGCGGATCGTGTATATATCTCACCCCCGCATCTCCTCTGAAGATGGCCTCCACACGCACATTCCAGGACGTCATCGCTTCGGTGGAACCGGCAATATATTCATTATTAATACGATTTTTAAGGTCTTTAAGCAAAACCGTTCTTGGGTACAAATTACAAATACAGTAGCCTTAACGATGCTTGACTCTGTATGATAAGTACTAATGAATAAACCTGTTGTGATCTCATCTTTGGTCTTTAGGTTTTAGAAGAACTACAAGAATTTCAGTCTTTTCTAATGACTAGTTAAAATCATAAATTTTAACAAGTACCTCTAAATGTTTTAATAGAATTCTAAAATGGCTTAAATAATGAGCTGTAAATCTATCGTGTTGGTATAATGAGCGGGTTTACTTAAAATTGTTTTTTATATAACATTTTAAATATTTAGAATAAAAACTAGATTTGACAATGTGTTAAGTTATAGATATACAGGGTGTGGCAGAGAGGACGGACGGTTTTAAAAAAATTATAAAATTGTTCATTTTTACTCAAAAACAAATTTATTGATGGAATCAGGCTCGCAAGGAAATAGCATTTGAGAGAGTCCAGTGTGGAAAATCGCATCAGTCATGTGGTGGCCGAAATCGGTGATGTTGGAGGCGTTCTTGGAAGTTCGCGTAGACTCTCTCCAAGATCGCCCTCTCAACTTCCACGCGAATTGCCTCCTTCAATTCTTCCATATAATAACTAGAAAAGTAGATAAATTAAAAACTTAAAAATTGATGAAGCTTATAACACTGTATTAGGTGTGTGGGTATGAAGTAGTGATTGTCTTCACGGAAGATTGGTCATAACAGTGTAATGTTTAGAAAAGTGTATTGAAAAATCGGAATGATATCTGTGAGTGCGTATCGCATAATTAGTTAAGTTGCGACAGGAGCGAGTAACCCGCTTATAAATAAATGGGTCCATTGTTGGTGCTTGCTATCCGGTTGGTATCTGGTGGTGGAGCGGCAGCCCAGAGATGGAATCGCGCCGATCTATCATGTATTGTCACACGGGCCCCAATCGCTCATTGTTCTCTCTGCTCCTCTAATCCATTCATTTCACTGTAGTACATTTCAGGAATGGCAGCGCAGAACATGTTTTAATTAATTTTCATTTTTGTTGTTGTTCGTTATCCAACGAGTGTGGGATGCGCATGATTGAAAACGGTGGCTTTGTGTTTTTGTCATGTAGGATGATGTCTCAAAGAATGCCCTCTCAGTTATAGACATCAACTGAATTCCAAACCACTAAACAATATAAAAGAATGACCGCGACATTCATCAACAGCAGGATGGGATACGATCGATAACACCATTATCTGAATTGACCAGATCACAATAGCGAAAGATCACAAGACCATTTCCGATACAAATTGTTCAAGAACACACTAAAACATCCAGATCTTTTGTCGTAAAAGTATCTCCGCCATCACTAAGCCAAAAATTTCTTCTAGATTTTAAGTTTTTTCTAAAACGTAGAGCTTGATTCTAATAAATCTGAGATAATTTTGTTTTTTTTGGTAAAAGCTTTTGTTGATGTTCTATATTCAGTGTGTCACCAGATCGACTTTAAAAAAAGAAAAAATTTCTTATTTTTGATTTCTCACTTTTGTTGATTTGCCCTGCTTGTTTATAAACTCCCAAAACACAAATTATTTTTATTTTACTAAAAGGATTCTCGAGGTAATATAATTTTTCTTCAAAATTTGCATTTTGTAATTTTTAGAAGTAACTGTAGTAGGCAGATTTCATTAAAAAATACCGCTGAGAGCAGATAACAGATCTAATAAGTTAGAGCTGCAAATTAAATCTTCGCTAATTTGAATAGAATTTATGCTATAATGTTGACTTTACAACAAATAATTTATCTAATTCAGTGTTACAGAACTGGGGAAGAGTGCCACCAAGTTGTTGTCAAAAAATTTAACCAAAAATACCCGGAAGTTACCATTTCAAATTCCGGTGCAAACAACTTGGTGACAAAGTCCTTAAAATAGGCTCGGTTTTCAACATTAAGAAGGCAAAGAAGTTGTTCTTGTTGTTCTCTCAGTTATTCTTTATTTTTCGTAAGCATTTCTCAACTTCCATGTCCCATGTTTGCTTCGGTCTCCCAGTTTTTTTCTCTCTTGTAATCTTGCCTGCCATATTTGTTTTACTTTTCTTAAATCTTCCATTCTTTAGAGATGTTCTTCAATATACTCTACCACTGATTTTATTTCTAGATCATCACGTATTATTGTATTTCTTTTTGTTACCCCCTGAACGTTTCTTAAGTACTTCATTTCTGCAGCTTGGAGCTTGCTTTTTAGTTTGCTGGATAAAATCCACGATTCGCAACCATATGTTAGGATTGGTCTATTTATCGTTTTAAATATACTTATTTTTTTTTTTTTGTGACTTCTTTCTTACTTAAAAACTTGCTATTCAGCGCGTAGAAACATTTTATTGCCTTGTCTATTCTGTTGTTTAGTTCCGCTTCTTGCTCTCCATCATTCTGCAGTAGAACTATCAAATATTGAAAAACACTTACTGTATCGAGTTCCTTCTCATTTTATTCTGCTTTGTGTTTTTAGTTTTTAGTTTTCTCCAGGTTTATATCCATTCCATTTTTCTTCAAAGTCTCATCACATATCCTTATGTTGTGTTGGATTTCTTGCGATTAAAACAGTATCCCCTTCTGAGATTACGACATTTCTTAAATTTATGTAGCCCACATTCAATTTTTTAGATGCACTGAAACATTTCTTTATAATCTCGTCCATGAACGTAATAAATAAAAAAGAACTTAACATCATCTTGTCTTAGACCCTCAATAGTCTCAAAAGCTTCTGATCTTATGCTTCTGCAAATTAAATAATTTATATATCTTTTATACAAACATTTTACTGCATTTATCATTTTAGCATTGATCCCTTTCATTTTTAAAATGCCCCATTTTTTTGTTTTTGGCACTTTGTTAAATGCCTTTTCTAAATCAATAAAAGCTAAAGCAACCGTCAAAGCAGTTGTAGCAAATATTATTTAAAAAAAGTTAAGTAAGGTGTGCGGTTTCGTACTATAGTATTATTGAGCCGTATTTTCTTGATTATAAATCATAATTCATATTTGGAAATGTTGTAAAAATTTTTAGTTGATAAACTAGATGAATTGTTGTTAAGCTACCAAATAAAAATGTTTTTCCAGCAAAATGAGTGCTCTGCTCATTATGACGACATTGCTCACCAGTGGCTCAATACAGAGTTCTATAATAACTGGATAGGGAAAGCTGGTGGCATTTTATGGCCACCAAGAAGTCCTGATTTTACGATAATGGACTTTTATCTGTGGAGTTGTTTAAAGCAAATTGTGTACTGTTCAGTAAGGCACTAGACAATAATTTTGAGCAATTAAAAAATAGAATACAAAATGCAGTCCAGTCTTTCTCAGTCTTAAAAGTAAGACGCAGTTTCAATGAATTTAAAGCTTGCATTAAAATCTGCAAAAACGGAAGGGCATTATTTAAATAGAAAATTTAATAGTTTACGTTTTTGAAAATTTTATTTTATTTTACCAATTGTTAAATTTATTAAATAAAACTTGAGCCCAATTTTAATATTTCCTAGCAATAAAATAATATTTCAAAAACGTTGAAGTTAAATAAAAAGTAATTTGTGTTTTAGAGATTTGAAAACAATAACGAAGACTGAAATTTTCTGAAAAATCAAAAATATTTTTTCTTCTGTTTTAAATTCGATCCTAGGAGGACATAGTGTAGGTTTCATCATTATCACTTTAAGCTTCTCAGTCTTCCATAAAATTTCTTTCACGTCTCCTTTATGTTTTTGCTTGGATGCAAAACAATGCGATTCTGATGTCGAAATATAAATACATCACTCGAGCAGACTTCTTGTCTGTGCGGCTTTCTAGTTCGAAGAATCCCAAAAAATATGTCGAAGCATTCTTGTCTCATGTAGTAATGAATATTTCAATAAATTTCAACAATTTTAATTTAAATCAAGCGAAATCAGATCGTCGTATCTAAGTCGATAGATCTAACGAAGTGGCGCATCTGCCAAAAAAGCGACTAGGCCACCTACTACTATTTCAAGGGGGGCCTAATACAAAAAGTAGATATAGGCGTGTGACGCGACCAAAAGATGTGCGGAATGCGTTGCTCGACCAGCGCCAAAACACAAATCGACCGCCGCATGCAAACATTCATCTCGCACTGGTTTTTCAACACTACTGACTTATGGATGACGTTCTATAGCCTATTATAGGGAATTTTTATTACAGGCGGTGTACTTACTAAACGAGACGTGTTTCCTTATCGTCCGAATTTACGAGACAACTACTTTTCTAGTCTATTAACAAACTAACAATCAATGTCATTCAAGCCGAACAACTTCCCAATATGCAAATAATAGAAGCATTAAGTGTTATTAAGCTTGAAATATCAAACAATAACAATGATGACACTATTATAATAACGGTTTTGTGTTTTGTTGATTTCCATGTAGGCAATTTCGAGTTTATTTTTATTCCACCTGTGTAATATATTCAGAAGTGGGATAGAGCGCAAATATTTATGTCGGTTGTTTGGTGCACATCTGGTCGTTCAGACCCTAATACGGCAGATATGAAATGTAGTCGCGTCCAGGATAATGCCAGTCGTTCCTTATATATAGTGGTGAGCAGGCTATTGTTTCACGCGGTATTTATTTCGTATGGGTCGCCTTCAACACCATCACCATAATCAAATTTATCATTGGTAGTACCAACTTAATAATTTTAAAACAAGCCTACTATATTCTTAACTGTCATGTTAGGCACACGTCTTCAATTTTAACTAAGAGCCACCCGCAATCCGCTCCAGACATCATTCTAAGAACTTTACAATTTTGTTATTCTTCACGTAAAACTCCGACGTGTTTAACACTCACATTGAATTTTTCCCACCCTGCAAATTGAGGTAAGTAATTTAAAATGCGATTTACGACGACCACCCTACCGGAAATGACGGGATTCCTGCGATACAATCAAAGAAAATTAAAATTACTACAAACCCCTGAATTCGTGTTTTTTTTGTGGGAAAAGCTGTGTGCAATTTTCTTGAAGCAGGTTTTTAACAATTGTGCTATAGATGAAAATCTAGGAGGTTGTGAAATGTCCGAAAGAGGAGAGCATCAAACGTTCCGCCGCCTGCGACCGAATTATATACGTAATAAATCCGTCATGTGTGGGACATCTAGGATATATTCGGGGCACGTATCCTATTCTTCAGATATCATCTCCGACTGTTGGACCTGGTGCACGATTCCTATGCATATGGACCGACTTTAATGCTTTAAAATCGTGTTTGCAATCTCAAAATTTCTTTGTCTCAATCGATTTTTGTTTTTTGAAATTTTCAATTCTTTTATACTCATTTCGGTAAGCATCCACATCTCGACTAAAACAAAACGTCTTGAAAGAATCTTCTCATGAGTTTGCGGAGGCCCTACGGCAGAACGATGACTTGTGCAGCCCCCCGGCGGGCCAGCTAATACCAAGCATGACTAGCTCGATCCCCCGGGCCTATTGTCCGCTAAACAGACCTCAGCGGGATACCACCTTCACCTACCCTCAATAATCCAATCATAATGTGACCCCATTAGATGAGGACCCTCGTTATTTGCTCATTTGTCCGTCGGATTACTGATGGATGGCATTTTCAACTCAAACACTAAGTTGAGAAAAAAATCTAAAGACACCTACACTAATCTCATCAAAGGTTCCACACGAAATTCCTGGAAACAGCGGGAGCTGGCCGTGTAACACATCCAATTGCTTATACAATAGTAATTATTAGCATGACATGCTTATTTTAAACCACTAACAGACCAAGACGATGAGAATTCGAAATGTGAAGCCTTTCAATCGGATATACAGGAAAACTACTTGTTTGTTGAATAACTGAAATTTATAGAGTTGCACCTAGTTTTTCTAACCATCACAGTCATCTAAACACAACAGATGGTCTTAGAACGGTGTGAATTAGGTTTTGAATTTACACCTGACATGACAGGTTTGCACTACTTATTAAAGAAAGAAAAAAGAAGTTAATGGAATAATGCCAGATTAGGTTTTGTTGTTACGTCATATTCTGATAAAGATGATTGTTGAAAATCGTTTAATTAAATGAAGAAATGTTCAATTGTTCTAGTCATTGTTTAAAAGTTTTAGAAGATTATTATTTATTTCTTAAAGAACTATTCAATTAAAAGATTCTCAAAAATCACTTATACCTGGTTGTTCAAAAAAACTGTCAATCAACGATGTTTTTTAAATGTAATCTGCAACGTCAAAGTTTTAAATTACAAAGGAAATCGTTTTCAACTTATAGGAATCTAATAACCGCTCAAATCGAGATTTTTTTGTGTCAATCGATAAGACGCAATTCTTATCATTGCGGCAACTTTGTAACAAAGTTGCTAGATTAATTTAAAGCTTAAATGACTTTTGTCACCGAGTTTTTAAAAGCCTAAAAAGCAAAGCAGTTCTCTTTAAACCAATCAGATGGTTTTGCTGTATTGGTAATGATATAGTCACTCAACAAACAAACCAATTAGCATCAAAATACGACACAAAGAAGCTTGATAAAAGCCACAATGAAACCGCAGCTTATATGCTACATATTAAAAGCAGTTAATTTTTTAACACTGAAAAAAAAAAGCAAAAAAAATATTATAAACACCTTGCAGCAGTAGATACATACATTTAAAAATGGGAGTAATTTCGTATACTTAAAAAAATGTATATCACTAGAATAGTATATTAAATAACGAGTCTTATAAATCAATATTGTGGCACAAATTAAATTTTATAAAAAGAGAGCATAGCACGAGCTTTATACAGAATAAGTATTAAGTGCTCACACTGACTGTATACTATTTTTTTTAAATTTGGGTTGTTTATCAAAAAAAAATTAAAATTTTTGATATTTTAATATACCTAGAAAAGCAGTAATTCTCTAATAGCAATAAGACCATGCAAAATAAGTGCTTTAATAAGTTTTTTAAATTACAAGAGCCTTGTAAATGTCCAAAAAATCGTAAACCATAAGTTTAGTATGCTTGTTTCAGTTTTTACCAGTAATAAACGTGGTAAAAGCCCAAAATCTAGTTATTTTAGTATTTTACTAATGGCCAAACCCAAGATTTCTCTCCCTGTATTAGTAAAACTACCAGTAAAATTACGAATATACTACAGTAGAACTCCATATTAAGCAACTACATATTCAATTTTCAGGTTTTTATTTTTGGAATTTAAAATTTAGTAATTCTCTTTCGCTAAAGAATAAGTAAAAAGCAGTGTAAAAACTCACTTTATAAAAAGAAAATAGAAGAATATATGTAGATGTAGAGTACTTTTAACTTAACCTGTATTATTTATCCAAATAAATAATTAAAATATTTTTTTTAAAATTATCCTTATTTTTATTTATTTTTATTGAAGAAAGCTCAATTTCACCAGGCCCAGTTTATCGAAATTCTACTGTATTGTAAAATTACCAAAGTATTTTACGAATTACCAACAGATTATAACAAAAACAATATTAAATTCGTTCAATCAACAAAAATTTATTGTTTAGAGTAAAAATGTATCAAAAAGAAAAAAAGGTTGTGAAAGCACGCATAAATAATAAAGCGAGTAAAAATAAACTTTAAACAACTTAAAAAAAGATAAACTAAAGTAAGATAATAGTAAAGATAGCAATAACTAATATATAAATTTTTTTTGAAAAAGTTTTAGTTATATACAAGTGTCCCAAACAAATTTCCTCAAAAAGTAACTTGAGATGATTTTTGACAACAAAATAAAACGATTTAATATAATTTACCTCTGAATACATACATCCTTAAGGAAATGGAAGCCGTCAACAAAACGTCAGAGAATTATTTTAATTTTTTTTGACCCAACTTTATCAATTTTGATCAGTGATGCAACAATTAATATATTCAGTATATAAGACGTGCCTACTTAAGAAACTTATCAAGCTATTTTTAGAATTATATTATAAAGTAATAGAAGAAAAAAATATGCGATAGATATTAATCTAACCCAAAAGTTTAGCAAAAGTCAAGTATGAAATTCGTTAGCGTTGTTCGTTGTAATTATTATTTTTAGAGATCAAATCTTTGTCAGTTGCAAATTAAAAACAGTCAACATTTTTTTAACAGTTCACAAACAAAATAACTCTTCTTAATTGATAATAGTGAAAACGGTTTGTTCGATGCAGTTAAGAAATGCAGAAATGCTTCAAAACTATATGATATATTCAAAGATAATTTGACAAAACTTTCAATTAAAGGCGCGATGTATTTACCTAATAAAAAAATAAAAAAATTCAGTATTCAACCGAATAATAAAATCTTGCCGAATACGCCAAAAAGAAAATTTGTTCCATCAGTCATACTTATAAATGAATTAGAAAAACAAAACGTACAAAACATTTTGGTGGAGTTAATTTCAATTTTTACAGGTATTTTATTGTATTTACCTTTTAACTTTTCTATCCTTTTTTGTAGAAAAGTGCCTCTTCCTTTCTCTTCCTCATACTCAGTGACTTATCGTCAGCAAACAGTTAATTTTTTTTTCTAAATACACATTATTCTACATTCTAAATTAGAGAAAAAAAACATTTTTTTAAATGTTCTATTGTTATTAATTAAGAGATAATACAATTACTTGCCATTTACCATTAGCAGCTATTACTTTATCAATCTCTCACTACCTTTCCACTTCGACAACATATTATTAATGTGGTAATTAACCATAACATTTAATCTTGTTTTTCGATTTGTAGAAACAACTAACTCTACATATACACCAGCAATACAATTTAAAAAAACTTTGAAAACATTTTTTGAAATATTTAGTGTAATAAAATCGTCTGTTGGTCAAAATGGTGTGGATATCCATGGAGTTGTGACGGTGTTTGAGCCCGCGCTGTCTGGAATGCTGAATTAATGTTCAGAAATGCTGTTTAAAATGGATGTAGGTAAGTTTTTAAATATGCCACTTTCAACGTGAAAAATTTGTTAATTATAAAGACACTTATACGAAACAGCGGTATTTGTTGAGTAAAAAAAGTCTTTTAAAAATATTTTTCGTCGGAGAGTCTTCGTATTTTTTATATCGATTCTTAGAATTCTAAATAAAGACAGGTAAAAGCCCAGAAGAATCTCATTAATTGTTTAATTAGCATAAAATCCATAAAACTAATGTACGGTGTAATAAATTGGATTGAAATTATCACATCGTTAAGCCACCGAAATCCCGAAAATTACAAATTCCAAGTTTTTGAATTGGTTTTTCTTATCAATAGAGTGTAATATTTAACGAGTGTCAGTCTGTTAATAGTTTAACATGTCATTAAACACTGCGTGTCGTCACATATAGCACGTTTATCCGCCTACAATCCACGTCATCCCACTTCTGGAACACCTCCGGAACCGGTCAGTAGCCAAACACAACGGTTAATCACGTAATTATTTTAATTACTTGAAAAATATTAACGAAACTGTTGAGATTCAAGATCGAAGTTATCAAATCGGCTATTTTACGACACCACTTAAATCTAATATCGTCCCGATAAGGATCAAGCGTGCTGAGAGTGATCGTCCTGGTGCGAGAATGCTGCCACCGTGCGGCAACCAAATTCACCAAATTAATATTATTCCTCCTATCTGGTTCAATCTTATAACTTCACATTACCACGATACGAGATATTTCAAACTACACTTTGGACCACGTATCACGTTACTGTTTTACACAACTGGACACTGGTAACTAGATAGATATTAATTGCACCATCCTAGCGTCCCCAATGGGTGGCTGGAAATGATATTTTAAAGGTCAGCTCATCACTGGAGAAGAGCATTCTAATTCTGTGACCGAGTTCGGGGTTTTTCTCATGCCAGATTGAATTTCGTGCAGATATATTTCGTAAGAGGTAAAAGACATAAAACATTTGTTTCAACTCGGTTTTGCCTTGAATGGGATGAAGAAACCGCAGATTGGATTTGTAGCGATATACAGGGTAATTTATTATAACATTTAGAAAAAGGAAAATGAACTGAGAATGAGAATGATAGTAGTAATACTCAAAACCACAAAAAATCTTAAAAAAATTAAATCCCAAATCTGCAGTTGGTTTATTTTAGATAAATGATTCTTCTGGCGGTTTTTTACAGGTTGGCCAACTAAAAAAATCTCTTCTTTAAGTTCTTTAACTTCTTAAATCTCTGATTTTCTTTAATCAACTCGATTTTTTTGCGAAAAAAACACTTGATGACAATAATAGCAATATAAAAAAGACACTCCTCTTGCCAGGATAACAACCTCTTTGTAAATCATTATAAAGAACATGAGTCGAGTGATACATAATTTTAAACAGAGTTAACACCTCATTTCCATCTACATTTTCTGGGAAACTATTGAGGTGAGATAAACACCCCAAAGCGGGAAGGTGTTGCTTTAAAAGATAGTTAAAGCACAATTTGACTTTTTCGAGGTTTCTCAAAAGTTATGAGATCACAGTGTCTTCAAAAATCCCTAAAATTATCCAAACTTCTAACAATAATCCTTATAAGAAGAACAAATCATAATTAAACAAACAAAAATAACACAAAGCAGAAACTCTTTTTTCATTTTTTTAGTGAAAAAGTGTTTACTTAGATTAGTAAAATTAATTATTTTTAATAAATTATTTGCTTCTGATATGGGTTATTGACTAATTCGGAAAATCCTTTCACTGATACACACAATCAGCTATTTACCTAAATTTAATTTGTGTTGAAACCCAAATTTTTTTATCTTTTAACAATTTTTTTTTATTTTTCAATGTTGCACACATTTTTTACGTCAGTGTCAAAGACAGAAGCACAAAAAGAATTTGCTTTTAGTTGTGTTTCAACGGTTCTTCTCTTATATTACAACTTTGTTAGTAACTAAAGAGTACAGGAATAAAAAAAGAATGTTAAAAAATTCCATTCTTATCGAACTTTTTCACCAATATTAAATGCAATACAGACAAAAACAGTCAAAAACAATAACTGTCAAGACTTCTAGGTCTACTCAAGAGTTATATCGAATAAAAACAAACTGCCATATTTATGAAAAACGATAGCAATCCCACCTCTGCTCTGTAAGAAAACAAATTTTTGGACATTCTTCTTTTTATTCCTGTACCCTTCAATTGTTTAATTTTTTTGTTTTGTTCTTTTTTATTATTTTATGCTAGATATTCCTCATTCATTTTCTTTTATCCATTTTACAGTATCTCTTTATTTTTCTTACTTTTCTTACTTTTTCTATATAATAATATTTCCATTGCTGTCTTCATTAATATTTATTTTTATGTTCCTTCTATATTTTGTTAAACTTTCCATTTTATTCTTCTGGTTTTTGAGAAATATATACAGAGTATTTTAGAATGAGCATATCAATTGATCAGAAGATTATGAGTTTTCTTCTTTTAATTTCTTTGTAAAATTAAAATTACGCAACTCTCTAGGCTTATTCTAACCACAACCGTCAGAATGACATTTTTTGAAATTGACGTTTACAACAGCCTGTCCATTTGCTCACTTAGAGAGATCTCCGCGTGGCGCTGCTAACATCGGCTTTGCTTCTATCTCCAATATCTGAAATCTGTCAAAAGCAAAATTCAAATCTGTTAAAAGTAAAAATTGTGTCAAAAATAACCAAATAAAAGATTAAAAAATTTCTTTTTTGGGACATTTTGATATGCGTTACTATTTTGGTTCACGTGTGTAAGGTAAATTTAATGTTTTTTACTCCTCGTATTACTAATACCTGAAATAGGGTGCGTACAAGTGATGGTATATTCTCTTCCCTGATGATCCACTTTTAAAACAAAAACTTTTAAAATGTAAATTGCAAATTTTGGCATTTTCAGAAAAATGTGGATGCGATAGAAAAACCTTACCACGAAAATGGTAAGTGTTTTTCACCCATTTACTTCTCATTACTGAATCATAAACAGTTTTTTGAGGAGCAAAGCTCTTACAGTGAAGCACGGTGCATTTCTGACATAATGCCGTAATAATTAAAGAATTATTAATAATTAATTAAGTTAAAAAACTTACAATTAAAGCAATGAACAAATAGGCAAACGTTCAACAGAAATGTTAAAGAACTGGACCTAATCGAACGTGTCTAATCATAACGAATAATAAAAAACTAAAACAACGAACAACTGAGCAAAACCTGTGAAAGCAGCAAAGTGATCAACAGCAACACTAGCAAACGAGAATAAGAAAAACTCAATCTAGAACAATAATAGTATATTAAGTATAGAGAACGGTAATCCTTAACGTTCGACATGCTTATAACGTTTTTTGCGCGATTGGAGTTTCTAGAATAATAATAATAATAATTTATATCAATACATTTGTGATAATCGGGAAGATTGAAACTGAAAACTTTGGGTGGCTGTTCCATGGTTGCTATTGTTTTGTTCCAAACAAGTAAAATTGTCTTTTTGATACAATCATTCCTACATAGTTCTGTTTTGTGGTTTCGTTTTCGAAGCAAATATGAGCGATAGTGATGATCTACCGGATGATTTAGAAGACGCTTGGCAAGAAGGATGTTCGGCAATAATTCCAGAAATATCTAAAGCCCGATATGAACAGTCATACAAGTTGTTTAAGGAATGGTGTGAAGCAAAGAAGGTTTCTGTAAATGAAAAGAGCTTGTTAGCGTATTTTGTGGTGAGAAGTGGACACTTGAAGGCCCCAGGCAGTTTATGGGCGGAGTATTCTATGCTGAAGAGTACAATTTTTCTCCATGATGCTATCGATATTTCTAAGTTTGCACCATTAATTGCTTATCTTAAGAGAAAAAATATTGGATATCGGCCTAAAAAGGCTAAAATTTTTACCAAAGAAGACATGGAAAAATGCTTGAATGAAGCACCAGACGAACAATTTTTAATTCAAAAGGTATGTTGTAGATGATGAGGTGGTACATCTGAGTTCTAAGGAAACAATATATTTGCAGGTAGCAATGATATTGGGAGTATCGGGGCGCTTGTAGACGAGAGGAATTGTACAATATTAAAATGAGTGACATAGAAGAACATGAAGAAATGTTTATAGTAAATATTCCAAATACAAAAACGAATATTCAGCGAACTTTCACAGTTATTAATAAAGAAAATGAAGCAGTTCATTATTTGGAAATACTTCGAAAATACATAAGAATTCGACCAAGCAACCCAACGTCAGATCATTTATTTCTGAACTATCGAAATGGCAAATGCACTAGGCAAGTCACAGGAAAAGGCACAATTGGAGGCTGGCCGTCAAAAATTGCAAAGTATTTAAAGTTGCAAGCCCCTGAAGGTTTTACTGGACACTCGTTTCGAAGCACATTGGCTACACTTTTGGTGAATAACGGAGTTGATGTGTTGGAACTAAAAAGACATGGTGGGTGGCGTTCATCAACGTGGCCGAGAGTTACGTGGAAGATTCCCTCCAAAACAAAATTGAATTTGCTCATAAAGTTTTACACAGCGATGTTGGTGGACTATTACAACAACCTGGGACTTCTACGTCGGAAAGTTTGTCTATTAACACTAGAAACTCAAATGCGAGTGGTATTACTACTATTAATTATAATAATTGTACATTTAATTTTGATAAATAAATCGCAAAATTTCCGTTCACTGAACGCTAAGTGAATTACTTACCGTTTTGTTACACGTAGCAACCAGTAACAGCAACCTACCGTCGTGGAAACAAGCACAGTAAACTGATAAAAACAACCAATCGCGCAAAAACAAACTAAAACTACAAACAAATAGTCAAAACACAGCAAAGGTTTTAAAATATTTTAGTAGAATAATCTCACACAATTTTTAGTTTTGACAGATTTGAATTTTAACTTTTGAGAGATCTGAAGGAAAGCCGATGTTAGCAGCGCCATGCGGAGATCTCTCTAAGTGAGCAAATGAACAGGCTGTTATAAATCAATTTCAAAAAATGTCATTCAGACGGTTGTGATTCTAACAACAGTTTAAATTAAGTTCAGAACTGTATTGAGCATGCGCAATATTGATTTTAGACCGTTAAAACGCTACTGCACATGCGCTTTTTAATTCTGAACCGTTCTAAAATGTTATTGGAACAAACTTATTATTTCTGGCCTAGACATTTGCTTTACTTCTTTACGTACTTGTTTATATTTTATCTTGTTTGTGAGGTGACTATACTAAATAAAATTAAAAACAGCACAGAAATATAAACAAAAACTGTTTATTAATCGCTTAACAAATTACGAAACAAATAATCCTAGTTTTTGCATCAACGTTGACTCAGTTATAAGCAATATTCTTTTGAACTATCTAAAAAAGTCAAAACCAACAAAAGTTATTAAAATGTGACTATAGAAAAACAATTGAAGAGGTAAAAAACATTTACTTCCTCATGGAAAAAGAAAACATCTCCCTTCTGATGAACGTTTTTAGGTAAAGTCTATATATTTTTTCAAAAATCGATTATCAATACACTATAAAAAATAAAAAAAATTATACCTAGAATATAAGAGACAAACAATTCTAAAAAATATTGATAATTTTAAATTAACAAAATTATTATAAAATCAATAAAGACTCACTTTAATCAAACAACTTTATCTTTATGATAATCTGGGTTTTACTACCTTTTCTTCCTTAAAACTCTTAGTTTTTCCTATGCTTTCACTGCATCACTACGTAAAATTATGCAAAAAAATTTCCTGATCATTAAAAAAAAATTTTTGGTAAGTATCCCAAGATTTATTTCGTCTCTTTTTCTTATCAGATAGAAATAAATTTATAGAGTTTTTCTTAAATTATAAATTGAAAACAATTAATTTTGCAAAACTTAATTTTTTTTTGTCTTAGTTTTCAAATAAAATAGAATTTTATACCTATTACAAATCGAGAATATCGTAAATTTTTAACATAAAAGCTTTCTATAACAATGAAGAACCCTCAACTTAACCAAATTTATTTTGTAAACTAAATTTAGCTTCTGCTATAAATTTCTCAGAAAAAAAAGGGTTCTAATCTAATATCAAAATTAAAATTTAAAAGAAACTACAAATATTAGTGAAGACATAATAACAGCACGTCCAGAAGTAGCATCCCAAAATACAATTTTGATTAAAAAATTATTCAAATTAGTCAATACACTGCCTATTTAATAAAATAATTTCAATTTTGAACAGGAATAGAAATTATTTTGAGAACAGAAGTACAACTTGGGACTCCCAACAGGCTCTGACCGATCTGTTTAGTTAAATCATCATGAATCACTCAGGAAATCCGATGGCTTTGTCAAAGGTGTGTTACTTATTGCCAAATCTTTTTCCAATCATTGATAATTTTTTATTACTCTAGCAAAAACCAGCAACGTCACCAACACTAACGCCCTCATCTTTTTTTCTTTCAACTGAAGATGCCCACATTTTACGTAAAGCAATATTTGGATGTAACGAAAAAACTATTGTGAAAATCCTAGCAAAACGTTCTTTAAACCAACGTTTAGAAATCATTTCTCAATTTCGAAATATCTACTCAAAAAATTTAACTGAAGAAATCAGAAATAAATTGAGTGGTGATTTGAAACACTTAATTATTGCGTTATTAACACCACTTGATGAGTTTTATGCCCAAGAATTACACCGAGCTATGAACGGATTGGGTACAGATGAGGATGTTTTAATTGAAATTTTGACTACTTTGAGTTGTTCACAAATAACGGAAATCAAATACGCTTATCACAAATGTAAGTGTTGTAACAATTAAAAAAACACAGCTTAAACAGTTGTTTTAAATTTTTTTTATCTTGCCTACACGGAGCATAACACCAACTTTTTCTTGAATTTTCACTTACGACTGTTTTGACAAATATTTGGTTTTAATTGTTGTTTTTAATTTTTTTTAGTTAAAAACATGCTTAAAGCAAGAGAAATATGACCTAATCAAAGACATAAAATCGCTCGTTATTTAGGTAAAAATTAACAATCAAAATTTTTTTTAGTATATCATAAAACTCTCGAACACGACATAAAAGACGATACAAGTGGTTATTTCAAACGTCTTTTGATAACCCTTTGTAACAGTCAACCATTATGTGGATCCCCAAATCGCCAACAAGCAATTTCAGACACTGAAAATCTCTACAATGCTGGTGAAGGAACATGGGGAACTGAAGAATCAACATTTACAAAAATTTTAACTCAGAAAAATCATTCACAACTCCGGATTATTTTTGAGGAGTATCAACAACTAACAGGTCACGGAATTGAAGAAGCAATCAAGAATGAATTTTCCGGTGATATGAAAAACGGTTTATTGAGTATTGTTAATTCAGTAAAAAATAAAGCAAAATTTTTTGCTACAAAACTAGAGAAGAGTGTGAAAGGGTTGGGAACTAATCACCGGGATCTGATCAGAATCATTGTAACGAGATGTGAGATTGATATGGGAGAAATCAAAAAGGAGTATGAAAGAGAGTTTTCGAGGAGTTTGGCAGAAGCTATCAAGGTAAATTTTGGAATGGTTTAATTTTTGAAAACATATGTTTTGCAGGAGGACACTTCGGGAGAATATCAGAGGTGTTTGCTAACGCTGATTGGTGAAGAATAACGAAATATACAAAATATTGTAAACCAGCTATTTGTTATAAGTAAATAAATGAAATAAAAAAAAATACTTTTACCAAAACTCGGACAGACGCTACTGAGCGCCTTTTTAAACTTTTATTATTAGTTCAGTGTGTTTATTCTAGGTTTTCCTATTTTTTCCATAGAGGCTTAAACCACAAGGCTCCTGCTAACAATTATTGAATTTATCTTCATTCTCTTGGCTTTTATAATCGTAATTATATAATCGAAAAAAAA
Organism: Tribolium confusum; assembly: GCA_029207805.1. NCBI lineage: Eukaryota > Metazoa > Arthropoda > Insecta > Coleoptera > Tenebrionidae > Tribolium > Tribolium confusum. The sequence goes on along the minus strand of JALGAY010000006.1, from coordinate 28,473,987 downwards.
ACGAAATGGAAAAAACAACAAGATTAGTATCAGTAACGCTGTAAGTATTGTAACGATCGATATTCTAGTAGAATCTGCCGCAAGTAGGATATTCCACAAGTTCCCAAAGATATAACATCGCGCCATATCTTACCTTATAGCGCGTGGTTCTGAAAAAATTAGTCACGGCTGTTGCCAAATTCAAAGAATGCTTATGCGTCGATCTAGACAAGTAAAAAAGCGACAGTGTTGCCAATTCAGAGGATTTGTCCCTAAATTTAAAGTATTTTATAAAAAAGTTGTAAAAGTCTAAAAAACCAGATTTTTTTACTTTTTATTTTGTGATTCTAATCTCTTTAAAATAAAGTATGTTTTAGGAACATTTGGTTCGAATTTATAAGAGTTTGATACATAAAAAAAATCGACGATACTGAACGATAATCACAATACACTGCATGATTAACAGTGTTGCCAACTTGGAGGATTTTCTCCTAAATTTAGGGCTTTTTATAAAGAAGACTGCAATATTTAAAGAAAAAAGTCTTGTAGGAGATTTTTTACGGTATTTTAACTACTACCACTAATAAATTACCAAAATAATGTTAAGCTGTTAATTTTTCATTGCCAACTTAATCAATATTTCTTGATCACTGTGTAATTCACATTTATCACTTATTTGAGGAGTGATCCATTCATCAAAAATAAATTAAAAATTGTAAGTTGTAAAAAACTGTATTTTTTACTTTGTATTTGAAGTTCTTTTTAGATAAAGTATCTTTTGGGAAAATTTAGCTTATCGATTTAGAGGATTTTGACCCATCATATAAAGGAAATAATCGTCAATGAATTGGCAACAGTGGTTGCCAAACAGTGACGATTTATTCGCGTTATTACTGTGTTTATTGTAGTCTCTTTAAAACAATATATGTTTTTAAAAAATTTAGTTTGAATTTATGGGATTTTGACACATTATATAGGAGAAATGAGTCAATGAGTTGACAACACTAAAAATTGATGACCAGATGAGTTTAGCGGTTCAGTAGAGCAAAAATCTCAGAAGCGAATCGTGATAATCGTGTACGATATACTCTGTGATTAAGTTATTTATTTATTGAGCTACTTTTGTGCTGTTCGTGTAAATAGTAATTAGAAAATCGTTACAGTGTAGTTAGATAATTCTAAAAATGTCACTGATTCACAAAAATAACAAATAACAGCAATTTTATTGTATGTATTATTTATATTTTTGACATTACATGCACTGCCAGTGTCAATTTTTATCAGTTTTTGAGTAGAACTGCCCTATTCTTGTTAAACAACGATCTTTTCATAACTGATTACGTAAATAACTAACGTTTCCTGAACAAAAACGCTGAATTAAAAAAGTATAATGTTATGACATTACGACGTAGAAAAAAGTATTGATTGACTTTAATGAAATTTAATCTGTATTGAATGTGAAATGAACAAATTGTCAAAGTTAGTTTGATAAAGTTTTTAATTGACCCCTGGTTATAATGAGCTGTGACAGCACGTGTAATTAATTATTTCGATAATTTACCGTCCTAATTATGAATGAAATATTTATTAGGAAATAAAGAGAAGGCCGAAAAATCTCAACTTGATAATAATTTATCGCGGTTGTAGTGGTATATCATAAAACAATCGCTAACAAGTAGTTCCAATTCCAAGAATTTAAAATTCCCAAACAGTTTAAAATGTTTTGAACACGAAACGAAATCTATTGCTTACCTCTACCTATACGTTACCAGAGAAAAAAAGTCTGAAAAAATGTCAACCGCGCTCAGGTATACATCGTCTTCTCCTCTTTGGTCTCACGACTCCAATTCTGGGATCCAGGTGACTTATGACGATTGTTTCAACAAACAATTGCAAGCACGCTCCGCTTGTTTATTTAGGCGGGTTGTATTTATTTACCTTGCCTACTTATACCATTGTTAAACTAATTGTTTATTTACATATTTTAAAATCGATTTAAACAACGCAAAATTCGACCGACCGATCTGATTTAGACAGGTTAAAGTTCACACCTTGCCAGTTAATGAGACTCATTAACTCTCATTGTTACCGATTGTCTCCGGTGGGCCACTCCTAAACTCCGGCGAGCCCTAAATTGATTTTAGATGATTAATGTTGGACCATCGATCCATCCATCAAACTCTTAAGTGGAAGCATTCACCAGAAACAGAGGCGGTTCGTTTCTACAAAAACCAAAAAATCTCGTAAAACAAAGTTTCATTTTTCACATAAATAACTAAATTTGCAACTATCCTTATGAGCTAATTTCAAGTTGAAATAATACCGGTAGTATCTTCATTTCCATAGAAAATTAATAAATTCAGAGTTGTGATTGGTTCTTGTTATAGAAAAGTATTAAAATTTGCAGAAAATATTTCTAATAAAATTTCTTCCGACAAAGCAAATTCTCCGTACTCTTTGCCTTCTTCTTCAAATGTTAATTGTGTTCCTTTTCCTAGCTTCACTTTTACTGAATTGACTTTTAATCAAATCCGAAATATTATCTCTGGACTTAAAAACACTTCTACTTTAGATGTTAATACTGTAGATATTGACTTCCATAGACTAAAAAAAAGTCCTTTCAGCATCTCCTTTTAAAGTCCCAAATTTTTTAATAAACTCCCTACAATAATAAGGAATCTGCCCCTTACCAAGTTTAAGACTTGTATTAAATCATTTCTTTTAAAGAAGAATTTTTACTTATATGTAGATTCCTTGAAGATACCTTAATAGATTTAGTCTAATGTGTTCTTTAATTTTTTTTTTCTTTTTTATATGACGTGTGTAAGCGTTGCATATGTACAAACACCAATAAATATTATTATTATTATTATTATTACCGGTAGTATCTCAACTTGAAATTAGCCCGTTAAAGTCTTTCATGTGATACCTAATTTTTAAAATTTCTGATTTTAAAATTTAGTTAAAGTTCTTGTCTTTTGACGAGTCGCTCGTGTCTGGTAAGGAGCCGATCTTGAACAAGAACTACTGTAGTCCGAAACAGTACTCTCTGCAAGGGGTCACATCATTAGTTTACATATATTTACCTCTCCTGGTGCTGCTGCTTATTGCCATCAGCGATTGCTTTCATTTTAATACTCAGTTGCCACCTAGGAGTTCGTTTTCAGATCGATTTAATCTAACACCACTAACTAACCGCCGCTTGAAAAACCATTAAAATCACTACAGAAACATGTTATGTAATCCTGTTAATAGGACAGATATTGAGGAGTTATAACAGAAATAAAATAACAGATACTTTAACAAGTCGATAAATTAGACGACTTGTCGCTAAAATCGTTTCTAATTATTGTTATCTGCAGTGACTAAATACTAGACTTGAAGGAACGGCTTATTCATACATCAACTGAGATTCTTTTATTTCTTAATTATTTGTTGCGAATGAAATTGATTAAGTAAATTTCTAATTGGTTCAGAACTCCTTCAGTCACTTAACTGGTAATTGAAGGAAAGTACATTGATGATAATGATAATGGTTTGCGTATTTGTAAATGACCGACTGATTAGCTAAGTGGATCACTAGAGACAAGTGGGTGCTAACTTACTCAATATTATGTAAGAAGAGCATCTCTTAATTTAGTTAATCAAAGCAATTTTTACAACAGAGAAGAAATAATTTACTAAAAAAAGAACACCGAAAAGCTTAGACTGTACGTCGTCTAATCTTCTTTCAGTAAATCTACTGTATGCTTGTCGTTATTCTCGTTTGTAGCATACTGTCGTACGTCATTCTTCCCAGAAATATGACTCGTCGTGTTTCAAAATATTTCTGAGAGCGTTGCAAACTATATAAAACATATAAATCAAGAGAAGCTGTAAAACTGAAGGCGATAGAACTGTGTTTTCTTTATACGTATATGAAGAGAGAGAAACAAAAGAGCAAAGACAAATTTTAAAATACTTAGAAGATCAAAATATAAATCTAGAAAAATTAAAGAAAGAACGAAAAAAAGCTTCAGAAGACTGAAGACGAAAAATGGTAAAAAATCTAAGAAATATTCTAAAAAAGTTTGAGAATCGGCCTCTGAACGAAGCACAAAGATTTAAAAAATGACATTTAGCGGGAAAAAAAGAAGCAAAATAAAATTTTGGAAGTCGTTGAAAAATACCGTCTGAAATCAAGAGAAAAACAATAAAAGCTTCTGAAAAGACAAGAAAATATTCTAAAAAACCAGCAGAAAATTCTAAATAAAATTTAAAAAAGCGTTTAGAAGAACAAGAAGCATTGAAAGACAACATACATAGAATACATAGAAATAATCTCTGCATATTGATCTTTTCCGTTAGATTATAAATAGTCATAAGAAATTTGTTGATTAAATAATTTTTAGTTATTTAAGTAAAATACATATTGTGAAACGTGCAATTTATTTATTTTCTGTAGGTATTAAAATTTATCTGATCCGCTGTCCTTTAGTTTTATCTGCTCACCCATTAGATTCGAAATGTACACTGGACGTCATAAGTAAAGTCTTAATTGGCACCTGTCATTGTATAACTGGTTGCCTACAATTTGAACTTATGCAACACGTAAAACCTATTTGGAGTGATTATCGTAAAGAAATATGCGGTCCGCCCATCAGAATAATGAACTTGCGAGTCACCGTCCGTTTTAGAAAAATCGCTCACGGTTACTCCGAGATTTATTAGCTGTAATAAATTGATAAATGTTGAATTTCATTACTTACTTTCTCGCTTAGCATTGTTGTAAATAATCGTATCGAATATTTAGTATCGACTATGCTATTATAATAAATAACTTGTCGAATCGGTCAGCAATCGAGTAGCCTTAAGCAATACCGAACAAAATAAATCGTAAAGAAAAAGTGCGAAACCTCTGGACTAAAACAAGATGTACAATACTTAAGATGGCTCATAATAAAAGTTATTATCGACTGGTATGTGTACACACATTACAAAGTCGTGACTATCGCTACCCACCGTGTAATGAGGAGGCCCGCCACTCGATCCGATCATACCCTCTCTCTTACTTCTTATAACACTATATCTTATTCTTGTTACACATGACTGAAGATGTGCAGATAACGTTTCGACAAAACCAGACGGGAAATATTCCAAAACATACCATTTTCACCTAGTTTACAAGACACGACCGACTCTTCAACAAGAGTCTCACCACACAAAGCTTTCTCTTCTTAAAAAAAATCTATAAATAATTTAAAATAAGAAAAACGACATCTACTGGCCAAACACAAATTACAGAAAAGCATATTCTTGTTTTTTTTACAAATATGAAATCAGACGAACCAGAAATGAATATTTTACTAATTTTAAAAATTCGAGGAAAAATTTTACCAATTACTAAAGCCGAATCTTTAACAAATTAGTTTTAGAAGCCAATAATGGCATTTCATTATTTTAGAAGCCGAAAGCAATATTTCTTAAAAAAGTTTAAATTCATTAAAACAAAGATGGTCTCTAGCATATTTATTATATTTTCAAAGCCGGAAGCTACAATTTACTAATTTTTAAAGTCAGGAATGCCTTTTTGTATTAATTTTTATAAAAATAAAAAAAATCCCAAATTTGACAAAAAAACCAAAAGCAACGTCTTGTTAATTTTAGAAACTGTAGCTAATATTTAAGCAATTTTGGGAGTCAGAAACAATATTTTTGATCAATTTTTGAATTAATAACAATAACAGCGACATTCTTTTAGCTTTATTAGAACCGAAAATGACATTTAGAGAAATTAATAGAAGGTGGAGACAATCCTTTTCGATTTTGTTTTCTAATTTTGAAAGTTCAAGATGGCATTTAAACAATTTTGAAAATTAGAGACAAATTTGTATTAATTTTAACGGCTGTAGACCGCAAATAAAAATAAAGACAACTACCAATGTCATCTTTATTATACACTGCTCCAAGAAATTAACGCACCACTTGAAAATAAAGTAAAAAAAATTAAAACTTTTGGTTGAGAAGGTTTAATCAAGCTATAATCTAGTTACCCATTGTAATAAAAGTTTTGACATTAAAGTCAGAAATTTGAGTTTAATAGTTTTTTAAGCAGAAATTTTAAAATAATTTTCATTTTTAAATTGTGTTAATTTGTAATTTCGTTTTATTGTTATTTGAATTTGCCGTTCTGTGGATAGTTTTTATCATTTGAAACAATAATAAAAACATTATGAGGAATTTGACTCGAGAAGAATGCGCCCAAGCTGTGGTTTTGATGGAGGAAGGATGGAGCTACAGAAGAATTGGTGAAAGGTTTGGTGTATCTCATACGTCAGTTTCGCGTATGATACAAAGGTACAGAGAGACAGGAAGTCACCTCAGAAGACCAGGGCAAGGAAGAAAAAGGAAAACCACTCCTATCCAGGATAAATTTTTAAGAATATCTGCGCTAAGGGAACGCTTTGTAACCGCCAGGAAGCTACAAACTGAGTTCCGTGACGTAAAAGGAATTCAAATCAGTACCGAAACTGTTAGAAAAAGACTTAGAGAGGATAATTTAACATCCCATATTCCTGCTCGTGGTCCTGCATTGACTGCAGAACACCGCAGAGCCCGATCAGAATTTGCTAGAGAGCACATAAATTGGCAAAGAGAGGATTGGGAGTCTGTTCTTTTTACGGAAAATTTTGCCTTTACAATTGCGATAGACGTGTTCGTGTGTATCGTAGACCAAATGAGCGGTACGCACAGTGTAACATTCAGAATACCACATTGTTTGGTGGAGGCTCAGTAATGGTTTGGGGTGGTATTTCCTTACAAGCTCGCACGGAGTTAGTGGTTGTAAATAATGGCTCTATAAATGCGGACCGTTACATAACAGACATTCTTGAAGAGCATGTCGTAGCATATGCCCCTTATATTGGTCCAAATTTTTTGTTAATGCAAGATAACGCAAAACCCCACACTGCCTGAATTGTTAAAGATTACTTCAATGAGACAGAAATCAATGTTTTGGATTGGCCAGCTCGAAGCCCTGACCTGAATCCTATTGAGCGTTTGGGACATTCTCGGGAAATGTTTAAAAAATCTTCCACATCCTCCTAACTTCAAGAGGTAGGTCCTCAATTAAATGAAATTTGGAATAACTTAAATCAAGAAGACATCAGTTCGTTAATTTTGAGTATGGAACGAAGATGTGCAGCGGTTATTCAAAGTAGAAGTAGAAATGTTTTTGTTAAATTTTTCTTAATTTTGTACCAATTGGTTGAATACATGTTTCAATTTTCAAAAAAATTCAAGTGGTGCGTTAATTTATTGGAGCAGTGTATATTTTAAGAACCGAAAGATTCATTTTACTAAGATTGAAAGTCACAACAAACATCTACTTGTTTTAGAAATCTAGAGCGACATTATATGCTTATTACTCCTAATGACAACAGAAACATGAGTACTATTTATTTATTTTTAAATTTTGCGCACCGGAAACAACATTTTACTAATTTCATTTTACTAATTTTATAAACTGGGTGCGATATTTAAACAGTTTTAGAAGGCGACAGCGATAGTTCTGACCAATTTCTAAAATTAATAACGATAAAAGCAGCATTGTCTTTTATTCTTGAAAACCCGAGACGATTTTGGTATTCGGAAGCAACATTTTACTAATACTGAAAACCGAACACGTAATTTTACTAATTTTAAAAGCCAGGAACACCATTTTTAGCAATTTTTACATTAATAAGAGAAAGATTAACTAACAAATAGCCTAAATCTTTCGTCATCGAGCTACCGTTGCCCTTAGAAACATTGGGCTTGGATATATTATTAAAAACGAGACAATTTTGTGTAAATTTAGCAAATTTCTGTTAAATTTTGATTTATTAAATAATTGGTGTATTAATCGATTATTAATATTATTAGTGTCAGTCGACCAACTATTACTAGTACAAGTGGACCCACTATTACTAGTAGCGGTTGACCGATTATAATAACCAGCAGTCGACCGACTATTATTAAAAGACGTCAACATAATTTTCCTTCTCATGGCTAGCTGCAAGTTTTTTTTTAATGTACAGTCTGTATTTACTATTCTTTAAAGCAAACCACCGGTTGAAAGCAGTTTTTCATTGCCAGCTCACTAATCCTTATTCAGCCCTTTATAAGAAGAAAAACTAAAGAAGGTTTAAAAAAAAACGAGGAAAACAACAAATAAAAGAGAAAAATACAAAGAAAATTACGATTTGTAGAAAAAAAGAACAAAAAGAGCAGAGGTAAATTCTCGAAGAACTTGAAAAAGACGATTATGTAAGAAATTGAAAATAAAAACAAAATATTATAAAAACAAAAACAAATTTCTACGTACCATTGAGTACATAAATTATGATACCCTCTGCAATAAAATGAAAGAATTTTTTTAAATATCAGCCAGTACCAATGTGTAAACAGAGTAATCAGCAATAGAGATAACATGCAGTCGGCATCAAAAGATCTTTTGGGGTATTTTTCTAGGTAGTCTTCTAGGATTACCTTCTTTTTAAGAGAAAAGAGTGTATCGATACTTATGTGCGCGATGATACAAAACATTTTAGAAAAATTTGAATAACGTAGTTTGAAGAATTTTAGAAAAACCACTGAAAATTCTAGGCGACTAGAAAAATACCGACTGAAATAAAAGAAGAAACACTACTACTAGGAAATAAATGATCATAAAAACAAAGTTTAGAGAAAAAAAAACAACTAAAAAAATTAGACATTAAAGAAAGAACTGAAACTTAAATAACATCGTTTGAAAAAAATTGAAACAAAGTAAACGACTAGTAAAGTAAAAAAGAACAAGGAAAGTAAAGATCAATTCGATATTGATCTTGAGAAAAGACTGTACGTGGGCCACTGCTAAAATTCGCGGAAAATGTAAAACAAAACATAAATTATTTTGTGTAAAACGCTTTACTGTTTTTCAAAATATTCGCCTTTCATATCTATACACTTTGCATTCGATAAAATCAATTTTCAAAACATTTATTCCACTCTGAAAGAGGTACCTCCAAAACTGGCGACTTAAATGCTTCAAAGACCTCTTCAGGCGATGAAAAACGACCGCCACGCATTTTATTTTTTATGTATCGGAATAAGAAGACGTCGTTGTGTGATAAATCTAGCGAATATGAGGAATGTGTCATTAATTTGATGTTGTTAGTGGTCAAAAACTCGACAGTTCGTTGTGCGGTGTGCGCGCTTGCATTGTCATGCTGCACAACAATTCGCCGATTTTGGTTGTTTTTTCTGATTTCAGCAATGACTTCCGGTAAACAAATTGAAGTATACCACTCCGCATTAACGATCTTTCGATCTTCTAATACAACAGTTGCGACATGACAGATTTTTTTGAAGAAACAAGCAACCATTTTTCTCGAAACGCTTCGTGAACGGGTCACTTTCCTTGGTTTAGGTTCACTTTGAAACACCCATACAGTTGATTGCTGTTTAGTTTCGGGTTCATGTAAATATACCCACAATTCGTCACATGTTACAATGTTGTATACAGAATTTGAACGACCACCGTCGATTTTTTTAGCATTTCCTTGCACCATTTGACTCGTGCCTCTGTTTGTAAGTTTTTCAAATTGTGAGGAATCCATCGACTGAAAAGTTTCCTAACAAGCAACTGATGGTGGAAAATCTTATGTATTTGTTTCACCGCAATGCTTAAGGTCGCCTTTATCTCCTGGTATGTCACATGACGATTTCCTAAAATCATTTCGCGTACGGCATGGATATTTTTGCGCCAACGGAAGCGCATGGACGTCCTTCGCGAGGATCGACAACAAACGTTGATCCTTCCACTTTTGAATTCTGCGAACCACTTGTAAAATATAGTTTTGGACGGTGCTTTATCCCCAAATAACAATTTAAGTTTTTCCTCACATTGCGGTGCTGTTAAATCGTATCGGAAATCCCAAAACATCATCACTCGATAATCACGGTTCAATATTCAATATTTTTTAGCGCAATTGCCAATCCAATTTTTTTTAAATTAAACCAATAGGTTTGAAAGTGAATTGTCAACTGTGTCTGAGGTAAAAAATGTTAAATTTTACGAATATGACATTTGCAACACACTGGCAATACTAAAAGTACTTGATTCCGCAAACTTTAGCAGTGGCCTACGTATATTGACGGAGAAGATTTACAATAATTTTCGCTTCCGATTTTCAAAAATTTATATTTAAGGTTTTGAATAGAATCCTGGAGCATAATTTTACTAGTTTTAGGAGCCGAAGACAATATTTCTTTTACATTTTTAAATTAATAACAATTCTTAGTTTTGGAAGCCGAAAAGAACGATTTGCTAGCTGTCTACCCGATTTCTTGGGTTTAATTTGTGATCTGCTAAAATATGTTATCTAGAAGACATTCTTAGGTTCATATACCTTATCCACATAAATAAAAATGTCGTAAATAATAAAGAAATAAAATGTTAAGTAAAATAATTGTTATGTTTAATGATAAGATAGAAGAATTACAAAACATGAAATCAATCAAAAAGCTAAGTGCAGAATGAAATAAAGTTAAAAATTTACATTTAGCGTAACATCCGTAGCGCTTGTTTTTATTTAAAATCAAATTAAAATTAAATGCAAATTACGTTCATATAAATCACTCTTTAATAATATGTTCTGCTTTCCATAAAAATGTAATCCGACTTCCCATACGTTTAAAAAACCCTGAAAGCCATTTCAGGTAAAAAAAATTCCTGAATTAGAATTTTCGTAAACGCCAAAATGCAATACATCACATCAGCAAGCAGATTTTAGCAAATCATGCGAGTAAACACCCCGATCTAATTTCCCCGATAATAACAAGCTGAACCTTGGCTTTTGCATGGTTCAGATTAATTACTCTGCATCGAAGAAATACCATGTGCTTGGTGAGGTTACCATGACCGGATTGTATCCATCCATATTAAATTCCGTATTCCGATCAAGCGGGTATTTTTAATAAAGTACCAATCGCTAATACACTCAACCAAATCAACAACCAACATGACTGTGCTTTCAGTTTCGAATACAGTTGGGATTGGGTGACTCGTCCGATTATTGGTGTACCAAACACTATACTTAACACAATCGTGACAAGATATCTCCACAGGTCCGCGCCCATAATTACATATACCACCTCGCACCAGCCGTACGTCCCATCATCTCCAAGCTATAACACCCTCGATGCTGATAATTAGCGCTGTCCACAATCGTCAATAAAATCCAATGGAAAATGTATATTGCTTTGGGATGGTAGTTCGCAGAAAATTGTACCTTGCTCACACTCTGATAAGGTGTTAATAATAAATCAACAAAAAAATTCTTGCTTGCAAGTGCGAGGATTCAAAAGCCAGTCTTGCAATACACCTACAATTAATTTCTTAGTTTTTAGCGGTAAATTCCAAACGAACTAGCAGTCAAACACAAAATTAATTTTTTAATAATCCATATAACAATCAACTATCAAAATTTTCTACTCAATTATTTAGCCACTGTGATTAGAATAATAAATCTTAGAACAATAGATCACCGACGAGAGTCATTTACCAGTTACTACAGTAGCTGTTATTTTAAAATAACAGCTAAAAGAAGCTGTTATTTAGAAAAATATTTATGTATTTAATAACAGCTCACAGTAAAAAAAACATTAACAGTGTAATAACGTTTTTAAATGTTAAAATGCAGACAGTCTGTTAAACATTTTTTAAACACGTTAAATTATAGGCCAGTGATACAAATACCTCCCCCTAATCTGTTATTAACAAAAATTTAATTTCAGAAACACCACGTGAAAGTAAAATTAAAGTTCTTACTAATAAATAGCAACAAATAAAAATAATAATAAATTTTTATTTAGCTAATTGGAATAAATAAGCAGCCAAAAGCTTAGTACTCTCATAAAAATTCCGAACTGTTATATTTTCATTTTCCAGGCCTGCATTAGACCCTCTCGTCACTAAAGGCAAAAGTAAAATATTATTTTCCAAAACTCTGTCTAGAATAGTCAGCAAAACCATAGGTTTATCATTTCGAATCATACTAGGATCTTCTTTATAAATCTAAAAATGACTTTATAAAGCTAAATGTTCAAAATAAATAATTTTACTTGAATTGTTGCTCGTCTTGCAGCTTGATAGTTAGGATTAGCAACGTTTTCGTACCAATATCTCGTTGAATAAACCACCTCACAGGTGACTTTATTCTCAATATTGAGTTTTTTAACAACATTGTTAACATGAGTGATTACAACATTAGCTGATCTGTCAATAATTTGGCGTGGTACTATTTTCATAACAAAATGTCTTTTTACAATGTCTGTTTCTTTCTTTTCACAAGTACATTCTTCTGTTTCACCTACTGATATTGAAGGTAATCGCCAATAGTGCATTAGAAGCTTCACTTTATCCCATTTTTGTTTAAAAGGAGGAAGATATTCTCTACAATTTTTTTTATTAACGTATAATTTTTATATAGGCAACCAAATATACGTTCAAGAATAAATTCGACAATTAAAAGCACGAACTCGCTATCGCTCGTTCGTGCTTTCAACAGTCTTAAATAATCTTTTTTGTTAAATTAAATAACTATTAAATACCTAACATCGTCAATATTAAAATCGCGTATTTCTTCATACATTTTTTCTTCTTCTGGAGTAATCTGTGTGACAATATCATCATAATGTGGAATTAAGATACGTTCCTGTTGATCTACTACTTCTTTAAAAATGTTAATCATATCATCTCGAGGATCAGTTTTTGATCCTTGGACTTTTTCAATAAAAATATCATAATGTGTTACCCCAATTGTACCGTAAATAATACAAGGGTGTTTCTCACCAATCCATTCGCAATCACAGACTATTATGTTATCAATATCGACAAAAAAATCATGTTTTCTCAAAGGTAAAAAATCAGCTAGTCCCACACTGTCATAGTGATACATACTCTCAATAATAAATTTCAAATTAACAGGAAACTCAAAATTAGCCTTTTGGAAAGCTTCAATAACATGAAACCAATGAATCAGAGTAGCTTTTCCTTGAGCAACCCCACAACCAAAAATTGAATTTCCAACTCGAGTAACAGTCCATGGATCTGTCTGCCATTTAGAAGCATCAGGCTCTTTAACATCCAAATGTACATAAATACAAAGAGTTTTCTTTCGAGGGTCTTTCCCTAAAGAAGCTAAAATAATTGTAGGAAGTCTGTGTTTCTGTCCACCAAGTTCATGAAAGCCAATATTAAAACGTTCATATTTCAATCCAAGTGTAGAAAGCCAGTCTTGTGTCACATCAATCATTTTCTGCACCTCATCTTTGTACTGTAAATCCCCAGACACAGATTTAATATTCACAAAATCAGCTAAGTCTTTCAGAAACTTCCCTCGGTGCGAATCAATAAATTGTATAATTTTCAACAATGTAGGCTGGATTGGAATTTTCTTACTCTGGTGTTGGGCATAATACTCCCCATACACACTATTCGTAGTGTGCGTTTCACTGTGTTCAGTTCGGTAGGAATGAGGATAAACCATTTTCAGCAAAAGCTGACATAAAAAAACAATTAAAATGACGTGTTTATTTATTACATGGAAACCACTAGCGTCTTTTAAACCCGTATTTTTTCCGTTCGTAGAAGAGATCAGTCTTAGAACTACCGAGATTTACAATTTTGGGACACCCGTCCCTGTCCTTTTCCTGAATAGTGCACTCCTTGCAGTAGTAAGCGTCTGAAACACCAGGACCACCGCAAATCACACATCTGCCTTGATACGAACCGTAGTTGCACTCGTCGCAAATACGCACGAGGGTGCAAGGGCGCACGTAAGAGTCGCAAATTACGCATTTACCATCGCATTTCTCACAGAGTCTCCCTATAGCCACCCCGGGTTGTTTGCGGCAAAAAATCAAGTCGGGATGATGCTTCGCCATTATCTAACGCCTAAAAAAGGTAATTTACAATTATTATGCAATTTGCAAGAGAAAATACATACTTTTTGTAAGAAAAACGTTCTTTCGGTGAAGAATTAAATGTTAGGTTATGTTTATAAAATGAAGGAAGTGGATAAAATTACGCCACTTTGAATTCCTCTGAACAATTTTAAATTGTTTAAATTACACAAAATTACTTTTGTGTCATTGACTAAACACAATAAACACACAATTATAATTTTTTAGCTAAAAAACTTACTTTTTATTGCAATATCCAAACAAATTATAATTTTTGACACTTCCAGAACTCCCACCAGATTCACTACCAACCTGACTTTTCTACACCAGCTCAATCCGAAAAACTTTTAATATAAAAAAATAAACTTACAGTAATAACAAGAACTATAACTGAAACTGTATAAACCAATACTAAAACCTAATTACCTAGTTTAATGCATAATTAATTTTATAATATTAAAAGACAGTAACTTTTTTGTTGGGTTGGCACGTTTGCTATAAAACAAAAGAATCTGTCAAAATTTGACAGATTTAAATCCAAACTGAATTTCAGTAACAGTTATCTTTGCTCTGTATTTTACACAAATTTAGCGAAAAAAGTGCTTTTACAACATTATTTGTGCTTTCTACACTTCAAGAAGATGTTTTCCTCCCCTGCTATCAACGTTTTCTCCCAAGAAAGTAAGTAATATCGATTTGCTACTTTTTATAACCAACCTGGTTTTTAGACGTTGGAAGTGTCCCAAAAAAGCCGGGAACATCTAATGCAATATCTAGAAAACCATTTATTGATCGTCCAGTAAATGGTGCTTCTCCAGAAATTAATAAAAACTTAAAACCTGATCACAAATTCAAAAAACCTGAGACACTACCAGGCTTGCAAAACCTGGCAGAAAATGACGATTTATTTTTTTATGACACATGTTCTTATAAGGATATTCAAGGTTTTATTATCTTTTGTGATTTCTGCTTGAATTTAGTTTAATTAAAATAATTTTTAGGGTATGTAGAGCCAGATGCCTTATCACGTAGAGACACGTTGAACATTCTTCAATCATATTGCAATTATACTAAATCTGCAACTCCTCCACCAGAACTTTCACCCCACTTTGATATGTTTGTTAAAATGCCCACCACTGATTTCTTCTTTAAGTCTGAAGACACTTATGATATTGAAACTATGAGTGTTGGTGAGATTTCACTTCCAGACATTGATTCAGATTAGTTTATAACGAATTTTTTTGTATTTCTATTTCTTAATAAAATTAGACTTTTTTTAGTTAATTTATTGAAAATACAGTAACACTGAACTTACATATCCCAAAGGGTTCATTTTTATAGTAACCACGAATTATATTGATAGTTGCTGTATTAACTAAAATGAACCCCTAAGAATTTTAGTTATCAGCATAATAACAGAACTGTGAAGCTAAAAATACGTAAAAAATTAACAAGTTGTGCATCAGCTGTGAACTGAAATGTTATCACAATAAAACAAAATATTTTTTTGGAAACTGAGAGACCACATCACTATTTGTTGGTGACTTTATTTCTGAAAACTATTTATCTGATTGGTGCCTCTAACAGCCATCTCAGTTACCAATATAAGTTCTGTGTTCTAAAACTTGGAAGACAACTAAACGTAATGACTACACATCAAATGAGATCTAATAAAGACTAGAGTACATTGTTTTCTGCCACAACATTTGAGAGCCCAAATTACGCTTTATTAACATTTTCTAAAACCATCGAACACAAATGAAGGCAAAATTTCGTAGAGAACTCTTTAAGAAATCCAGCTGAATCTCCCTTTTCCTTAATAATTTCATCATCGTTAGTAAAATTCTTACAAAATAATAAAATTGACAACGGGTAGAAATACTTATCCATATTTTTTAAAAGCACATTTTCTAAAATAGGAACAGGCAGATTGTTACTTAACCAAAACTCAATACATTTCATTAAAACATTCTGCATTAAAATATGATTTTCAGATACGTATATTTTTTTAATATAGAATTCAATTAATCTCGATGCGTTTTCTATTACGTCTTGTGTTTCTTTATCTTTTATTTCCAAATCGATAAATTCAAAAGTTTTCTTTTTAATACTATCTGATTCTGAGACTCTTTTTGAAACACTGGTAATTGGTGGAGAGTTTTCGTTACTTTTCAATGATTGTACGTAATGACTCATACTTTGTCGAATATCACCTATATCAGACATCTCACAGGGACTCTCACAACCCCCTTGGTGTTCCACATCATCGCCCCAGTGTCTTATACTATCAAGAGACGAACTCGAACTTAAAATACGTGCAGGAGAGTTTATATAATGCCTCTCACCGAAATCTTCCTGAATATTCTTAACAACAAACTCGACAAAATCCTGTTCTTTTTCTTTGATATTATCATAAATTTCTTTATTGACAAAAATCGAATCCAAATCTATATCAGATGAATCCATGTACTTTTTAAAAGCTGTTAATTGGAATCCTAAACTATCACCAAAATGACCATTCAACATTGCTATCTTACTCGCTCCTTGATAATTATTCATATCGAGACACTTAGCCATCACATTTTCAGAATCGTAATAGCCATGATACGTTTCAAGAGCGTAATGTAATGTCTTTTGTCCAAATTTAAATTTCGGAATGTTTTGAAGAAAACTGAGAGGAGATGTACTTTTGGTTGGAGGTTTTGACATTTGTTCAAAATCTTCATCATTCTCGATCTGTAAAACAGCATAAGGGACGTATTTTTTAGCAAATAGTAGTCTATGATCTGCTGGATTAAAAGTAATAGCCATGGAAGGCAAACCAGGGACTTCAACTGGAAAATTATCAGAATTTCCATCAAAATTATTAGGAAATTTAATCACACGACGCGTATTTTTAAAAATTATCACTTTGCCTTCATTTGAAGTCTTGTTGTCTTCATCTAGAGAGCGTCCAAGAATCGTCTAAAAAAGAAAGTTTGTTTTAACAGTTAAAAATTGGAGTTTGGTGAATACCTGTGCCATAGAAGGACTCCCCCAAGCTAGTAGTTTCCCAGCATGATCTATAGCCATAGTATAGTCCAATCCACACGAAACATGGATAAATTTGTGCGCAAAAAAACTAATATTATCTTTATCATTTAGTTTTGGTGGACTAAGTTCTTCGTCTTTGTTTTTACCCCATAATAATTTACCATTATGTAAAATAACTGAATGTCTATATCCAACAACTACTTGTTCTATGGGTTTTTTATTACCACCGGAATAAATATGAACACTTGCTTTCCACGAATCTGGTCCTTTCAACGATAAACCATTTTGTTTTTGAAGATTTTTCGACTGTAAAATCCTCACTTCTTGAGGACTTGCACCCCAAGTGTAGACTTCCTGGTCTGCACGAACAGCAATCTGAAATTATCTAGTTGATTTAGCAGTCGATTGGTTAAATGTTAATGTATTAACACTTAAAAAAGTAACATAGCAATGTTAAACTGTTAATTTTAACATTTAAATGCCAATCACTTACGTTATGAAAATATCCAGTTGCAATTTTTTCAATAGGAGTATAAATTTCAGGCATAATCAAAACCAGGACAGGTCTCGTTGCCTTATTTGATTCCAGTTGTGAACACTCCAACTGTCCAAAAACATTTGAACCAAATCCATACAATTTACCTTCATTTGTTAAAACTAAACTATGTGCATGGCCAGCTGCGACTTGTACAATTTGTTGTTTAAACGGTAACAATTTCGGATAGTACACATTATCGCAATTACCATGACCAAGTTGACCATGTATACCCCACCCCCACGTGTATACTTCACCACTAGATGTTAATGCGATAGTATGATACTGTCCAGCATTGATTTCTACAACTTTTCTGAAAGCCAATGTTGTAATTATTTGAGGATAGGGATTTTCTTGGATAAATGGTCCTAATCCAAGTTGGCCATAAGCATTAGAACCCCAAGCATAAATCTACAAGAAAAAACACTCAAATTTTAAATATAAAGAAAAACAAGAAGCTGACCCCAAAATCAGTCAATGCAAGAGTATGTTTTCGGCCACAACTGACACTCAGGACTTTTATTTTTAAGTCGTGGAGAGTTTGGATGAGTTTAGGAGGACTGCTTTGAGTTAGAAGTGGTCCTAGACCTAGACAACCAGAACTGGAGACTCCCATTGTGTACAGACAGGAATTCCTAACAACTGCTGCGTGTTCATAACCACAACTTAAATGACGCAAAGTGGGCATTTTTTTAATTAGGATTTCGTCAACCGGGGGCTCGGGGGGCTCAATAAAGTCTAACAATTCAACGTCGTATCTATGAAATAACAGAATTAAAGTTTTGGGACACTTGATATCTACATAAAAAATTACTTACTCGTCTTTGTCACTCTTGCTGATAAGTTTGATTAAAACAAACAAAAATGCCTCAATTAAGTCTTTTACAGCAATAATTGCCTTATCTGGATTTTCTAAATCAACAGATTCTATCGTAGTATCAAGACTAGATGAGTATTTATTTGTATAAAAAATTCTATTGACTAGAGGAAGGACACACGGTTGACTTGGATCCAATTGTACTGCAAATCTTTGAAGAATATCAAGAGGAAACGTATCGACATTTGTACGAATAAAATGAAAAATCTCTTTACTACTTTGAGGCAAAATCAAAAGACTTTGTGTTAAACTTGGTTCAGAAAGAGCAAAGAGAAATTCACGATCATTAGGTCTTGGTGCTCTTGCACTTTGAAGTATTTGTCCAAAAGCTGAAACAACTTCTGGTTGTAAACCACGACATTTTGCTAATAATGACACAATATTCCAATGGCCTGCTTGACAAGCGACATTAACTGCTAAAATTTGGTCATAGAATTCTTCATAACGCAAGAAGTTCCTGCAATCAAATCAAAATATATTTCTTTTTTTTTTAATTTCGTATTACATAAAGTCTTTAGTGTTTGAAATCCGAGCTTGTCCTCCATGTCTAAGTATCAGTTCCGTGTAAGCCATAACAGCTAAGTTACCAATATGGATTTTAGTCGCCATAGACATATCTACCCGACTTGCACTCAAACAGAGATGTACAAATTTAAGAAGAGTTCGACAATCAGCTGAGATTGCAAGTTTTAAGACTCTCTTAAGTAAATGGACTTTAGCTTGTTTGTATAGAATTATTCCAGAATGAAATTGTCCTTTTGTAATCATTAAGTCGCCACAAGCTTCCAGCAATTGTTGCAAATTTAAGCCGAAAATTATTGATACTCTTTCGGCTTTTTCCAAATCGTTGTCGATTGTTACGAAATGGACAAACTTGTTTACAGGAGAGCAACTGAAAATAAAAAGTGGAGTTTTAGAAGGTGAAATAGGTGATCTTGTTCAACACTAGATGGTACCATTTTTGGGCAGGTTTTAACTGAATGTCCTAACTGAAAGATTCAATGAAACAATCTAACTCAATAAATTAGATCACCCTGATTAAGTATTTTACAAACGTACACTGATATAATACTATTTAATTCTAATAAAATCCAGTTAAAAAAAAACTAAATTAATGAAAACTATTTGAACATTACACCCTATGTATGACGTAAGACGTACTATTTACACACAATTTTATAAGAAGCACGTGTTATTTTTATCTTAAACACACTTTTCTAACTGTTTACACAACAAATTACTCTTTGATTGACGCAACAATATTATTGAACAAAGAAAAGTCTGTTACATATTTCTTTTTATTTTTAAAGTGTGTTTTTCTAATCACATTCATTACTTTGTATTATTATTTAGATTATAAGATTATATAATTGCTTTGTATATTTTTTACTGTGTTATCTAAATTAGAGAATACTCAATCACTCATATATAGAAAAAAATCCAATCTTTCATAAACTGTTATCAAATTATAAGCTTACCTAATCACAACTTTGTACACAGAAGAATTAGTGATAACAACACACGTATCAATTTTCGGTTTCTTCATATTTAAATCATCTACATTTTTGGGCATTTCATAATGTTTTTCTTTTCTCTGCTCATCTTTATATTTCCTAATCCTTCCTCCGCTCAAATCAGTCACTTTATAAATACTCAAAATTTGTTCTTTTTCAATAACAAATTGTGCAACCAGGGCATCTGAATTGAATTTCTGCAAAAAACTACTTAACAAACAAACAAAAAAAATTAAAAAAAACCTACAGCATCGCCCTCCATCCTACATTCTGACAATTGTGAACTAATAATTGAAACAACATTCCTTTCATCATTAACTGTATAAATTAATTTATCAGTCAATAATAGGGAACTAATCCCTGTCATCAATTTGTGAACAAACAAAGGAGCTGATTCAACATCAACTCCGTGGACAGTCAACAAACTTGTAGGTTTATAAAAAGCAGAAAACAAGTAACGATTACGAGCATATTGAGGGGCAAAAATAGTATCACAAAGACAAGGCAATAGTTCAGGGCCTGAATGAGTTGATTCAGAATGAGAAGATTCACTTGCTGTGTCGCTCTGACTATCTCTTCGTCCATTTCTACCATCAACCAGTCTCTGTTTAAGTGATGCTAATTTATCAACACCCATCTGTTTTAAATTATACAGTCTTGAACGTGTTAAATCATCGGATTGGGTAGTTGATTCAGGAGGCCAAAGACAGCCAACAGAGTTTTGTTCAAGGACTAAACGCCACTGTTGACCGCTTTCACCATTTATCTAGATTTCTTAATTAGAGAAATTAATTAAATAATTTAGAGGATTACCAGGAGTGAAACTGAGTCGAGAGTATTATCCTGGCACAGTGATAACTGTGTTACAGCTTCAGAAATAGCACAACAACCCAAACACCGTCCATCAGTCAAACTAATCAAAGCAACAGCCCCACTTTCGTACCCTACTAAAGCATTTTGATTACAATCTAGAGTTTGCCACCAAACTACACAAGTCGGTTTTGAATCTGGTACTTGGGAGTGTTTAGGGAAATGAGTGATGTCATTAAGTGACCATTTACAGTCAATTTTCTGTTTTTTGTCTGTGAGACTTAGGGCTGGAATTATGTATAAGGAACCATCAATTGCTACAAATATTAATCAAAAACAGTTTTTAGCTCGTGTTATACGTACAAACAACCAAAAGCCATGACGCTGAAGGGTCAAAACAAACAGCTTGGATGACTTTATTAGAGTCTGACAACCAAGGAACTCTCTTAATAACAGGAGGTAATTCTCCGTAGGTATAATGAAAAACTACATCGTTATCACTGGAATTTAACACTTTATCAAAGCTGGAAATCACAGAAATTTAAATACCTTGTAATTAGAGCCAATAATTGCTTGACTCCACTCTCAATTCGAGAACACAGCCGAATTTTTATATTTGTTAAAATACACTTTAAGGTGAAGACATCTTGTGCAGCAGTCGACATTGTCGCGAGGATTAAACACTTTTATTTACATTATTTATTACTTTTTATTTATGATTGTTTAAGGGAAAAATCGATAATGTTAGACAACCTCAATTATTTAAAAATCTGACGTTTGACGTTTTTTTGACAGTTGACAGAAAAGTCAAACAGTGCCAGTGGCGTCCCGTTTAACAGGGTTCAAGGATAAATGTTTTTAATGTTAGTTAACGCCTCAAAAAATATTTACTTATCATAAAACAAAAATTCAGATTGAGCATCAAGGATATTAACCGTATTAACCACAGAACACTTAGCTAATGATGTGTTTTCAAAATTTTATGCAACCCACCTAACACATCAGCTTCAGGACAACGTTCCTGTGCTTCTTATGGCGCAAAAATTTTGAAAATTTATTTCATTTACTTAGCGAAAGATATTTAAATTATTTGTTTAATTGTTGACTTGTTTATAATGTCTGATGTTTCGTTTTCTGTTACTCCTAATTAATAAATAAAAAATCGAAAAAGTTGTTGATCTCTCTTTTAACTTATTTTGAAAATTTTGCAAAATGATGTTTAAATTCGCGGACTAAACGAATGCTATAAAAGATAATGATAAAAAAAATCTGACCTTGAGGTAAGGAAGGCGTTGTTGCACACTCTGGATAGTCTTGACTCTGGAGTAGGTCATTTCAAAAACGTCACCTAAAACTGAAAAACAAATTAATAAAAATTCAAACAAACAACAAATCTCTAGTCCCAGTACATTTTGCTCAACTATTAAAACTACAAAACAATGTTTTTGCAAGTTATTTCCTTTAACTTAATAATCTGAAACAGAATAAATCAATTGACGAACACAGATAAACAATTTTATAACAAAATAATATCACAATAATCAAGTCTTAATTTAAAGCAACTGATAGGTGGCGAAACCTTCCTTCTGCTTCTTTCGGACCTACCTTCAATCCAAAAATCCCGCGATGTTCTTGAAACCTACCCCCTAAACCCCAATAAAACAAAAAGAATTTATTTAAAATCGTTTATTGTTTTTACAAATAGGGGTGGAAAGAAAGGTACTTTAAATAAAACGCGTGAATTTATTATTAAAACAATTACAATATAAATAGTATCTAAAATTGTTTATCTCTGTGTTATTTTAATATTTGAAAATGCAAAAATGTATTTGTTTAAACAAAATTGCGATATATTCCGTTTAGAGCGGAGCGCAGCAGTTGTGATCCGTCCTGTGTGAGAGCTAGCGCTCGACTGGCTTTAAACAAAAGAAAATATCCATAAATTTGCAAAATACAACAAAAAATGTCTATTATATCACCCCTTTGTCAAAACATCTTGTGTCTTTGAGTACTGAATCATCGTATTATGTAAACAATTAGTTCAAATAATAAACCAAAAATATATTTAAATATTTAGATATTTAAACAAAATGTTTCGCGATTTGTTTTCGATTTATATTTAATCAAAAATAGCGCCAAATAGACAGTAATTAATTTCTGTTTACATTTTCTAAAGTTTCAGTGTATATATAGGGTGTCCTAATTTTATTTCTATTGCAAGTCTCTTTTCACCTTATCTTTTATCGGAAAAATAATGAAAGAAATAGAGTGGACTGTGACAAAAGCCTACTTCAGTTGTACCTACCTGTGTATTTTTATAATACCTAGCGAGTTATTTGTGACTGTAAATTTCGCGAAATTTGACAGGAATTAATAAAAAAAAATTCCAGGCACAAATAACTATAATAGGTTCAACTGAAGAGGGCTCTTGTCACAGGCCACTCTATTTTTTTCATTATTTTTCCGATAAAAGATAAGGTAAAAAGGACTTGCAATAGAAATAAAATTGGGACATCCTGTATATAAACTGAGACTTTAGAAAATGTAAACAGTTTTTTTTGTGATTGGGTAAAATGTTAACAAAAAATTTTTGACCTCACAAAGAGGGTTCGACATCCGGTGATATAACAAGACATTTTTTCTTGTTTTTTGCAAATTTATCGATATTTCCATTTGTTTAAAGCCAGTCGAGCGCTAGCTCTCACACAGGACGGATCGCAACTGCTGCGCTCCGCTCTAAAGCTGCGTAGTTTTATTTATTATTAATTATTAAACGGAATATATCGCGATTTTGTTTAAACAAATACATTTTCAAATTTTAAAACAACACAAAGATAAACAATTTTAGATACCATTTTTATTTGTAATTGTTTTAATAATAAATTCACGCGTTCTATTTAAAGTACCTTTCAACCCCCTTTTGTAAAAACAAATAAACGATTTAAAATCAATTCCTTTTGTTTCATTGGGGTTTGAGGGATTACTTCCAAGGACATCGCTAGAAATCTGGATTAAAGGTAGGTCCGAAAGAAGGATTCGCCATCTATCAATTGCTTTAAATTAAGAATTAATTATTGTAATATTATTTTGTTATAAAATTGTTTATCTCTGTTCTTCAATTGATTTATTCTGTTTCGGATCATTAGGTTAGCGGAAATAACTTGTAAAAACATTTTTTTTTTTTCAGTTTTAACCTTTTAATAGTTGTGTAAAATCAAATTTTTTAAAACAATCTTGATAAAATTTTGTTGATAAGTAGTAACTGATGGTTGCTTACTGGGACTAGAGATTTGTTGTTTGTTTGTATTTTTATTAATTTGTTTTTCAGTTTTAGGTGACGTTTTTGAAATGACCTACTCCAGAGTCCAGACATGGTCCAGACTGTCCAGAGTGTGCATCAACAACGCCTTCCTTACTTCAAGGTCAGATTTTTTTCTATTATTATCTTTTATAGCATTCGTTCAATTCGTACATTTACTTAAAGATAATTTTGCAAAATTTTCAAAATAACTCAAAAAACGAAACAATTTTTTTTTCGATTTTTTATTTATTAATTAGGAGCAACAGAAAACGAAACATCAGATATTAATTAAACAAGACAACAATTAAATAAATAATTGGAATCTTTCGTTAAATATATAAAAAATTCAAACTTTTTGCGCCATAGGAAGCACCAGGAAAGTTGTCCTGAAGCTGATGTATCGGGTGGGTTGCATAAAAGTCTGAAAACGCCTCATTTATTTAGGAAAAAACTACAAAAAACGCAGCAAGATTGGTAATACTTGCTTTACCGAATTTAAAAATTGACATTTGGCATAACTGACGTGTTTTATTAAAAAAAATGTGTTTGGGTGGTGCACATGGTTGCCCTGGAACTTTCATCCCCTAGGCATAGTGTCTTGCAAGCGGTTCTCCCCCATTTAATATTAAATTTCGTTAAGTGTGTGAGATTGAGACAGTGCTAGTTTGGTGTTTGTGTAGTCCCTTCTGATAGCAACCTTTTTGAAGCCTGTCAGCACTCACCAGGCCGGGTAGCACCGGATATGCCCAGGTATTTTATAAATCCAGTTTTAATGCGGCTTCTCCCGCCGGTATCCAGGCCGGATGGCACCGGAAGTGCCCAAGCCCCCTTAACTGTGTAAACGTTTTACCTAGGGGTAAACCCCTCTTATCGTTGGTACCTCACGCTCTACCAGTCTTTTAATTACTATTTATAACTAATTGAGTTGCAACTTGTACTTGAAAAATTAAAAACCCCTCCTTATAATTTTTCTTTTATTGAACTTACATCTACAACGTAAAATGTACATCAGTAAGTTACAAAATTTTACTATGTACACTATGTTGCAAGTAGGTGTATACCTGGTGCTGCCTTTTAAAGAAACCTGTAAATAAAACTTTTATGTCTGATTGCATAAACGTTCATCAAAATTGATGAGCCATTAATCTCTTATTAACAGAATTTAATGACTTATGAATTCGGTGAACGTTTATACAACCAAATATTAATAAATAACGAAATGCGTCTCACCTTCTTGTGTTAAATTGTGTGTGGGGTGGAAAAAAATATGCGTTAAATTTAGTAAAGTTATATTTAATAATAAAATTGAAGAAGAAATAAATTAACTTGGTTTTGAAAACTTTTACTGTGTAATTCATACACACTTATTTACAACGGTAGATATACCAAAGAAAAAAAATTGTGAACGTTGTATAAAATAAAAGTATAGATACAAGTACATAAACAATAAAGTAACGATACATTTTGCGTTTTTTTTTTTTGCTACTAAGACATGACTTCTTAGTTAATTTCTTATCACAATGTCTGTGGCGCACCACCCACACAAACAGCACAGTATAAATAAGTAACATGTATTTTTTTTAATTATTTGCGAGTTTTACTTATATCGGACATGTTTGGCATTCACTTCTTATATTGCAGCTTCATTATATATACAAAAACAATGATGACGAAGAATGTACGTTGACCTCTACACACAACCCTAAAAATTATTCAGCATCTCTGCAATGTACACTGTGCACTGTACAAACTAGGTCCGTACATTTCCATCACGTGGTACACTTTTATTTATTTATTTTTTAAACAACTGATCGGATATTTGAGACATTTTCATGGAAAATTCACAATAACCCCACTATATAAAGCTTTCAGCGGCCAACATGGAACTAGTTATACAGTGTGGCACCGAGATTAAGCTGCCACAAGGCAAGTTGTAATTTAAATGGTCACACGTTATATTAGTGGAAGTGTCACTGCTTGTCCAATAAGAGCTCTAATTTTTTTTTTATTACAAATTTTGATACACTACCAACGGCTACCACTTTATTCCTAAGTCAACTGTTTTTTTTAACCACCCTGCATAAAGTGGCTTCAGTTTTAACCACAAAAAAAAAACATACTAGCGGTTAAATAACAAAGTTATGTATAGAAAAATTGTCTTTTAAGCTTTTCCCATGAGAAGTAGAGTTAGTGACTTAAATAAAGTGTAAATCTGAGGAATAATGACCTCCTACTTGAGCTATTAGCATCATTACAATTTATATCTTGTACTAGTACAACTAAAACAAACATCTGGTATCGCAATTCCTCAAAAAAAATATCAGATGTTTGTTTTCTTGAGGTTTTTATGCCTTAGATTTATAATTTAAGTCACTCTTTCTATTTCTCATAGAAAAACTATACATGATCACATCTTTAGTGCCATACACTGTATATAATTTGAGGTTATTGACTTGAATCTCATTTAATACTAGTATTTATGTTCTAGATAATGTAAATTTGAGAGGTTTAAAACGAGTTTACATAAACAAAAATGTCTCAAAAGCTGCTGGAAAAAATGAGCTTATTAAATAAGTTTGAGATGTATTTAATAAGCGAACATTTTTACGTTATGTGGGGATACAAACATGAGCCTTTCTGTATATAATACACTATTTAATGAAGAGGAAACAGGACGCAGCCAACCAAATACACACTATGGTACAAAGCAAGGTCACTTCAAAAAGAAAAACAAAAAAATAAAATAACTTAATAATGTTCTATATGTATATAGCTTAGAAAGGAAACATACAGACTATTGTTTCTGTAATAAACTGGACTGAGTCTGGTTCTCATTATAAAGGTAGATATTTAACCAAATGTACACATATATGTATATTGCGTAAAATCCATACATATGAGGAAAATAGCCAGAGAGCGAGTTACAAATAACAGTGTTGCTTTAGAGTACACTAAGATTCTAGTTCGATCCAACCTTTATAACAAAAACCCTTTAAAGGGAAGCGTAAGCAACAAGAGAAAGAAGTTGAAGGAGTCCTTGAATCGCACACACTGGGCGTCTCTCTTTTTTTCTCAACATTCGCACTCGAGGGGGAGAGAAATAACAACATTTTCACCAACGCGTAACTTGTTCAATTCTTCATTTCAGCGTCCCACTAATTATTATTAACTAATGTACGTTTTTTATGAGTAGTATTTTTTTAGACATATGAATTAAATAACTTAAATAAACACAGCACTGCACTAAGATGAAGAGGAAGCGTTCATTGCCCCAAATAGTCCCGTTGAAAATGAACCCGCCTGTTGTTGTTGCTGTTGCTGCTGCTGTTGTTGTTGCTGCTGCTGTTGACTTGATGCTACACGAGAATGTTTAGGCATTGGGGGCTGCAAATATTCATGTTTGGCTAGTGATAAAACGTCAATACGGTCCTCTTTTCGGTACGCCAGACAGCTACGAATAAAACTCTGAAACAAAAAACATTTATCAATTATATATTTAGATATTTCATTAAACAAATTTTAGTTTTGTTCTTTAATAAATGAGTTTTTGTTTTATCAAATTGTGTTATAGTTGTGACTGTTATAGCCTCTGTGAGACAAAAAAAAAACATGAAAAACCATTCTAGTAGTAATATCATTATTCAAAAACACATTCACCGACTGGCTCTTTATTTCAACACTTGTGAATTATGAATTTTATGTATTTATCTAACGTAAACGATAAAACGACTTTATCAGTGCTTACAGTGTTTATAATATACGAATTCATTTGATTTATTTTATTAAAAATATTACTATGTGCAATCGCTTTTAGGGATGTATTTTAACCAATAAGTATAAGACTCTTTCGGCTACGCCTCGAGCTATAATTTTTATAATAATCTGCTAAATGAAATAAATTATCTGCATTTTCTCAACTTATTCCTTCACTCTCTTAAAAATAGGTGAAAAAGTATTTATTTCTACGCCTAAATTAGAACTTATTCTCATTAAAATAGCAGGGAAAAATCCGTTTCAATTGTGTTTCAAAACATAAATCTTTTTTCTATGAATAAAGAATAAATGGAAAAACCACAACTCAATTGTTACTTTGCTTAGAGACAGTGCTTTAGAAATAAGTAAATCAATTTTTAAATAATAAAATATCATAAAACTCTGACTGTAAGAAATGGAATCATCAATAATTCCCTTCTTTTCAAGTCTAGAAGCAAAACATGACATTTAATAATGCCATATTATGTGTAAAATCAATTGACCTGAATTAATAATAGCAGACAAATACTTTTATCATCATAAAAGTTTCACAAGAAACATCGATTCTCACATTAAGTAATGTTTATGACGCATACAATCTGAATAATACTCATAAAAATTTATATTTGTATCATATCCTTAAAAAAAGCACAAAAAGACGTAAATACAATTTTGAATATCCTGATTTTTTGTCGTCACATTAAGTAATAAAAAATAATGTATTGTCCCCGTTCTTTTGTGTTTACATCGGAATTTCCAGAATGTTACATGAAATTTAAAAAAAAAATCGCAGATTGGCTGCTTGAGAAGGAAAAACATTTCAAATTTTGCTAATAAAAGGTTGCTAATTTTAACAAATGGACCAGTTAATAAACCAAATATTGGCTATTTTACTCACCTTAGCTTCATTTGTGACCGCAGGTTTATTAGCAAATTGAACTTCCGTTGCTTTTAAGATCGTATTTTCTTCTAAAATTGTAGCTTGAGATTGATTGTGCCCAAACGGTTTTTTCCCGTATAGACATTGATAAAAAATCACACCTACACTCCATACATCAACTTTTGAAGAAATTTTCGGAGGATTTTTCCCAACCACAAAACATTCAGGAGGAAGATACCTAAATAATACAATTAGTAATAAATTTAAATCATTAAATAATAAATTCATTACCAATAGGTACCAGCTCCTTGTGACGTTAGATCCATTCCATGATCAGGATTATAATTTTCTTCATCCATTACTTTACTTAAACCAAAATCGGTAATTTTTATTTCACCACAGACATTTCCTTCCGTTAATAAAATATTGCCAGGTTTGAGATCGTAATGAATCACCGGTGGCTTAATCTCATTCAGGTACTTTAAAGCTGACACAACCTGCATTATTATAGATCTTGCTTCTCTCTCGGGTATTGTCTTATGCTGAAAATAAATAAATAATTAAACTAATGATAATTAAAAGAAAACTAATTAAAGAAATGTGAAATGAATCAGTCCCGTCTTGAAACATGTTAACCAACATGGTTTATCTGGCACAAGTGTATCATCATAATTTCAATCAACTATTAATAAATAAGAAGAAGAAAAAAATATCTTTACCTGCTTTAAATAAAAATCAAGATCATGACCATCACAATATTCTAGAACTGTACAGAAGGAATTTGCATCTATTTCAAAAACATCATATAATTTTACTACACGAGGATGATCTAAAGCCTTATGGATATTGTACTCCCTTAACGCATGCCTGAAACAAAAATAATAATTTA
Organism: Tribolium confusum; assembly: GCA_029207805.1. Classification (NCBI taxonomy): domain Eukaryota; kingdom Metazoa; phylum Arthropoda; class Insecta; order Coleoptera; family Tenebrionidae; genus Tribolium; species Tribolium confusum. The sequence continues at coordinate 28,444,448 of JALGAY010000006.1, read as the reverse complement.
GAAGAAATCCAATAATTTATGAAGAAATAATAAAATGTAGTTGATTTTGATTTTTACCACTCACTTGATATAGTTGGCTTTTTTATCTTCTTTCCAGTCTTTATTAAGTTGGTGCACTTTACAGGCCACATATCTCTGTTCTTTAAGGTCAAAAGCCTTATGCACTTCACTAAACCCACCCTTGCCCAATAACATTAACAATAAATATCTATCATTGAGCACTGGATGGTTATTAAACCTAGACTGATCCTCGTTGTGTATACGTTTCAATTCCCTTATATGAAGATTACGTTCCCTTTCAAGCTTTTCCATCTCTAATTGAAGATCGGAATCTTCCTTTTTCAAGGCATTCTGTCTTAATTTCAAGATTTCGTCAGCTTCATAATACTCTTGTAGTGTTAAAGAACCAGGAACAGCATCAGGTTTCAAAAAACCAGAATCCGTTCCATTATGCATTGCATTTGAATTATTTCTTTTTCTACTACTTTCATTATTTGAAGGCCTCTTCTTCAATAATAATTTCTTCTGTCTGTCGATTTCTTCCCGTTCTGCTGTTATTTCTTCCTGCCGCCTGCTTAAACAAACATTTGATTTAATACACAATTATTTAAAACATTAATATAATTACCTCGCTAACTCCTGAAACGCATGTCCATCAGTCCAATTCTCTTGAAATGTTGCTCCTACCCTTTGCGTTACAAACTGTCCTAACCTTAACCTATTTTGCATGCATCTTTGACGTGCTTCTTTCTTCTCTATTGAACTTTTTTCTTTGAGCAGTTTTTTTACTACTTCGATGCATTTATTTATTTGCTGTTTATGTTGGTCCGTCGCTTTTTGTTGAGTTGATATTTGGTGTCGGTATTCTTCATTTTGACGATTCAGTTCTTCGATTTTATTATTTCGAACTTCTAGATCTGAAGACGCTTGCGTCTCGAATTCTTGTATCCTGTGACACGTTAATTCAGTCTGAAACACAAACCAACAAACGCCTCATTAATTCTAAACCCCAAAAAAAATAAATTACATAAAACTAAATTTATTATTTTTTATTCAGTTGGTAGTGCATGTTATTCTATAATCATATAGATCATACAGTGGTGATTATTTTTCATCATTAAAATTATAGTAAACCCCTTTACAAGATAACAAAAATTTTAAATTATATTTTTTTAAACATATAAATGTGTTGTAAAGGTTTTATTGTTACAACATAAATCTTTTTTTATTTCATTACACAAATATTCTACATAATTGAAACTAAATTTTGTCCAACTAATAAGAGTGTGTTATTTAGATACTGTCTAATTAACAATTTTCAAAAAGCAGTTAGGAAAATGACTGATTACGTCCACTCCAAAAAAATTTAATAAATAGTTACTACCTCAAAATGAACGACTACATCCACCCCAAGAAGCTTAAGTAAGTAAGCTAAGAAAATAATCTGCTAGGTCCACTCCAAAATTATTTAAAAAATAGCTAGAAAAATCACGAAATTCGCAACTTTGTCATCTATTAAAACATTTTAATTTCAAATAGAAAAATAAATAAAAGAATAAAAAAAATTCTGAAAATATAAAATTAAAAAGTATAAATAAAACGGTAAACATTTACTATTTGTTGCCCCCAGCTAAACAGAAATAAGCTAAATTAATTACCTGTGATTATGTAATAAATAAAATTATAGATGTTTTTTATAACAAAACACAATTGGCAACTGAAATGACTGAAAAACAATTAAAAACTCATATACAATATTGAATTACTGATATTATTAAAGCTTTCATATTTTTTGTCAAACTTCTTCAAAGACCTCCCTTTTTAATTGTGTAAGTTTCTGACAATTTATCAAATTTTTGATTATTAATTTTAGAATTTTATAAGATTCTCTGATGTTTCTAAAATAAAAAAAAATAGCCCTGAAGACAAAATTTTACAGTTTTCAAGGACAAAAAATTCCAGTATTTTAAATTTTTCCATAAAAAAATATGCACTAAATTTGCCTAATATTTTTTCAAATGTAAGCAACAATTTATGAAAATTTCAATTCAATTTCTTAATGCTAAAACAACATTCATTGGCTAAAATGTAACAGAACCTAACAGATGTTCATTTGTATAGATTTGAATAATTGTACGTCCTTAACGCATAATTGTAATTTTAGATCCGATTTAATAACACTCATATTTGAACAAAACTGTAGATTAATTAAACGTTTATAAAACAAAAAAGTTTACTTTCTAACAGTACCTAAAGAGAAAAAAAAACCGTTTTCTCTCTTAGAATTGCAAGAAATGTAAATTTTGTAGAAAACTTGTATATTTGTAATGCCAATATACCTTTTAAACGACATAATAATAAATAAAGCAAAGTTCACGTATTTATTGCATGATAATAATATTTTAATAGGATAAAAAGTGACAGGCAGTGTGATCAAAATTGATAAAAAAAATTCCATTTGTACCTATTATGAAGGTCATAAAAAAGACACATTTACTTACCTGTACTTGTTTATTAACCATAGCAGGCGGGGGCAACCGTGGTGGTTGTTTATAAAAATCATAAGGAACCGTTGTAACGACTTGTGGGGATGGCAAACCCACCTGTTGAGGTGATGGAGGAAACTGTAACAATAAAACTGAATAACAAAACATTTACAATAAGTTAAGTAATCAGATATCAATTTGAAAAATATCAGTTGGTAGTGCATGTTAGAAAAATAATCACTAGATCATTTTAGGGTGAAAATTGTCATCATATTAATTTAATAATAATAGTAATAATAATAAATATGTTGTTTACCATTGGATAAGGAGTTTGTTGGGGCGACGGACTCTTCGCCCCACCGTGTCTAATAGGACTATTTCCAGAATGTTTAAAGTAATCATTAATTTTTTTATCCGAGGTAGCAGTCCGCACACCTTTTCCTGGCAAACCGCTACTATCGTCCGCTTTTCTTTTCCTCTTCCTTTCGGAAGGGGTTCTGGGCACCTTCTCCGGAGTATTGGGGTCCACCTCTTTGTCGCTATGAGACGAACCTTTAAGAGAAAAAAAAAACACAAGATTTTAGACAATCACGAATTTCATTGTCCTCAATTCGTTCACCTAATTGCATAATTAACATTTCTAGTGAACACACTATATCTGATACTGGCGTTTCTAAAAATATCACATGTATAAATATATTTCGACTGTTCCGAGAATAACTCAAAGAAAGATAATTCCTTGATTCTGGTGTATTTTTTTCGGGAGAGGAAAAAAAGTCGAGTAATATACTAGAAAGATACTTATATCTAGTTTTTACGTTGAAACTTGATATAAGCAGCGACAATAATGTATAAACAACTTAATAAATGTTTATTTTCAAGGTGAAAATCGTCTAGAACGCCATTGCTTATAAAATGTCTCTCTTCCAAATATGCAAAACTTCTATATACCTGTACTCATATTGGAGTCTTGGCTATGTACGGGTTGATGGGTTGTGTTTATCGTAGACTGCGGTGCCATCTGTATCTGAGATCCAGCTGACATCTGAAAACAAGAACAATAATTCGGATGAGTCTGGCAAAAATTTTCATCTCTCGATTTAAAATTGTACAATCAGTGAAGTATGCAGCGTATGTTTTTAGGTTTGAGAGTAGGTAGCGGTATCGTGGAGTGAATATTTTGCTTGTCGAAAGAAATCCGCGGATTCGCACACTCGACACCGGAATGTATTACAGCTTGTCCATTTTAATGTAAACTCCATATTAAAACGAAACCAATTCGCGCAGGATCACCATCTACCACGTCAAATGATGCAAGGAAAAAAGAAATAGATATTTTTACTGAATTTTCAACCAACACACACCTACAACTACCAACATGATCGTGTTATAATACCTGACACGGTGTGAAGAATCTCGTCGCGATAGATTTAATTGGCGAGAGTTGAAGGAACTATTTTTTCGAGGATTTTATACTAACTACTACAACCGACTTAACAAACGTCAACATCAAAACTAAAATGAAATGAGTCACTAGTCACCGATTTAGACTGCACGCAGGGAAAACGAGAATTATTCTTTAGTGTAAATACCGTTTTACGTTAAAAAGGGTCCCTTACCAAGACTAACAATCCGACAAGATAACATTTGAACTTGTATTCAAGTTAGCAACATTATATTCAAGTTAAAAAAATGCTTTTATCACACGTACAGTTTATAATTTGGCCGATAAGAACCCCACCGATAACGTTATGTCTTTCCTAGTAAGCGACGCCCAAGGTAGGTAGGTAGGTAGGCAAGCCACATTCGATATCATCTGCTTCCTCTTAACAAAAGTGCTTACTACACAAACAGATCAAAATGTTGGTCACCAAACAACCCTCCTTAAATTAGAAAGCTTTTGTAAATTGTGACCTTTAAAATTTGTTAGTTCTTATCATTTGTTATTCATCTAAAACAGTCACGGTCACAAACATCAAAAACCAAAAATACACGTCTAGATAAGCAAACGAAAACAATACTAAATGACAAAAAAGCAGAAGAAACTTTTCAAATATTCAGTCTCAACAATTTTGGCTTATCACTTCGTAATTAACAGGATAACATCAAAAGTATGATGTATTTAGTCTCGATAATAATTATTGAATTATCGTAAATTCACACAACGGATGTTGTTTATAAAAACATCAACTCGAGAGAAGTGACATAAAAAATCATCAGATTATCCTTGACCTCTTGTAATTTAACCTAAAAACTTTCCTCATTTTTTTTTCCATCAAGCACGAAGCTATTATGAATGAAAAAACCTACATGTTCCACATTTCAATATATTGTACCAAGGGAACATGAAAATATTTTTCTTAGGGACTCACCACAACAATAAATAAAACTATATTTCTTTGCAGTTACATTTTTCAGAATTAAAAAAAAATCTTAAATAAGTCAGGTAATTACGTACAACTTTCTCTCAAAATAGATTTTAATGTATGTAACTGATTTTCTTTGGCCGTTTTGCTCTCAACTGTAATAATGTCCTCCTACTTTTTATAACATTGGATTTTTTAAAATATCAGTTATCTCCGTCCAAAAAAATTATTTTTCGTTGTTTCAGGTCATTAAATTGATCAAAACGTGCTTGTGGATTACTTTAATGTCTTGACAGAACAATAATGATAAATTTTATAGATATCTACACTTTTCGAGTTATAAAAATCGCATTTCCTACCATTTCTACATTACAACCATATTTTATTTAAAATCAAACCAATTTTAAATGACAGTGTAATATGTAATACACTAAAAATCAGTTATAATATGACAAAAAAAAATTGAAAATAATCCTTTATACTCCCAAGTCATGAATATATTTCACAAAACATCACAAAAACGTAGTTCGAGTCGTGTTTTTAAGAAAAAATAACGAAGAAGATGGTGAGTATAATCGATTATTTTCGTTTGTTCGAGTTGTATATGATTATATAACAAACAAAAAAATTTGACGTTTATTTCAAAAAAATAAGTATATTGTTTGAGAAGGTAAAACACCAAAACGGTTATATCACGTCGTTTATTCATATCGTAACTATGTAAAATTTGTAATTACATATTTCATTAATTTTTTTTGTTGGGTCATTTAGAATCTTTTAGAACATCTTTATTGAAAGCGTTTCTTAAACATCAAAAATTCTATTCTTTGAGTTTTCCTTGTTCTTTCTTCTTCTAAATTCTTCAAAACGTCGTTTCTTAGGTTATTCTACAGCTTTTGTTCTTTTTTTTTAATTAATTTTAGATTTCCTTTTTTTTATTCTAATATCCACGCCTTTTTTTGTTCTCAGAATTATTTTTGTTTTCGTTTTCTTCTAAACGTACATACATATTTTTCTTTTTTTTCCGTCACCGAATTATTCTCTTTCATTTATCTAGAATTCTTCTTTCACTTTCAAGCGTCATTTCTCACATTCTTCTTTATTTTTTAGATTCACCTTCTTCCAGCCGTCGTTTTTCTTAGATTTTTCTGAAGCTTCAGTGTGTTCTTTGAAAGTTTTCTTATTTATTTTATTCCTTCACTTCTAAATCACTGTTTTTTAACATTTTTTTACATAATTTTTGTTCTTTCAGCATGTACCTTCAGCTTTTGGTCTAAAAAGTCTTTTTCTTTCCTTCTAATCGTAGTTTTTTAAATGTTAATTTCCAGTTCTTCAAGAATATTCTTCTATTTTATAAAATTCTACTTTCTTGTTTTTTTTTCTTTTTCAATCGTCGTTTCTGATGATCTACTCTAATCTTTTTTCTTCTTCTTTTTCCTTCAAACCTTTATTGTTCATTTTGATGGACTTCTCAAATAGGAAAACGAATTTATCGACCCAAAACCCGGTAGATTTTTCATAGCAGAGTGTCTTGCAGTGGCTACCATTTGGCCGACATTATTTTCAGAATTATTATTGTAATATATTTACTTTATAAATGAAGTTAATAATAATTTACTATGTTTTATTTTAAAATTAAATCCGTCGTACTCGATAGATGGAGACATTAACTACGTTTTTATAAATGTTTTTCCAAGCGTACACTCCATTTTTTTAAAACTTACAAGAGAAAAAAAATTTATCTGATCTTATACTGAATAAAATTATTGTTATACAGTAAACTAGAAGCCTCCAATACTAAAAAACCCACCTGAAAATCCCTGGTAATCCCGACACTGCTCAAACCAACCACCAAACACCTACGCAGTAAAAATGATACTCTTCTTCTAGTTATTCTAACATGAAATTTGATGGGTTTCTACCTACGAAAGTAATGAATAAAGAGGCACCCATTTAGGAGGTAAAATATAAACTCAAACCAACGTTTCTCAGGTATATTAAATTAAAAAATAGAATAGAAACTACCACACTACAACGAGTAGTTAGAAATGAAAATCCCGAACTATAATCAATGTTTCTCATATCGTTGTTGAAATGAAATAATTTCCTTGTCACGGGCTAATCAATGCAATACACTCGTGAGTCTGCTTACGCCATCATCACATTATTGGACTTGGGGGCCCGTTGTGGCAGCAGAGTGTAGTCAGACATTTTTAGAACGGCTAATAAAGCAAAGGTCTCCTCCTTGGCGTTCATCGACTACTTACTACTGAGAGAGCTGTGTGTGCGACCATTCAGACCAGGTAAAAGACATATAATAGAATGCTTAATAATGTAGGTTATCGACCCATACGAACACCAACCAACCAGCCGGGCTCTCATCCAACAGTAGAGAACTTCGGAAAAGCTCGCCATATTATTATTTTTTTGAAATTTATTTTAGAAAAGTACACGTATCACGCCCGTTTCACAATCGACAAGTTCGCGCAGCCATGACTATTTTAGGGCAGAGACACACCGGTTTAATATAAAAAAAGATTTGTGAGAGACATTACATTGCTTAGTGACAAATTCTATAACGAAGCAAAGAGAACCAGTTCATCTGAATCAGTTTCTTACGTACGTCATTTTGGGCGTGTATAAGTTCTCGATTTCGCTAACATCAGATTGAAACAGTGGTGGAAGAGGAGAGAAGGGTGTAAATATTGATTATTCCAGAGAAGTTGGACACCCCTATCGTGTACGCGACCTTTCTGTAAGTACACTCGCACACCGAGCTCTATTTATAAAAGGCACATCTTAAAAGAGAATTACGAACGGAACTGTACTTAAAAACTCCCACAAGAAGAAACGAGAAAGATATTCAATGCTAAAAACTCAAAAACCAAAGATTTTTTCTAATTACGAAAAAAAAAAATTGCGTGTATAAGTGTCGAGCATGAATGCCTGTCCACTCCCATCAGCTCCACGCAATCTCGATCACGACGTCGCCTACTCATATGGAAAAAGGGTTCGTGAGGCGACCAATAACCATACAAAATTCGCAACAAGAATTATTTTAAGTTAATTACGATGAGAATTATTAAATCTACGATAACCTCCCTGGAAACCAAGACTGACAACAAAAATTACAAGTCAATACTGCTAATAGATCACAACACTTTTTTAATAAAACTTTCACTTCATTAAAGAGTTTGTGAGGTTTTAATTCAATGGCCGATATGTTATATTGTTGTGTTGGCAACAGAGAGGTGAACATCAATATTTTGAAATCCTGTGTGAATCATCAACTGTTTTCTTGCGCAAAACAATGTACAGAGGAAAATTTAACGATTGGCAAAGAAAAAGACAAAAAGCTTCCATACAGATTTTAGATAAGAGATTTAACTAGTTATTTAAACGACACTATAATTTTATCTATGCATTTATTTAACAAGATTTATTATTATCACGCCGCAAGATGGAGTCTTAAATGAACATTAAATTTTTATTAGTATGTAAAACAGATACTTTCAATCATTTACTATAAACATATCTTGAACATAAAATGGCTGAAAATAGTGTGATCTATTAGGATATTTTATGTCTAATATTGACTCTAGTATTACTGTGAAAATAATTTAATTGAATTATTCTAAAATATACCAAAATAAAACTAATAACAATAACATAAGAACAACAAGTTAAAAACTATGTAGGATTTAAGTAATCTAATTAAAAAAATATATATATAATTAAAAATTTGTTGTAATTACTTTTTAATAAACAGCAGATATTAAATTATATACTGTGTTTACATCAGGTATATATTACGACACAAAAAAAAGATCAACTAGTTGTCTCGTAAGCATGTCATTAATACAACAGTAACAGCAACAGTAAGCAACAATTACTGCCCATGTAATTATAAAAACTATATAAATAATTCTGCTTACGATCCCCAGGGACGTAAGATTAATGCCCTCTGAAGGCACTCGAGACCACGAAAAGTGCTTACAGTCTCGATTCGTACATTATTTTTTCAACCATCTAAAAAAAAATATCTGGCCCTAAATTTCACCTAATCATTTTGTTTTTAATGTATAAAATAGTGCAATAAAGGCCGAATACTTAAATGTTTTTTCTAAGGATTGAAAAATAAACATTGAAGACATAAGCCACTTTCGAGATCTCGAACAGTTAAGAAATCTTGAATCTGCAAGAGTGAACTACAAAAAGTGATGCTAAAGCCCCTGAGATCTAATATACTATTAATGCGTAAAGACTAAATAAACAAAATAATGAAAAACTAAGTAATTACGTATAAATAAATATTATCTTTATAATTTATATATTTTAAAATAGTTTGTTAGAAAAATATTGCTAATAAAGTAATAGTACTTTAAATATCAAGAACGGTAAGAACATTTTACCAATTTAAGACAACTGTTTGGAGGAAAAGCAAACTCATGAGATTGGTGAAATGTTCATAATGTTTATGCTACTTTTTGTGCTATTAATTCTCGTAACAAAAAAAAATAATTTTGAATAAAATTACTTACCATTCTAGAACGGTAACGGTAAGTAGTGTTTTACCGTTGAATTTTTGTTGCTAACAAGTAAACGAAATATAGTTTCGATTTTCAAATATGTTTTTATGATTTCTTATTGTTTGAAAAGTCAAATTATTATAACAACTTCCTACCATAAATTGTGGCCTGCCTATTTTACAACCGTCCTTTACTGGTTGGGACAATAAATACCAAAAAAAAATGTAATAAATTACTAGGGCTACCAAAGAATGGCCATAAATTGGAAATGACAAAAAAAAAAAGAGAATACTATTAGATCAAATCATAAAATACATAGATTACCAATGATTACAAAAACTTAGTGCTGCATAAATTGTAAACTTCTAAATATATTTTTGTTCATTTTTTTAATACAAATATTGAAAAGTTAATCTTATTATTCGTTTTAAAACATTTTTAACAAAAAACTTCATATTCCTTGCATTACCATTTTAATTGCTTGTGACGTCACAGGAAGAGTTATGAGCTGAATCCGGGCTTGGACTATACGATACACGACAAGTCACATTTACAATTTTAAAATTCAATTATCAAACACAACCAAATTTTTTAAAAAAATAGTAACTGTAGAGATGATAAGAATTCATCGAAAGTGTCATAACAATCAGTGAACAAGGTAGAAATCGATTAATAATCGCTAAGAAAGGAGTTGATTACAACATTTTTCCGTTGCTTGTACCTTAGTAAATTGAAAAAATAAGTCATTACATACAATTAATTTCAAATTTAATACTCTCAAAGCTGTTGCCAACTACAATATTTAAAGTACCAACAGTAAGATAATAAAATCTCTATTACTAATTGTATTGGACGTGAACCGTGAATGAATTCATTCTCAAACAAAATTTTTGTATACAAAATCTATATAAATATTTAAAAATACAAAAATAAAAAATTACTCGACTCACTTTCGGTCTGTTCCGTGTTAAAAATAGTTAACTTCCTTGTAAACTAATATTACGCAAATCAGAAAAAAAATACTTGCAATCTTTGCTGAGTAACCGGAACACTTGAAACGTAAAAAATCTCCGTCAATTTTCGTTTTATTATTAGAAAAATCCATTAGTGTTCCACCGCTGCCACTCTTGTAACGTAGAGATTACTTAATGCATCAATTCGAAAATCAGATTACCTAGATTTTCGTGATGTCCGTTGACCTTTCTTTTTTTTTTTCAATATGGCAGCAGTCAATTAGCGAAACAATTTGCGAGAAAGTGAAACTCCGTAAGATTCGCATATCGAAGTGTTGAAGAAGAGTTTTATTAAATCAAAAGACAGCTGTTTCGAAAAATTGTAGAAAATGTATAAAATCACAATATGAGGTCAAGAAAGTGTTGCCAAATACCGGTAAAAAAAAAACGACACGACAATATTGAAAAGTAGTGGGAGAGTTAGCAAGTAAAAGATTAGAAACAATGCAGCTATCTATTACGGCAAGTAAAAACATCGAGCGGACGTAGAATTTATTTTAACGTAATAACGATTTTGTTTGCGACGATAATAATCACTCTTTTCTGGTTGGGCATGTTAGAAAGTAGCTGCCTACCTCAATATTAATATCGGGGCCTCGTTAACTAACACATTCAATACTCATATTATTACACAAACCACTAAATAGACAGTCGAAAATATCTTATGATAACGGTTTTATCAAGGCGGAAACCGAGTTATAATCCACACATAAAAACCAAGCAATGTGGGGAAGAACACAACGGAAGATAACGAAGCACGGAAACGAGTCCATGTGTTGAATACGTCCTCTACCATTAAAATCCTCTTTAAAACCATGAAAACAACGATAATGGCGAATTAATTTAAACCGGCGAACAAGTTAAACCTCTGTCTGGTACGCGTTGTAAAATCAATGAAAGCCGGAGACTAGGTCAGGCCGTCGTCGTGGCGGCGACGCGTACAGTCAAAGCACGTGGAAACACATCAACAAACGATTTTATTTTTAAAATTCAACCAAATTTACCTGGTGGCTGAAGTGATAGTGGACCAGGAGAGCTTGTAACAGCCCTTCCATGGCGTCGGTTATTCCCGCACATGTCTACATCACACCAGCAGCACCGCACTGCACCGAGACAGACCTTGCAATGCCATTCATCGAGGCCATCGCACGGCAACACCGCCTTTAGCTATCAGCTGGCGCCGGCCGTTGTTGCCGCATCGCGCATGTCGGATCACAACACAACTTGCCGCACACTTGAATCACTCGATTCATTCGTTAGCGAGCTGTTGCCTCGGCAGGACGTGTTCTGCTACAACACAACGAAACGGTACAAAACACGTAACCGTTGTGCCCCTGGTGATTGTGACAGTGCGTTATTTACCCCCAACGATAAACCTTGTGATGTGAGGTGACCAAAAAAAAAAACCAGGTTGCTAGCGAGCCAAAAATAAATCTCCGGAATGCAATTTGGTAGAGTAACCCACTAAAATTCTCGGCCGGGTTATTCACCGGTTTCAAAGTGCGACACCCTCGCCTGTGTTATCGTGGAGTAGATGTCGTTGTTTTCAACAAATTCTTGAATCACTGAGTGAAAGCCTCGAACCGACGGATTACAGTTTTGCATAAAAATGACGGTTGTTTTTGAAGCCAAGGTCTCGTCTCGCGAATGGAAAGAGAAGAGAGAGTGAACTCGCTGCTGCGCTTCCACTTGTCTGGATTCTCGAGAGCTTGTGTGTGTGTGTGTGTCTATGTGAATGTGTGTGCCGTAATCGTGTAGTCGGACATGATACTAAATGCCGAGACCGCTGAGTTGTGCCACAAGTTCAACGTTCGCCGCACAATGCGGCTTGGTAAATCAGGCTTTTACAGTCCTTCAAACGCCATACAAGTGGCCCGATTTTAACCGGCGGTGCGGTGATCCAAACGAATCACGTCCCACACAGGATTATGACGAACACAAAAAATTATTACGATCATATTATTGGCGCACTTGCGATCTCTCTACATTTACAGCACCTAGATTGTACCTCCCGCTATTAATAATTATGTTTGTTTAACAAGACCAATTTAGCATCACGTTCTAATCTACTGCAATAATAAAATGTCACAATGCCGAGACCTTGTTCACAATAGGTCACAGAACTTGGACCAAACCAAAACTTACTTGTTATATCCTCGTGATATTTTAAATCACTGTGTAACACTCATCAGAAAAAAGTTTTTCAAAAATAGATATCACAACGTACCTAATTTATCTAATCTATGTAACGTTACTACGACAACTGAGAGTATTCAATTACTGCGCCGAAATTATTTTCTAAACAATTAGAAAGCGCGTTATTCGGTCCCAACATTCAAGACTTACCAACATAAAAGGATCAAATTGTTGCGCGCACACGTCAATTCCGATAAAATTTTAACACCGCAAACGAAGAGACGTCATCGAAAACTAAATAAAATAGGTACTGCCAAAGATAATCGAGTTTCTGTCTCTCTATGTATATATAACTTTTGTTACAGACTGTACTAGATTCGCATTGCAACTAAGTGCAACGACACCATTCTTATATAAAACTGTACACCTCACGAACGATCTTCTAAACACGTATATTCGACGTTGAAAAGAGAAGAAATACACAATTCTTAACATTAAAACACAAAACTGCGAAAAAAAAATGGCGCACACGTCCGATTTCCGGAAGCCGCGCGCTTAATTCGTTTTTCGTCGGTTGTGAATCGACCTTTTTGTATGTACTATCTCGACACAACGTTTGATTACGAACGCGAATCAGGACGAACCCTAACTGGTTTCATTCAAGACGGAAAAAAAACCCGACGAGTCGCACCTGCATCTCCCCCTTTTGACCATTACAACAATCTCCAGGCTAACATTTAGTAGTCACAGTGAACAAAAGATGATCAATATTTTTACTTAATGTTTAATTAATCTAACTGGTTTCTACCAGATAGAATATTTAACATTCAACTTAACAATAGAATACCTACAACGTATTGTAAATATGATTGAGTTATTTATAGTATTATGACACGATTCTTCCTAACAAAACCTTTACCTAGGCCTACAGATTTATGTAATTTTTTTTTAACGATTGATTCAAAATTGGAAACGTATTACTAAACTTGCGCATTCGCCAGCATCTAATTACGTCATTTGCTAATCTACCTGTTAAACCTAATGTTCCAAGAATAAATCTATTAGTTAGTATTGAACCATCGCGGGTGCGTGATGGGTGAAAGAAAGGTGGATGGTTTGGAAATAAATTAAATAAATAAAAATAAAAAGATAGATAATAGCATTATTTAGGCACTCACCCTAGCGCCAAGGAAGCGCGCCTCCAGGAGCTCCTGTTTCCGGGGGTCGAGCGCCGCCTGGAAATGCTCCATCTTCACTCCAGCGCCTGTAACAACGCCGAGGTCACAGATATATGCATTTCAAGGGGGCTAAAGCGGGATAAAATCGGGACAAAAGAAAGAGAGAAAAAGAAAAAAAAAAGATCGGATGGCAAAGGATACCCATTCTACGCTTGTTTAACCTGCCTGCGGTGTACGATAGCCATCCAAAGTAAAAAACGGTATTAGTTACGACTTTTTTTTCTTCTTTCTAGTACTTAATTTGCCAATCTAAGAATAGTTTCAATGTCAATCAGCTGCTTATTCTATTAAATAAAGTTCAGAACAATCGGTCGTTATTCTATTCATAAGGAGTAAATCGGTTTGATTGCGAACTAGAAAATTTCGCCACGTAACGTTACAAAGATTATCATTGACAATAACAATATGGCGTCGAAAGTCCGGAAGTGGCCTGGCCGTGACGTCATCCAATCTCGCGTGGCACGTTAACATTGATCGGGCGGGGGGGTTCTGAACCGGTGGGTGGATTTTGTACGATGGAATAGAGGGACCCCCAATTACGACCGTCAGATGGAGCCACTGAAAATTGAAAAAGTTCCTCCTTGGGACAACACCCAACCTAAGCAAAAGCACACTACAAGCAGCCAAGCAACCACTTTGTCGAGAGCGTCAATTCTAAACTGATCCCGCGAACGACAGACATATACGGTGTGGTGGAGAGATGTTTAAGAACAGGGTTTCTCAAACGTTAACATATAACTCGACCCAGATTCAAAATCGAACATTTCTTTTAAAAAATTTTAATAACTTTATCGTTTTATTATCGCATTTATCATGTTTATCAAATGAATTATAAATAGAAAGCAACAAACAACAAGTAAATTTCCAGAGATTTGATTTGCGAATGTCGGAATGAATAATTTAAGTAACCTTGGTTCTGTCTTTCGGTTTGAAGACTTCTGGAACAAATATTCTTTGGAAGAAACAACCCAACAATCAATACTTCATTAATCCATTATTCGTACCCCTCCGCAAATCTCGTAGGTGTCAATTGAATGACATAGGCCAACAAGCAGCCATTATTAGTGTCTTTTTTTTAATATTAACACAAGACACACCCACTGAAAGATCAATGCTTGTAGGGATTCGTCGATGATTAAATCCCTTATTCTCTCCTTCGCATCTTTTGTCCGAGTTTCACGCGCCTAATTGTAAAATTCTCCATATTCTAGGTATATACTAGGTGGGAATTGCAGCAACCGCAAGCTGCGAGATCAATATCTAAACAAAGTTGGATAGGTTAAAAGCAGAAAAGGTTAGCATAACATTCCATCATGCGATTCTGCTCTAACTAAAGCACATGCATCCGACGTTCCGTTGACTCGTTGGAAGGGTGTAAATCGCGTCCAAGAAATTCACCAGGACGTCAACAAAATCCTAGTCTAAATCTAAATACAGGGCGTGGTCGCATCCCTTTTTTTTTCTTCCTTCCTCTCTACATCAGTCAAGGGTTTAAATTATCGCGCGCTACGGTCCAAACTTTGATCAGCTTAATATTGCTCCAGGTGTATAAAACGGACAAATGGTGATAATTTTACACGTCGATTGGAAATGGATCAATACACATTCGTACCTCTACATATTCGGTTTTACTAAAATTGAGTGACCAATAAAATGAGCAGATCGCAAGATGAAAATGCGACGACGAGTCCACTCGCGCTTATCTTAGGGGTGTCGGTATATCCAAATAAATTGAACTTTGTTCATAAATAGCTACTTTACAGGCGACAAGGACGACATTGCCATTATTTAAACCTGACATCACCTTGAAATCAGCAACGGAGCACCGAAGGAAAAAATAAAGGGACTTAATCCCAAATTCACTACAAGTAACATAAACAAATTCTTCAGAAGTCATTAAATATCAGTTAGGGTTAGATCACTTATCTTAACACAATGTTTCTTTTGTAAAGGTTACGTACATTCTACGCATTGATAAAACATCCACACTTATCAATCTCACATTGTTCTCTTGGAAAACCTTGGAAAATTGTATAATATCATGCCTTGATTTTAATGGAATTTCGTAAAATTATATGTAGTTGTAGGTACAAAACAGAAAGTACAGAAAGACTAGTAAATGATGATGAAATCTAGATAGTTTTTGTCTTGTTTAGTAAAAAAATAAATAAAATAGGAATGTTAATTATTAATTATGCTATTACATCCTTGATCAATAACTAGTTTTTCTTCCTTACATGAATATATTCTATATCGCAACTAAATCAATATAACTGTTACTTATTAGTTTTTCAAAATTTAATAAAACATAAAAGTGTAGACGTATAAAACTTTAACCTTACGAACAACAGGGACACAAGGGATTTTGAAAATGTTTATTATATCTGATTTGAGGTAAAAACAATGTAGACGAATCTTAAATCAAAATAATATCTAGATAAATGATACTAACATCAAGATACTGCAACGTTTGCCAAGTCAATGAACATATTAAAGTGCAGTTTACCCTGGCGAACAATCATAAAAGTCTAATCACGTTATGTCCTCACGACTATAATAATTTTATGCCCGACACCTCAATAATTCACGTTAATAGTTCTGCAAGTCAAACATAATAATGGCGTCTAAATAATTAAAAGTATTGTGTGTATGTAGGTCGAGATTAAATGAAGGGGGTGGTTATAAACTATTGATAAATTAATTTTCTTTTAGTTGTAAATATTTGAGTATAAAATCGTGTTGGTCAAATGCCTGCCATTTTTGTGGAAACAAACGGCGGCAGCGGTTAATACATGCCGCAAGGTCAGGTGCGAGCATGGAACGGCCAACCTCGGGGATAAAATGGATCGATTTCATCTCTCACTCAACTGTGGCCGCCAACTTCTCCGGTCTTTTACACAAGCACCCATATGAAAATAAAGCGGTAAAATTTGAAAATTCGAAAGTTTCGACTAAGATTGTCAAGTTTACGCCCTTTCGATTCTCTCTCGATGATCCAAACTCACTTCGAGTTTCGAGTCAACATTTTTAGTCTCGTGTGTAGAATGATTCACAAATGGAAGCTGTGGGAATGTGTCGCATACTCTTGGCATAGCTGTACCGAGTGCGGATCGGCGCGAGTGAGAGATTCTAGACACCCCCGTTCCCCTCGTCGAATGTTCGACCTGATGACGGTTCCATTTCAACCAGAAACGGCATCTCTCCGGTTTCCCGGGATTTCGACCTCTTTTCTTTTGGATTCAATGTGTTGTCGCAGGAGAAGAATCTTTCCCGACGGAAAGCGGCAGCATGTGCTGACTCCACAGGTCTCTCTATCTCTCTGTGTGTATATAACAATCTCTGGGCACACACACACACGCACCAGCTACTACGTCGAGTTTTGGTTACAGTTGTGTGCACGAAGCAAATCTAAAAATAAATGCCGTATTGATCTGGTGAAGAGGACTAACTACACCAGGTTTAGAGAGAGCTTGCCAGTTTTGACGGGTGCGCAACGAAATTAAAAATTCAACGGTGTGAATAAATCGAATGAAATGTTAACGTCTTAGAAACTTTTTCTCTTTTTGAGATTTCAAATTGAATCAAAGAAGTTACGTTTGGGTATTTTAGTATCTCGTTAATTACGAGATAGTAAAGTAAAATCTGTACGAAGTAAAAACAACAGATGTCGCATCATCGAACAATTTAGTTCACGAACAATACACAAATCGTGACGAGGTAAGACGACGAGAGACTAAAATGCCCTTTGACCCCTATCTTGGCGGCCACAGAAATCAATACGTTACCAAGCAAGCTCTGTCCGCAATATGTGTAGATATACACTACGACTTGCAAACATAGCGACGAGCTAAATCGTGTATCTCGAAAAGGCGACAAAGAATAAGTGGATCGGAACTCTTGGTGCACGTGGGTTAGAGCAAGACGAAAAGACAACAACGATAACGTTCGAGACGAAGATGGACAGTTCCGCGGTCATAACCGATACACCTTTTCAAGACTTGAGCATGTACAATCGAACAAAACTGGCTGCTTGCTTGCTTGCTACCTTAAAAACCCTCCCCGCCAAGTCCCCTCTGTATTAATTGTAGAAGATTGAGTGAAAAACCGGGTGCTTGTTATAATAACCAACGAATGAATCATCAGGGATAAGAGGATTGTTACCAAACTGGCAACAACGCACTTCCTTTCGAATGTTTCCCTTTAACACTTCCTA
The DNA here is from genome assembly GCA_029207805.1 of Tribolium confusum. Lineage (NCBI taxonomy): Eukaryota > Metazoa > Arthropoda > Insecta > Coleoptera > Tenebrionidae > Tribolium > Tribolium confusum. The sequence goes on along the minus strand of JALGAY010000006.1, from coordinate 28,426,467 downwards.
TGTCATTACAATTTGGTTTGATTCCATGATCAAAATTTTTGATCCCCTAAATAAAACAACATTGAATTTCCTATTTAGAAGTTACAAGACTTTAGCTAAACATTCCTAAAACCACGTGACAATAACCGCCCGTTCCGGAACCTCTTCAGCTGTTACAAATATCGAAAAAGCATCGCAGTTAAATTGAAATTATTGATTGAAACAGACCATTAAAGTTCACGGTACATTGAAAATTTCCCAATGTAAAGAAAAATCTTTAGGGTTGTCTTATTTAAAAATCTACGTAGTTTTTAAAATCTCTTACCAACAGAAGATCTAAGTACAGCCATGGCATATCAGCAATATATAGTAATCCTAAGGGGGCGGCACCAATGATGGTCACCCCTGATGTCACTAGCACTGCACTTGCCACCACATCACCTCCGGTTCGGATTCAGTTCTGCGGAACTGAATAACAAGGCAAAGTTTAGAGCGCACTCGTCAGTGATGCACTGCGGCCGCCGCACGCTGCTGTTGCTAATAGGCGCCATCCGCCATGTTACCGCCTTGCTTTGATATGTGTATGCGATAGGGTAAACAGAGACGGGCGGGCGCGCGCCTTTGTAACCGGCAGCAGAAGCAAGATGTGACTCTCCGAATCCATCGGGACACGTCCTCGACCGCCGACGCCAGGCTCTATCCGAGTGAAATATCGATTCCGCGATCGCCCTTGTGCATATGTACTCTCAACAAACCGACGGCTAGGTGAAAATGTCACATATTTCACCCTAAGACATTAACGAAAATTTTCATCGCAGGCTAAGCTACCGTAAAATATCCACCAAAACGACCGCAACAAAAGTCTCAGATTACGGTTTACTACTACCAAAACAAACAGGGTTAACCAACCCTTAAAAAACCGAATTTGGTCCATTTGCCAAATGCATGATGTACCTAAAATCCCTAGTTTTCATGAATATCTAGCGTTGTAATTGTCGCCGACCATAAAATACCGAAAGTCCGTGTGTCATTAGAGAATCGAGAAGGGCAGATGAGAGAGCAGTCAGAGGCGGATCAATGTAGCTGCTAGGGAGTCCAAGTGCAATTTACTCAATCCCGCCATCTGCACGCCCGCCAGGACACCTCTTCCTAACACACTTCAACAGGGAGAACATTCGAGGCTTGCCGCGCTCTCACGCCACCTCCGTTTAAGTTCGCAGGTTTTTAAAGCTCTCTGGGGGCCTACGACTTCACTCTCTTCAACGACGCACTGCGCAAATTCCATTCAACTTACAAGACGTCAACATAATTAATTCTATAATATTATTAAATAATTTCAACAAATCTAATAAAGAATTTATAGACCGGCGCATTCACCATTTTTGCACCGACCTATTTTTCAAAACAAAAACACGTAGAAAAGAAACATCGCTTTGGAAAGAAATGTATAATATTTTATTGATTTTTGGCTCTACGACTCTTTAACGGGTAAACTTATTCTGCGACGCAATAATTCCATGATAACACCCCACAGATCGTGTATGCTGCTCTATGAGTCTGTTCCGGAAGAAGCTTAATGAAACACATAGTTAAACTCGCAGTGTATACCAAACACAAATGTTTTGTCTGTGAATATCCGACGTCTCTGAAGAGACTGACAAGCCACACTCAACACTTTCAACAATGAATATTGATTTATCAAGACTTCGTATCCAGCGAAATTTTCTAGAAAAACGCAGAATCTATATTCGACAATCTCTACGTATTCGAAAAAAAAAAAAAACAAATGTTGCTAACGCTCAGTTCATTAAAGGAAAGGTGTAAAAAAATAGTTACATAAGAATACATATAGAGATCTTCTTGGTGTGTTGAATGAAACGTAAAACACCCACTAACACCAAACACTACACATGTTTCGACAACAAAGTTGTCATCATCAGGTAGGAATTAAAACTCTTTAGGAATGTTTGGTGTCAGTTGAGGTTTTACGTTTCTTTAGGTGCAGAGAGTAAATTTCATACTTCGTGACGAAAACAAAGACTAATATCTTGGTCTAATATAATATCCTAAAAATTATTGGCAAATCTCAGTTAAATCATGAGATCGTTAAGAGAGGGGATGTAATTATGATAAAAATTTATTTTGAAATATTTCCAAGAACAGTGGAGTCATCGTTGGCGAAGTTGACATTTAACTCTAGTGTGTGTGTGATAAATCATTTTTTATGACTGTAGCTAGTGGTTTTAGCCACGTAGTGTGAGTATTACTTCACTTATACTACACCCTCTTGATACTACAACCTACACCCTCTACATATTTTAATCGATTATTTTCCATACTGTTTGAAGTGCAAGTAAATAAAAAAAAATTAAGTAAAGAAAGGTATATTCAGCCATAGTAAAATTGGCCACTATTATCAAAATCATAAATCTTCAAACATCTTCAGCTATTCAAAATTTATTTCGTTTGTATTTCTCTCGTCATCTGCACCACCTTCGACTCTCCGAATATTTCTCAAAAAGTCATAAAAATTAACTATACAGCATATGATTTAATGCCACAGCTGGCATGGCAAAGCCAAGACGCAGCCGTGCGTTTTAACTGTGTCACTAAAATGTAGCATTTACTGTTAATCATCTAAAAATATTTTTTATCCACGGTTAACGGTATCACTCTTGTAAATTTTAGATAAATACAAAAATAAATGAAAGTTACAAAAGTCGTAGAATTAAAGCAAGTCAAACAAAAATGTGGTTTATCCATTTAAAATCCATCATTACTGTTACCTTAATTGTCATCAATGACTGTGCATAATTCTGTTATAAAAGACATAATAAGAACAACGTGTTTTGTGTCACAAAACAGCAGTTTTAATTTTCAGTTACAGACCAATGCGAAAAAATTAAAATTCGTCTTCCATATTTCAACATTTTTTTATTTTGTATTAATTATCATTTTCTGCTCCTATATATTTTGCAAAAAAATTACTTTTTTCTCAAATTTTTATTAGATAATTAAAACATTTGTTCCAAAAGGATTTTCACTTGACTCGATATTACAAAATCATTAAAGTGCCCATCTTTAGTTCACAGATTTATGGTTTTAGTGACAGTGGCCAAATTTTCAATGGCCTTGGTATACATCTATTCATATTTTTTCACAACTTTTTGACAATTGTGAATAACAAGAGATCCAAAAGTTGTGGAGTCAAAACAAACTTAGCAGATTTGATATGAAAAAAATTGAAAATACTACTAAAAATTCCTTTGTTATTTCTGTAATCTCCACCGGATGTTCTGTAATTTTGTATTACTCATTAGAAAAAGTCGATAAATTCATTATTATATTTACCGATTAATTAATCTATTTACTAAATAAACAAAAATTTTGATACCTTGAACCGTATTTAATCGATTTGCCCAGCTCTACTCTAGCCTATATATGTATTTGCAAATGTTTTCACAATTACTCGTACAAACACTACCTACAATTTCTGTATCTATATTTTTTGAATAGACAATAGGTACAGTCTTAATTGGAATTTCTACCTGAGCAGGAAATTTTAACAAATACGTCAATACAAAACTCCACCTAGAGACACGATTAAGAAAAATATCTAAATTTAGAAATCATTTCAACGGTTAGTAAGAACTATGTAATGATTAAAGATCACAATTAGGTACTTCTAAGAATTAGATAACTTTCACTAATTTACCTTACAACACAAAAAAAATATTTATCACCTTAAAAATTCTTTATACACTGTAATTACTAAAAATATTTTACAACATAATTTAAAACTTTCCACGTCATAACGTTAAGCTGATTTTATTTTAAGTAAACATAAAGTTAAATTTCGCAAGATAATATAAAAAAAATCCGAAACTTTAAATATGGCTTTTATAAATCGTCAAGGTTTTTATTCGAAGTCCAACAAAAAAAAAATGTAGAGTGGTTGAGGTTAAAAATTAATCTTATCTGTCATCAGTCAATGCTGATAATGAATAAAACAAGGTTTAATAAATTGCAAACTATAACTCAACTAAATAAAAAAAAAGGTTTTTGGTGTTTCCAACTGGTTCCTCCAATATATTCTTTAATGTAATAAATAAAAAAAAATCATACCTGTACAAAATTGCAGCATAACCACAAGTTGGTAGATGTATGACTTTTTAAATGATATTTTGACGGTAAGTATACCAAGTAATTTCCATCAATACGTTATAAAAATATCTACAAGGACACATTTATCCTACGCACAAAAATAAGGCACGAGTAACTTTCCACTCTTTTATTATACTGTCATTGTTCCACTCTTGTTCTGATGGACCCCGACGGAGGTTAGAACACCATTATCAAACAACGGCTCAAATCATTCGATAATAACCGACCCTCACCGTACTCATACACACACATAAAAAGGACACATTACGTCCACATATAATGATAAATTTTTTAAATATTTCACAATATGCGATAAAGCTACAGCCTTTGAAATAACTAGGTTTTTCATCGAACTGAACGTCAACAACACGATTGACTCTCTACATATCCTTTTTCCTTTGTCGAATCTTAGATGATATTTTAATCGGAGTTGAGCTGTGTGAGGGCGATCGATGCAACCAGAGTTGAGTTTCGTACAACAGATCGACGATGAAACGTGACAACAGCGCAAAACAGACGTGATGAGTGCTTCACACCGGCTAATAGGTTCGGTGTGCTGTTATGCGCAGAGAGAGAGTAAAGAGAGGACTCTAAACTCGCCACCGTCCCACCTCAACACTAGGAAAATGAGCCATTAAAATACTAAAAATACAAATATTTCCGTCTATTTTTATATACTAATACCGACACATCTTGTCTCGTTTTATAAATCGCGCGATTTCAAATCGAAATAACTGACAATAGAGGGCGATGTGATGACAGGTGTGTGTTTCGTTTCAAAATTCGAACAGAAAGTGACCCTACAAGAACAGTGAAGTGCATCGATCGCAAACACACTTGTTGCACTTCTCGCTCGCTTTTCCCACCAAAACAGGCAGCGATGCCAACGAACGGCAAAAGCTGCAGAATTCCATAGATATCATCTCCTCAAAAGGCAAACTTCTTCACCAACAAAGCCAATTAAATGCACTTGAAGCTAATGTATGTTCAAAGATTTTATTCTAGACTCAATAACCACCACACCTCCACTTTGACATGCAATAAAAAATCTCGTAAAACTAACACAAAATTAATTTCTCTTTTAAAAAAAATCATTTTTGAATAGTTCTATTAATAATGTTATGTAAAGGTTCATCACATTCCACTAGATTATTTTACTTTTTCTCCTTGAAAATATATAAGACTCATGACTCGATGTCGATGAACTCAAGTCATGCTCTAAGGTCCAGCTTGAAACATTGAGTTGGTCAAGCAATTTCATTATCCACGAAATTGTTAACCGTTCTGTAAATACAAAGAATCAAAGAACAAATCTCTTTAAGACTTTTAAATTTCAACAAGTTAAAACTTTGGATTTCATTCTAGTGTACGAAACTTAAGTTACGAAACTGAAAACTTATAATAGGTGACACATTTCTACAAGCAAATTTGGCGAAAGTTGTAAATAATAGCAACAATAGATTTAGAGTGGATTGCTCGAGTTTTGAAGATAACTATCTGTTGTTAAAGATGTCAAAAAACAGTAAAACACTAATTATTGACGTTGAATGTCTACAAAACTTTATTTCTGGTTTAGAATTTTTTTTATAAAATTTTTGAGGTCATAAACGAGCTTTTTAAACAAAATGTTGCTGTCAAATTTTTTTTGAATATTTGAGAATGTTTTTTCCTTAAGGTTTCGGACTTTTTATCCTGAAAAATTACATCCTCAATTCCCCAAATAATTTTTAAAAATAAAAAGACAATAAATCAAATATTTGTAGATATTTATGTTTTCCTCAATGTTATCTAAATTTTCTTCTAGCTCACTAAAGCCAATGAAATTTCAAATGGGCGTAAAAACACCACCCAACGTTTCTCCTTGCCGCGACTGGACTGGTCCGTTGGAAGTAAAAGAAACTTTTAATAAAAATGAAATAACATTCGAAATTTTTTATTTTTTTTTATTGAAAACCTCTAAATGTTAATATTATTTTTTTATCAGCAACATTTCCTTTAAAAAAAACTTTTTTTTATTACAAAAAGATCGAAGTAGGTTTCCTTTAAAAAAAGATGATTACACACATGCCAAAATATGTCGAAACTGAGAGAAAAAAAAATGTGAAATTTAAATTGACAGTTTCTGTTAAAAGCATGTAAACAATTTGAGTTTTTCTCCCTCAACAACATGTGCTCTCAATTTCCCAGACCCACCATCAAATAGAGGATTGTTTCTTGTTAATTAACTGGACAAGCGCTGACGTCAAAATCTTGGATTGGTCAGGGTTCCGTTTCCAAATATATAAACTGTTTTACTTAAATTAAAAGATGTAAAGTAAGGAAACTCATTCATCTTACAACAACAACCAAATAATGTAATAAATTAACACTTTTGAAGCGCGCACACAACAAATTTTGAAGAAGTTGTATTGAGATTATTTATTTTGTTTAGAATCAAGCAGCTGTTTTCTAGGAAATTTCGTTACGCTTGCAGACTCTATTGTCGATATTGTGACATGTGCTCATTCTAGAGTTGATCTTAGAGTTTGCACAATTATTATTAAAGCATCATACACTTATCTAACGGCTATTTCAACAATTTTAGAAATGTGAAGCCCTTGTGCTATGCAAATCTCGCACGACGTGGCTCTATATACGGTAATGTCGTTGGGATAAAATCCTGATCAATACCGCTAAAAAGTAAGATCTTTAGAGCGATTTGTTTAAAAATGCTTGATTCTATATAATTTTGGTAAATTCTCTATAATTATTCACAATTTTAGTCAAAATTGCTTACAGAAATGTACTAATTATACTAATTCTTACAATAATTTTGATGTCAAATCTTGAAACACTACATCTGAACACATTTTAATTGTCGTTAAATAATCCTGACTACCATAATTTAACACCGAACCAGGTAAACACATTTCAAACAAACATGGCAGCATCAAATAACTTGAATAAATCGGAATTACTAAATACGCATTTTATGCAATTTGATTAAATTTTGTAATTTCCGTTAGAAGTTAACTGTAATAATTCTTTTTTCGAATCGATTTGAGTGCGAATTTCGAGTTCACGTTGATTCTCTCTTCTCACCGTTACAGATGCCTGGATTTGATGGTTTTGATGCAAACAATACGAAAGTTCGGTTCAAACGCAAAGATTCCTTTTGCAGTTGGATTTTCTGTCGCTAGATTTCGCTACTGATTATATTAAAAACAAATTTGCGGTGTAATAGATATCACTTTAGACAAGAATATATGGGTGCGCGTTCTTTTTTTTTTTTGTTTTAATTCGCCCAGTTTCAACATCAAGGTCATTAGAGCCACTAGAATTTTAAAAATGTTTTTTAATATCGATGGGTTTCGCATTGCCATGTCATGGTTTTTAAAGGTCAAGTATCGTCACCTTTACAAAAATCCATAATCTGCGAGAAAAAAAGTTTTATATAATACTCGACCTACTCGCATGTTTTTCTTTTCTACATATCTTGGTAGAGAATTATAAATAATGATAACACTATCTTAAACAATAATAACTGTGAATTGTTGAATTTTCTTCGGGGTTGAACTGTAACCGTTTTCATGCAGAAGCTTAGAAAAGATTCCCGAACCGCAATTCAATCAATAAAATCTAATTTTACGTCCAACTTACCGCCTCCAGAGAAACACCGGTTATCTGCCATGCCTCCACTTCCGTTGGCGCTCCATTCGAACCTGTAAGCATAAACAGAAAAAAAAATGTCAAGTATTCGATAGAATTTTTTGCTTTTCTCGATTATTATCAAATCAAATTTTCATGATTCGTTTTAGTCATCATGAATTGATACTTTTCGATTTTTAACACAAACGTAAATCAAAAGTTCGATAAAAATGTATGTGTGAGTTCACCTCGTCACAATAATTTGCTAAATTGGTTCCAATTTTAGACCTATTTAAAGAGAATGATATCGATAAGTTTGATCAAAATGAAACCAATTTTGAAACGATCCATAAACGAGAAAAATTCACTCTTAAAAACGAATCTGACGTTTCAGTTGTGACTTTATTGTATATTTTTCTTCAATAATTAACACTTGAAAATATCCGGGTAAAATCCCGAATTATGTATAACCCGAGACAGCCACTGACGCATCAAATAGCTATTTTATAAGAGAGTCGTTTATGTTCAAACTTATTTCTCTTCTATACTATTTTATTTTTTATTCTCCTTAATTAATAATAATATTAAATACTAAATTCCGTGTGCCTTGATTAGCTGTGTTACCGTATTGTGCTAGAAATAAAATAAAACAAGTGTAAGAATAACACTGTGTTCATGTTTTAGATACGTTTTTTGTAACAGTTACTTGAAACACAAAGAATGGGTGTTACGTTTTTGGTCCTAAATATTGTTTTTTTGTTACTTGTAATAAAAATTTGTATTTTATGGTCAATTATGAGTTTTTCACTTGTTTGAAAAGCGATTATTGTGATTAAAAAACTTCTATCTAGAATATCATTAAGACAACACAGTAAAAATGTCTGTGGTATATTCTAATTCACAATTTTGTATAATCAAAAGCTAATAATAATTTTAGAGTGTGTCTATCTCAGTCGCCTATATCGAAACCGAAATAATGTCACTTTTAGGCCACCTGGTGTTAAAAATCTCAAACAGTAAAAGACAAAACGACTGTAGCGTCCTCATCGGTCATTACAATGAATTAATTAGGTCATTTATTTGTGTCCGCATCTTATAATCCTGAAAAAATCTAAATCCGATGCAATTATAATACACATATTTAAAATTCTGGAATATTCCATTCTCTACGTGGAATTTTAGAACGACAAAATAGATTTTATGAATCACCTAAAAAGAACATCATCATAATAGGGTCAATGATGATTGAATAATGTACCAGCATTAAAATTAACATTGTGAGAAGTGAGAAGTTTTAAATTCATTCAATTAAATCAAAATAAACCTAAAAATCAATTGTGAAGAATGAGGATTCACTATTATTAAATGCCACGTCGCAGTTCAATATTCCTGAATTTCACTTGCGTCATTATAACCGCAATTGTTAACAAAACAAATGTTAAAATGTTGTAACTGTACCTTATGATAAAAAAATAATTTTGCCACCTGAATAACTCAGCGTAAATCTTAAAAGTCAAAACTACTAGAACGAATTGTATGCTAATTTGTTTCTAAACAACTTTGCTATCTTTGATACAATATTCATTCAAGATTGAATAAAGTTTCTTTTAGTATTTTACAACCAAAACTTAAAAAATTATAACAAAAATTTACGTAAAAATAAAGAAGATAATACAAAACAATTTTCTTCTATTGTATAAAGTTTTTCAGAACAGACAGGAAGTTCTAGGGAATATAGAAAGACATTTGCATAAAAGAAAGATAGTAAAACACAAAATTAATGTCACTACAAAGAAAAAAAAATGCGAGATTATGCTGAACTTCCTAAATGTGCTAGTAAAACAATGTTTTTAAAATGATAATACCAAAAATTAAATTTTAATGAAACCTAAATAAACTCCTGGACAAAATTAACGCAACATTTAAATAATTACAGTGATAACATCAAATTTAGCTAACTTAAATTTGACAATTAGCAAACAGGACCTTGTTTTATTTTTTATGTAAAATTTTTTTTGCGCACTTGTTAATGTAGTTCACCAAATTTATTCGATCTTAAGATTGGACTTTAAAATGCAAATTAACATAATTTTCTAAAATGACGTTTTTATTACCTACTACATAAAGGTCCTTGGAATAAAATCAATTTTTCCCTTGTCAAAACACATTTATTTAACTACAAAAAAAATTCATTAGTTTAAATTCATTCTGTTATACTCGTGATATGCTTTATATGCACTTTAAGCCTTCAGTACTGACATTGTAATTACTGATAAACATGTACTTTGTTCGTATTTTGGTTCAGGTGTTAATTATCGCGTGAAGTAAATAATATGTCCTGAGAAAAATAATTGTAATTAGTATTACGATAATTAATAGGAGATGTGTGTTAAGAAAATTCAAATTTTTTATGCAATCTTATTATTAAAATACTAATTTTATTCAATTTTGAAAAATAAGACATTATTCAAATTCGAGACAAAACGTTTTTATCCAAGTTTTACGCCTACAATTTAAGATTCGCTGTTCTACTAGTTGCCCTGAAATTGAATGGAACGACTTGGCATAACTGTCATCAACGCAGACGACAGTGCGGTAAAAAATTGTTTTTTTCTGCAAACTTCTTTGTTAATAATATTTTTTTTATATAAAGTTTGTATTATTGTTGCACAAAAACGTCTGTGTTTGGTGTCGTTGAGGCTTTAAAGTCTCAGTTATAAACGTAGAAACCTACCTTTAATCGACGAACTAATTATTTCAGAGACTCAATATACAAATTACAATTGTGCTTTAATTAAAAAATAAATTGTAAATTACATAACTTCAAATGATGAATGATGGTAAAAAATGCCATAAATGCCATTTAGAAAAAAGTTTTTTTTAACAATAATTAACTACATTTAAATAAAAATAAAAAGAACAGTAGAGATAAAAATTTAAGACTGATAACAGTAAATTATATGCACATTGTTAATTTTTTATTTGTTATCTACTTAAATACATGTATTTGCATTCGACTTCTTGTCTTTTATAGCAGACTAATTTAAATTATATGTATGGTAAAAAATATTTAACAGAAACTTGACGGTTTCCTCACCCACTTTCAACCCCTTTTATGGCTTAATTTTTTTTTTTTGTTTTTTAGGACAGAGGACACCCAATAGTTAGAGATGTTTAAGAAAACAACTCACATAATCTCATGCGTTAGCTCATTTACAGTGCTCCAATAAAGTACATAAATGAATATGATCGAAAATTCATAAATTAACCGTTTATAAGAGTCAAATGTTAGTATTTCTGACGTAAAATTTTATGCAGGTATATTGTACAGTTTTGAAAACTTTTCTACATCACTCTTGAGTGGAATTTTTTAAATACACACGATACATGTACAGTTTTGTATATTTCTAGTGTCATAATCTAGCACTCGTGACTTACGTTGACCTATTGGATTCCGATGGATAAATGCAAGTCTCGAGGACTTAACTGTAACATTAGAATTGAAGACTATACAACGATAAGATGAAAAATTAGATCTGTCTGTTGATGTCAAAGATAATATCGTAAAATGTGAAAAAACTGTTTTTATATTTGTCTCCATAATAAATTTTTCACCACATCCTTAATCCCAAAAAAAAGTCCTTTTTAACAATAAGTTCTCTTACTAAACCTGATTTTTACTAAAAATATAACTTGTATGAACCACCAATTTTTTCTCTTCTTTGAATGACATCATTCATATTTTTTTTACAATGTTATTGTGTTTTTCTGTTCTATAAGAAAGTATTTTCGACTTAGAAGAATCGTAAGTATATTGTGCAGTTTTTGCAGCTTGTATCATGTTAATATCATATCAATTACAAAAATATTTTAACAATGAAAGCAATAGTGTTTTGCTATTGTTACATATTTTATTATAGCGCTAGAAAATTTTGGTAGTTATTAACCAAATAAGTGCTTATTTAATTTTTTTTTTTTTGCTATCTTTAACAACAAAAATAAGTTGACAGACTTAAAAAGACTTGGGATACTAATGATTACTTTCTGCCCTTGTGACGTAATATATATACTATTAAATTTCAGAAAATAATTTTGAAAACACATTTTCCAAAACTATATAGTTAGTTATTCAAAAATTAGCGAATCAGTTGCATAAATACAATTTTTTAATTATAATTACTATCAAAGCTAGACTATTATTATATTGCACAATTTATCTATTTCTAAGAAATTATTTTTAGAGCTCTTTTCTGTGCTCGATCCTGAATTTAAAAGTCAACGAATTTGAAATTAAAATAGTCTTGTATAGATACCAAGCCTGAGAAATATTTATACTAACAGCAATGAACCGAGTAATAAGCTTTGTTAAAAGACTGTGAATACATTTTGATTCATAATAACAAAAACAAAAAAAATCTGTAAACTAGTTTTTCCTGACAATTTTGAAATGTTATTGCCTTTGTGATTAAAAGAGTTAAACAAAAACTAAGAATACTTAGAATTGTTGCTTAGAAAATGTGTCATTAAGACTAAAATTATGCCCTTATTTGAGTGCTTTTATAGTTAGTTATGTATCAAGGACATTATGAGAGTTTTTCTGGCCTCCAAGAACGACAAGATTACAAGATTGAGGGCCATAGACATCAGTAATGTCCACAGTGCACTTTGTGACCCACCTTATATAAATTAATTAATAATTTTGAATGACAAAATATGACGTTTGCCACCAAGATCGTATTTACAAGTTATTTTGCCTCCCCTAGGCAAAAAAAAACCCTTCAATTAATGTTTTTATTCGTGTTACGTTAGCATAACTAGAGAAACTTTGTCATCAATGATTTGTAATCAACTAATTACTTAACTCGATGACGTGTCTTTTTGTAACTCCACGGTTTTGTTTGTGATGGTTTAGCTCATTCTTAGTTCTTATCGGTTACTTTACCAAAACAGAGTAGTCAGCCGTTTTATAAAACTGTTTAACACGTATAACAAATATTATTCGTATTTCTATCAATATTTAAAGTAGGAGTATAGAAACATTCTTGAATTAATTTTTAATTACAAAATTTACCGCCATCTTGAAATTTACTGCTATAGGCGTCCGTCAACAATGCCCCGACTGTATTTGAAAATCAGGGGGCATTAAAGAGATAGAAACCATGACAGCAGGTATAAAACATAAAAAAGGCATTTAAAAAAATACAAAAATGGAGTTAATGACATAATAATCTAAAACAGTTTTTGTATTCGGCGTTTAATAACTGAAATAATATTGAAAATGATCGGAAAAAACGACAAATATTTCACTATCTATCTGATTCTGTTGTGAAACTAACAATATTGTTCTTCTCTAATAATGCTAAAATAGTCGTCAAACTGATTCTGATCAAATGATTTTCTAAGAATTCTATAAGTAGTCATACTACTTTTCCTAGAAGTACTAGAAGTTACAGTATTTTGTAATTTCTAAGTAAAATGTACTTCATTAAACCCGAAAAGTTCAATAGAGTCTTTAGTGGTTACGTAAAGTGGAAGGAAAAGATGTCAAAAACTTATGCAAGCGTACAAAGGATGACTTTCTCAAAATACGTAGTAGAAGAAGGTTATTATATAAACCAACTTTTTGGTACTGATAGAGTGCTGTATCGTCCGCCACAAACTTTTTAGAATATTTATAAGGTAATAACAGATTTTTGTAATTGTTTAACAAGACAACAATGCCTTTCAACATTAATCTAAGAACCAATAAATGTTGTCACCAAAAGAAAAATGCACTGAATTTATCAACTCAACAAAGTATAAAGTGTTCAAGTAAAAAAACGCTCTAGATTGCTATGGAATTTGGTAAAACAAGACGGTATTAAAAAGGCAGGTCGTAACTCGAATGTTATGCCTATTCATAACCTCCAAATTTTATCCGATCGTGTGTCAAGTTAAAGTTTTTTCGGCTTCTTGACAGAAGCCGATTGCACTCACGACGTACTTCACAAATTGCTTTTATTTTCAAAGCACTCTAGAGCGTTTTTTTTTTACTTAAACACTTGATAAGTATTTTTTGAATTGTCTCTTCCGCGATTGAACCGTGTCAATGGAGTTTTTGTACTCGACGTTTCGTCATGTTAGGTAGATTTTTTAGGAGTGGATTGACAAGATGTATGTAACTGCTGTATTTTATTTTGAACCGAGATTTTACTACGAGAGGATTAAATCTTTTTGGTGTGTTTAAATAAAAAATGAATGTAAAACACTCACTAACACCAAACTTTTTACTTGATACGACGCACGTTTCGACAACAAGATTGTCATCTTCAGGTAGAAATTAAAACGTTGTCGAAACGTGCGTCGTATCAAGTAAAAAGTCTGGTGTTAGTGGGTGTTTTACGTTTCATTTTTGAGAGGATTGAGACAATCCCAACATTGATTTCATTAAATACTACAGTGAGATCGAAATGTAACTGAATCAGAGCAGACTGTGCCAGCGTAACTGTAATGATGTATCTCACCTTAGTATTTCCATTGACATTACCTAAGGTTGGTCTTAAGTCATTTGTTTTGAACTGCAAAAGCGACATGAGCACTCCTTTCGTATCTACTATTCTATTACCTCAATTGAGAATTTATTTTAAATCAAAAGAAGCAAAGAAGACCAATCAGACCACAATAAATTTTAGAAAAAAATTCTGAATATGTTATTCTTATTATTGAAAGCCAGAAGATTTTAAATAATTTCAAATAATGTTTTCCTCATTTATAAATAATGATTTCCTCATTCATTCCGTTAAGTAATGCTTCAAATTTTAGTGTTATGTAATGGCACATATTATTACATCACTAGTTAGGCAAAATGCGACATTATGAAAAGTATTTTGTGAAAAATAGTTAATTGGTTAATTAGGTATGTGATTTAATACCGTGACTAGCAGTCAGGCAAGGCATTACATCTGGTTTATTGCAGTATTAAATACCAGTTAATACCTTTTTTTCTTAGAAAACTTTGTTCGACGTTTAATCTTAAAATTTTGTCAGCTGAAAAATTCTGAACGGCTTTAAATTGTGAGATTTAGTGCTTAGTTCATAAAAATGTTTTCATATTGCGTAGTCAATAAAAGTGATAGTTTAGTGCGCTTAAATTGTCACTAAAAGGGAACGTTTACTGTCGATCAGCGACGGAATGAGGTATATACGTAAGGGTGGTTTTCAATCATTTGTTTTGAACTGCAAAAATGACATCTTCTCTTGAGAGCACTGGGTTCAGATCTACTATTCTGTCATCTCAGTATCTTTGAGAATTAGTTTTAAATAAAAGAAGCAAAGAAGGCCAATCAGAACCCAATAAATTTGAGAAAAACAATTCTGAATATATTATTATTGAAAGCTAAAGAAGTTTAAATAAATATTTAGCGTGATGTAATGGCACATATTATTACATCACTAGTTATGTAAAATGCGAAATTATGAAAAGCATTTTGAGAAAAATAGTTGTTTGTTTAATTAGACAATAACACATGTGATTTAATGTCGTGACTAGCAGTCAGGCAAGGCATTATTAAATCTACTTTATTGCTGTATTACAGAGTGATTTTTTATTTGTTCGCGCCCGAAACTCCAGAAATAGGCAACACATTATACTTTGAAAATTTAATTTTCAAAATTAAGGCATAGAGAGTTGTAAATTAATGTCAACATTGTTGACAATACCTTTGACAGTGCTTCCAAAGTCAGTTCATTTGAATCATATGTAGCCACATTAATTAATTAATTAAATTGTTTATCGTTGGTATAACGTGTTGCCTATTTTTAAGATTTCGGGCGGGAACAAATAAAAAAATCACTCTGTATATGCCAGTTTACTTTTTTAAATTTGTTGCTGACATAAAATCTCAAAATTTGATGACAGCTGAAACATTCTGAACGGCTTTAAATTGTCAAATTAGTGCTTAGTTCATAAAAATATTGACATATTCCGGAGTCAATAAAAGTGATAGTTTAGTACGCTTAAATTGTCACTAAAATGAGAAATGAGGTAAAATTATGTAATTTCTCGCTTACTCGTTTTGATAAACATTATGCTCGTTAAAGAAAATTGATCTTTTCGTAACTGGTTACGTAAATAACTCTTGTTCTTGTTAGAGTTTATTAAATTAAAGAAAATAGTGAATTCTAAGATTGATTTCTATTAAATAATCATCTGTCTGTTGACATTACTTAAGGGTGGTTTTCAGTCATTTAGTTTGAATTGCAAAAGCGACATCTGTCCCTTGGGGGTATTCCATTCGAATCTACCATTCTGTCACTTCAATATCTTTGAGAATTAATTTTTAATCAAAAAAAGTAGTAGAGAAAATGAAAAATATTCTGAAGAAAGCTGGAAGAGGATAATCTTCAGATTTTCAAAGAGCTGATCCAAAAAAAGAAAAAATGAAGGAACGTGTAATAAATATTTTAACAATTTGCCACAACAACACTCTAAAGTCCATAATAAATCCGAGATAAACAATAAATAAATCATTAAGTTGGCAGTGGGTTGTACAAATATTGATTATGAAATAGGCAAAAATTTGAAAATGTAGATGTCTACAGAAAACTGTAAAATGATTAGAGATTAAAATGGTTTGTATCCAACCCAAACCTGAACAGTTACGTATACAGACTCATCGCCTGAACAGATTCTGATATCTTGAGAGTTAGTGAAACTTCATCTTTGTTTAAAACATTAAGTACAGTTGAATCAAAAGACGAATGAAGAGAATAGAGGAACGAATATCCACACCTGGCATCCTAAAATTAAATATGGCCTACTTAAGACACATTCAGCCACACTAAAATAAATCTTTTTACGCTTATAATAATGACTCGCAACTTTAGTCTACTAAATAATATATTTACGATTTTGAATGAACAATATCCCTGATTGAAAAACAGCTGTGAGGGCTGGAGCCATGCCGAAATAGAGCTTAAATCAAAAACCACCTAAATAGTAATTCTGGTCATTCGCGAAATGTTAAAACCCGTCCTGATATTTAGAAATCCGTAATGGCTACACAATAGCTGTAAAATTGAATCGGAAAGTCGGCGAGATTTGTTGGCTCACCTTTGGTTTGTGGGGTGAAGAATCCGCAAGAGAAAATGTCCAAAAAGCGACACTTTGAGGGCACTAAACTTCACGAGGCAAAAAGCATCGTAATCCGGCGTGAATCTTGAATAATTACAAGAGAAAAACTTGCGAGAAAGATGGCGACCGCCTGCTAGTTACGGATAAATTATTTTCTTTCACGGTCATTTTGGATGTTTGTTGGTCAACAAACCGCACTTTTAACACCACTAATCACTCGTTGAAGAATCACACGAAAGAAATACGTCGCGAAATTGATCATTAAGGATGGTTTTAATCCAGAAGGGTCTTAAATAACCTGACATGCGTTTACCGAGAATCACAGATTGATCTACTTTGTAATGTTTTGCATAGAGGAGCAGGATGTAAGCAGCAAGTACGGATTGTTCGGACGTAGGTGACAGGCCTGTCGGGAAATCGGCTGTGAACGGTGGGAAAATAAACAAACTATTATACCGGCTCAATAGCGCGCGAAACCGCCCTCTATTTACTCGAACCGAAAAAAAAAACTACCCAAATTATTCGAAAAAAAAAATCGATTTTTTTTAAATTTCCAAAATTGATTTTTTTTTAATTGCAACTTCTTATCAACTAAAACACAACAAAACTACCCTCGATATCGTGGGGTGGCGACAAATTTATTTATAGCATTTTTATATTAATTTTTAACTGCCACTCTCGTAAATTTTATTTCCTGTTATCGTATTAAATTTAATTAAATACAACATCTAATAAATAATTTCTATTGATATTTTTTTAGTGTAATTATGCCTATTTGGGAGAGATATTGATATTATCAGAAATTGATCAAAGAAAAATAAAAATTAATTGTTCCTGGAAGACTGTCGGAAGTCTTAAAAGAAAGAGAGAGCACATCAAACATTACAAAAATAAAATCCCTAGAACTTAATTGTTATTTGTAAACATCAAGAAATAAAAAGTTTCTTTTGTTTTAATTTTTACTAACATATTATAAAAATTGTAGATTTAGATGAGTAAAAAACGATATTTTTGTGAAACTAAAACAGTTATTTACAGGATTTTAAGTAAAAAATGTAATAAATAATGTACTGCAAAATTTCGCCATTTAATTTACGTGTCCGTTGTTCAATAACAATAATTATTATAATATTAATTCGTAATGTACACTTTATGATTTTGCAATAAAATAAATGTTTGTACGTAAAAAACGTAATTGAGTTTGGAAGCATGACGAAATTTCCTAGAAAACAGCTGCTTGGTTCCAAACAGAGCAAATACATAATATAGTCTCAACACACAAACGTGCACTTTAAGAGCCTGTTTTAAAAATTCGTGATGTGCTTTATCGACTGAAGCTTTTTTTACAGTTTTCTACAATATATTTTACATATTTTGTAAAACTTTTGGATCATAGAATGCTCTAATAAATAAACAAAACTTTAAATTACTGGCTCTTGTATTTTTCATCAGAGATTGGTTTTGATAGTTACAATAAAGGTGAGGAAAATTATAGCTTTCTTTGAATTTTCTGTTGAATGATTTGTTACATCGGATTGGTAGTGATTAGGGCTGGGAACAGTATCGATACTTACAGAAGGTGTCTGCTCAGGTATCGTACACTAATACCGACTGCAATCAGGTATCGAAGTATCGATACTTCCGATACCTCAATACCTCCGATACTTCGATACCTCCGATAACTCGATACTTCCGATATCTCCGACACTTCCGATATCTCCGATACTTCGATACCTGCGATACCTCGATAAAGCGTGGTTATAAATGAATATCTTATTCAGAGTGTTTTGGATGTTGGAAACACAAGCTATTTTGACGAAAACAAACAAATTCACAAGTTATTTGATGCGATATTTATTTATAGCCACTAAATACTTCCGATACCTCGATACTTCCGATACCTCGATACCTCCGATACCTCGATAGTTCCCGATACCTCTTGATACCTCCAATAGTCCAATACCTCGATACTTCCGATACCTCCGATACCTCAATACTTCCCGATACCTCGATACCTCCGATACCTCGTTACTTCCCGATACCTCGATACCTCTTGATACCTCCAATAGTCCAATACCTCGATACTTCCGATATCTTCGATACCTCGATACTTCCCGATCCCTCGATACCACGATACCTCCGATACCTCGATACTTCCCGATACCTCGATACCCCCGATTCCTCTTGATACCTCCAATACCTCGATATTTCCGATACCTCGATACCTCCGATACCTCGATACTTCCGGATACTTCGATACCCCCGATACCTTGATACCTCCAATACCTCGATACCTCCGATACCTCGATACTTCCGATACCTCGATACTTACGATACTTTGGCAAGTATCGATACTTCGGAGGTATCGATACCCGATACCTAAAAACAGGTATCGCCCAGCTCTAGTAGTGATATCTACTTCCTATGCAAACATAAATGTCTGTTATTTTATTCCAAAATTTAATAATAGACGTTATTCTTGCCACCGGACGCTAAAGTCCCATCAGTCTTTTATATCAAAAGTTTTGTCCTAAACAGATAAATTATGTTGTCTTGGAGAAGAGATATATTTCTTACTGGCGATGAGGGTTTAACTGCAGTAAAAGAAGCATTTTCTTCTTAATAACAGCTGCGATACTAACGTAGAAAATATCAGCAAAGATGAGAAAACACTGTTTGAAAATGTTAATAAAGTTGTTAATGAAAATGTTGATAAGAATTATTATCAACATTATCAAATTATTATCAACATTATCAAATTATTATCAATTAACAATTATTATCAAATTAAGTTATTATTATCAGTACCGACGAGGCTTTAAAGTCCCCACCTCAAAATCCCTAAAAATAGATATACAAAAAATTTGAAAAAAATAAAATAAAATAAATTTGCTATTTGCTAGATCAGAAACGTATCAAAAGAAAAAAATCCAAGTTTTTTTATTTTTTGATAGGCTGGGACTCAAAGGGTTAAATTATTACATTATTCTGTTGTTGTAAGATGCGTCAGTTTCTTTGTTTTACAACGTTTAATTAAAATGAAACAAGGTCTAAAGCAGTTCACATTTTTTATTTGGGGAAAGAACCCTAACCAATTCAAGATTTTGACGTCAGCGCTTGCCCACTTAATTATCCGGTAGTTCACGCGAACAATCCTTATTTAAGCGGAACGATGACTCAGCTTTCTCGTATCCAATCAATGGTCTTGACAAATATTTCTCAGAATTACGCGCTATAGTGTGATTCATAATTCTGGAAATGTTTGGCACCAATCTGCAAGTGTTTGTAACAATAGTGAGAATACCACTACTAAAAAAATGAATATTTTAAACAAATGAACATTTCTGATGTTATAATAAATGAAATTAACATGGAACTCAGTTTTGAATATTTTTATTTTGTGAAAATAATTATTTATTTGATTTATTGAATAGAAGAATTTAAAAAAAAGATATTAAAGTAAGGCATATATGTATTTAAATAAAAAAAAATTTTTTTTATAAAACCAAAAAAAGTATTTACTCTATTTACAGTTACAAAACTTTAAGTTAAGATGGAATAAATAATATTCAGCACGATTCGACCATTTACGTATCCGGTCTTATAATAACAGTAATTATTGTAATATTTACGTAATATATATTTTATTACAATTAGATATTACATATTATTACGAAGATTAACGTAAAAGATGTAAATTAAAAACACTTTGTTGTGCAACTGGCCGCAAAATGCTATTTCGCGGCCGTTGTCACTAGTATCGATCTAAAGCAAAATGAGAAATTAAATTATTACAGTTATATTATTATAAGTACCTACAAAGTCTTTTAACGTTCTCGAGCTTGTTTTGCAGTCTACTGTAACGATTTTTTTCTTGAAAAAGCCAAAAATTGGTTTCGTCACCCAACCAAACAAATGATAATTATTATTATTTACTACTATTAATCTTGATCTATTTATATTTCTATAAATTTAGAACCAATAGCTCATAGTCAATAAATGTATTGGTGTATTATTAGTTGCATAAAGCATTTCAGCTATTTTTTTTATATTTATACAGTAGAGCCTCGATTGTTCGCAAATAATTCAGTCAGCTGATTTTTCGTGCCACTTGCGAACTTTTTGCTTATATTATTATATGCAGCTTATATTTTGGGTGATAGATAAAGAAAAAAATTTGTAATACTGTAACAAATCTCAAATTCGCGTTCTTGTGTTTTAAATAATTGAGTTTTTAACGAATAATTTACTTCACAATGAACTGTTTACACGAATAACACAAAAATGACACGAGAAGCAAGTAACTATATAGCACTAGATATCTCTGTTCTATCGCTTTACTGAACTTACGGCTCAAGTACTCGATTAAGCCGCTTTCTAGCAAATTCTTAATTGATCCAGACCGATGCATAATAATTCCACGAACGCAGATAATGGCCGTGACTAATACATCTCATAAATACAGCTTTAATCGATACAAAAAAATTCTAAAACATAAAAATAAGTATATTGAAGTGTTTATTTCAAAATATTGTATAAAAAAGGCCAAATTAAAGGGTGGTTTACACATTTTTTTATATCAATGACAAAAATTGATATTCTATATTTATGGACACCTACAGTCCGGTGAAAACAAAAAAAATAAAGCTCCATGAAAGACTAGAGCGTGTTTTAATTTAATTTTTGTTAAATACTACCAATGATGTCACTTAGGAAATAAAAAACATTTTTTTCCACTTAATCGCTGATGTAATTCCAGTCAAACAAAGAGTAAAATTTGCTGTTTTTGCCTATTTAATCTCTAAAATATATTCTAAGCAAAGCGTAAATCTAAAATTATTCAGACCACTGCTGATGTCATAGCCGAATTAAGAAACATTAAATCTCTATGAAATGGTTCATTCAATAAATAATTATTTGCTTAATTAGGCAATAAAGGATGTGATTTAACGCCGCGACTGATAATTCAAAGGCATTTTTTTATGTTTCCTGGCTCTAAAGTGTCTGCTTTACTGCCTAGTCAATAAAAACGCTTCGGTTGTCACTAAAATTTAGTTTACTGTCAATCAACAAAGAATCCTTTTTTTTAATCAAAAATTCTTAGAATACAGTGGGTTATATTCACTGAAAAAAAAAAAAACACAAACAGAATATAAAATGTTTTTATTTATTTTTTATAAAATTAACAGCCAAATTAAATTTATAATAAAATGTCAATAAAATAAATAATAAAAAACATAGACAAAAATAGCAATTTAAGTACAGAAAATCCTTCTTTCTATATTTTGATTCTATCAGGCAATGATTGCACAATACTATAAAAAGTTTATTTATGAAGTTGTAATGAGTAATCTTATAAAAAACAACCTAGCCTTATTGATAATTATAACAAAAGATCACAACAATAACATCAATAAAATAACCTAGACTTCTACTATTACACAGTATGTACTTCTCCAGGTTGATGAATATTATTTGGTAAGGAACATTCGGATTCACCTTCACTAAAACTACTTTTCTCTATATTACCATTACTTAAATTACCACTTTTTGGAATGTTTTCTTCATTTACAGAATCATCATTATCAGGAAAAGCTTCAAGCGCTTTCTGAACCGGCTCAGGACTCACCAACAAATTACTCCACCAATTTGAAAACACACCTTTCGCTTGCGAAAAAGCCCCACCTACAGCCTTACTTGTTGTAGCAACAGCCCTCCCAGTTGAGACCATAGCCTGATTCAATTTCCTACCACTATCAGAGCTTTGCATTGTACTAAAACCCACAAATCAATCACGCAAAACTTTCAAAAAAACTACAAATTACTGTGCAAGTCTCAATTTCATATCGGCCACTGACAGCTGACCTGCAAAAGGATGACCTGGATTCACATCCAAAATCCCCGGATTAATCCCACTCAACCACATTTTATAATTGTGAGTCTCCCTCCAACACGTCACAAAACTCGTATTAAAATGCTCGATTTCGCGAGAACCGTCTTGAACCAGTGATGTCCGCATCAAGCACAGTAAATAAATACGAAACTGTGTCCTGATCCACTCATCACCACCCTCCCAACCAACCCCATCTAGAAAAACATCGTGTCTTTCTTCAGACACGTGTTTTACTATATAATCAGCAAATCTTAGATCCTCAGTTGTGAGATGTAACTGTTTTCTTAATTCTAAATCCTGGCACTCTATTCGTCCTGCATCTATGTCCACAAGAACATCATACAGTTGACTTTTCTGCTTAAATAAAATATTTGTAGCTCCTACAACGTAACCTCTTACATTAACATCACTTAGTAGATCTAAATATGGCAGTGATAAATAAGGAAGACACAAAAAACCTTTGGTGAATATAGACAAAGGAAAGCCACATGAAGACGTACTAAGATGAGCTAAATATGCCATATTATTGTGCATAGAATCAGCAATTGTATCTGAACTTATATCTCTTTGTAAACTATTATTTTTGCCATTTAGATTTGTTTCAGATTGAGTTTCAGTAATTTCAATACCTACTTCAGTCATACCAACACAATTTTTATCATTTTCAGTCTCACAGTGTTCTAATATCTTCATTTCTTTGTTTTTGGGTGCCTCAACAATATTCTGATTGGTGTTATCACTATTTTCAACAGTTTTAGTAGGACTAGAGTTTTCAGACTGGTCATCATCTGAATATTCTGGCATTGGAGACATTGGACGAGACAATCTGATACAAGCAGATTGATTCATGCCTCTTTCAATCATTTCAGGAAACAACGAAGCTAGAGTTAGAATAGTTGAGCAAAGAGGGTGGACTGGTGACTTGTAAAAAATCAACCGTCGTTCTAATAATAACAATTTGAAAAGCAACAAAGCTTTGTGTCTCCATTGCAACACAAAATCTCTTGCTGATAACCCTAGAAAACACATTTAGACGATACTACAAACGCAGTCAAGCTCACCAACCCACAAAAATCTGTTGTGTGAAATCATTTTGTGTCAAAACTGAATTTAAGTGATGGTAAGTGTCTTCAAGAATTGACACTTTACTAAAATCCCCTTCATCAAAATACGCGTGTGTAATTAGTGACATTTTCACCTGTATTTGCCCATAAAGTGGGATCTTACTTAAGACACAAACCGACTTCTGTATAGTCCCTCTAGTCATGTCAGAAGTGCGGTTTTTAATTTTCTGAAAACAAAAGTAGTTTCTAGCACAAACCACAGCTTCATTACCTCGATAGGAATCTGCCTAAAACACGAAATACCATAAATTGTTTGCTTGGGGTTAGTTAGACTTGGCAAGTGAAAAAACACGGTATCATCGTCGTAATTGTGAGAACCATCAGGTAAAGCGAGTGTGGGGAGATATTTCCAGCCTGGGGGGCACTCATTAGGAGCTCCAGGCACAAGAGGCGGAAACGAGAATTCCACCTACAAGATAATTAAACACGAAGCACTAATGACTGAAAGGACAACCTGACAACCCTTCTTGTGGTGAAAACCAACCACTAGGACGTATAAAATAGGTTCATCGCGGTTTTCCATCACTATTTACAACAGTTTTTTCAAAAAACAACAATTTAATAACAGGAAAATTAGGAAATGACAGGAGTGACAACAAGATGACATTTTAGTGACACAGCGCTGCCAACATACATCATATAATGATTTTGTGACTTTTTAAAATAATTTAAGAAGTTTTAACAAGCTATTTTACGTTAATTATTGTTATTTTGTGTTTTTTCTTAACAAAATGTTACAGTAATTAATAATTTCTAAAATTACTGGATTTTATAAAACAGAACAAAAATCCCTAACTCAACATGCCGCACCTGTCAATTCTTTTATTTGTAAACAAACTGCTCTTGTCAAAATTCTGAATAAAATTAATTTTCTCAAGTATTTTCCGAGATTTTCAGTTAAAATGTCGCGTGATAGGTGTTTTGATAACCCATTTGATGATTATTCACCAGAATCTGCTTGTTGTGTGCTGGAAAATGGAAACGTAAATTTTTTTGTGTTTTCTATTTTTTCTATTAATTCTCTAAATTTCAGGTCAAATGTGACTGCAAATTATCTTGTGACTTAGAAAAGAAGTGGCAAGATACGTTATCACAGTTTAAATATCTTGATTACAATGACTACTCTGTATATACAGGAACTTCAGGCATTGCATTACTCAAACTGAAAAAAGATCCTGAAAGTAAACAAAACTTACAAGTACGTCACTGAATTCTGAAAATTTTAACTAATTTGTGACTTTCAGGAGGCACTTCAATTGTTGTCACTTCATAGGTTACGAGGGAGAAGACACACATTTTTGTGTGGTGATGCTGGACCTCTTGCAATTGGGGCTGTTATTAATTATAAACTGGAAGATAAAGCCTACTTGGACTGTATAGAAAAGTGAGTCGGTTAATTGCTAAACTCAGTTTAATAATTTTTTGTAGAATTAAAGCAATCTCAGATGATGTCTTTGACCCAAGCTCAGAATTACCAAACGAGTATCTTTATGGACGTGCTGGATATCTCTTTGCAGTTTTATACGTGAATAAGCACATTTCTCCAGCCCCATTTGAAGAAAGTTTTATCAGAAAAGTATCTAAAATGTTTATACAGGTGGCTCAAAGATAGTGGGTCGGCAGAAAAGGGGTACTTAGAGGCGGCCATCAAGTTTTTGCTCTCATTTCTTAAAAAAATCAGAAAAATATGGGTTCCCCAACCACTTTCAATTGATCTACTATTTTTGGGCCACCTGGATTATACAAATTATTATACATATATTTTTTAGATAATTGAGACATTAATTATTTGTGGCAAAAACGAGGCTAAAGCTGGCAAATTTAAATGTCCTTTGATGTACCAATGGCATGAAAGTTATTACTTAGGAGCTGCACATGGCATATCTGGGATTCTTTATCTCTTATTACAAGCCAGAGAGTATTTGACTGAGAGTGAACTAAACACTATTATCAAGCCAACAATTGATTATTTAGCCGGTTTGAGATTCACAAGTGGGAATTTTCCTTCATCCCTAGGGAGAGATGTTGATAAATATGTGCAATGGTGTCATGGAGCACCAGGATTTTTATATCTTTTCACAACAGCTTATAAAGTATTTTTGGTGTTTTTTATTATAACAGTAATAACAACAATTGTAGGTTTTTGGTGATTGTAAATATCTCCAATTAGCACTCGATTGTGGCGACGTAATTTGGTCTCGAGGTATTTTAAGAAAAGGATATAGTATATGCCACGGAGTTTCAGGAAATGCTTATTGCTTCTTGGAGTTGTACCAAACCACTCAGGAGGAGAAGCATTTGTATCGTGCCATAAAATTTGCAGAGTGGTGTTTCGCATATAATAAGAAATACGTAGAGCATCCTCCTGATCGTCCCCTCTCACTATTTGAAGGTTTGTCAGGTCCAATGTATTTGTTTTTGGATTTACAGAAACCATCAGAAGCTAAGTTTCCAGGATATACTCTGTAAAACTGTATAGAAACACGAATAAATAAAATATCCACTTTATTACAATAAATCATTCAACTAATACCATATGGTCAAAATTTTTGTCCATGTGATATTTTAACATCTAATAATCTTATGTACAATTTGTTATCTAGAAAACAGAATTAAAATATGGAATAACAATGCTACATTTTAATACATTCCATTTCTGTAAATAACAATTCATTTTGACGTTTCTTAGAAAGAATTAAGAGTATTTCTATCACAGAATCGTCAAAATTATATGCAGAAACTTGGGAAGTAGATCTATGTTATCTTGTGGGTGCAAAAGTAGTTAGATATTCCTTTGATATGTAAAAATATATTACATACATACATTTATGTACATAGAATAAGCCTATTAGACCAAAAAATCTGAAAATATTTTGTAACATTACAGCTGAAAAGACTGATGGCACATAACTAAATAGTAATGTTACCAAATATTATTTTAGTGAGAAATTAAACCTATCAAGGCACTCCATCAGGTCTGGACTTGAAAATAAATAAAAGTTATATAACATGTTGTTATAAATATTTACATAGGCTTCTTATAAAATATATTA
The DNA here is from genome assembly GCA_029207805.1 of Tribolium confusum. NCBI lineage: Eukaryota > Metazoa > Arthropoda > Insecta > Coleoptera > Tenebrionidae > Tribolium > Tribolium confusum. The sequence continues at coordinate 28,399,515 of JALGAY010000006.1, read as the reverse complement.
ATTGTTTCACAAGCCTTTCTGTCCAATATACATAATATACATTAGTATTGAATTAGGAGTACTTAAAAAGAAATAAACTTTTAATTAAATATAACAATTCTGATATTTACAGCTTAAAATATTACAGATCAATAAGTAAAATGCAATTTAAGATATTTGATATCATTATTTTTTTTAAACAAACCATCAAAATGTTTTGAATCTTTGGTCAACTAAATCCTGATTTACACCATACCCAGGTAACACTTAATAAAGCAAGTGCACAAAAACTGAAATTGCACAAATGATCGACATTTTACACTACTCAGCCAGTTTCCTGTAAAGTCCTTCACCACATCAAAAACAAAACACCAACCTCATTCTGTTTTCTGCTGACAATACAGTTCTTTAAGAGATTTCAACTCGTCTATTAACGCTTTATTTTGATTTTCCAACACTGCTACTCTATTTTCTAGGCACTTGATATACTCTTTCTTTTTTCTTCGACATTCTCTTGCTGCTTCTCTGTTTTTGAGTAGTCGCATTTCGCGTTTGCGGTCTTGGTCCTCACCATTGCCGCCACTTAGGTTCCCTCCTTGTGCCACCACTGCAACACTCCCTAGTTATCACAACCCTTTAGTTATTTAGGAAAGTGTGACACTCAACTCACCAGGTACAAAAAACTCTTGTCCTTGAGCGTATTGGACAATTGCGCCACCCGCCGTTGAGTTTGTCATGGTTAATGTGTGGATTCCTTGAGCACCTTTACCTCCTGAAATCTGGATTGCGCCAGGTAGTACTGAAACAAAGAGATTTGATGGAATTTTCTGTGTGAAATTATTAAAATTAAATGTCTTAATGAATGAAAAATGCATGCTAATTAAAAGTGTATAGAATTTCGGCTAAATTTGAATGAAAAAAATGTGGATCTATACACTTTCAGGGATTATTTGTTAGTGGACTAAAGTGCTTGGGCTAATTTTGGATGGAGTTAGGTGCTTTAGATTTTTGTTTTCTCATCAAAACTAACCTGTATGGTATGGGATAGAGTGTGAGGACAACTCACTGTCGGCTTCTGAGGAAATTTGTTCAACCTTGGTTTCTGTGAACACCAGCGTCTCATTACTATTTGTCACCTGATTATTGTACAATTTTGAAATGCCCAGTTTTTTTATTAAGATAAGATTCCAAAAAAATATCCTTTAGCCCATGCATGCAAATTCAAATCAAAATTCATAGATGTGGCATAAAATTTTATGGCAATATAAAATATCAGATGGATTTTATAATTTATGACTACTGATAAACCAACACCAACTGATATATTATTTTACCATTTTAATTATCCATAAAATCGAAAAGTATACATGCACAATCGGAAAACAGAAAAACGATAAGAGTATGGAATGATTTCATGTAACAAACCCGAAAATACATTTTTATAGCAGTTAAATAGCCACTATTTCATGAAATATCAAGTGATTAACAATTAATTAAACTGACGTAGTCTAAAATCAAGCATTGGTTACTATATTCATCTCTTTTTTGAAAGATCTCACTTAATTCAATATTTCTTTGATCACCCGATATTAATTGTATATTTATTGTGAATAAAACTCACAGAAAATTAAATATTTTATAAGCTTTTGTTTATAAATTCATTTCTGTTTTATGTTGTTTTAATTTTGGCGTTTCAATTAATTGTGGTAAAATTATTAAATGACTACCTAACTTGACTTTACTGTTGTTTTTGACGTTTCTTTAAAAACGTCTATAAGTCATGCTACATCACTCTTTCACACTATTAACCTAGGAAGCCGTGGTCAATACCAGGGAAAACGTAGATGGCATTATATGACGTGTTTTAAGAATCTGTAACGCTACTAAATAAATAAATATCTCTAAAAAAATGTAAAACATACCACATCAATTCTAATTTTGATATTAATATCAATTTTATGTTATTATCAGAGTTTTACACCTAAAATTACAGTTTCTATTTATTCGTACCTAAAGTGCCTCAAGTTGGGCTACATATTCAATGGAGTGACTTGATACAACTGTCAATCAACGCAGACGATCAATTTTTATAATTTTATTTGATAGAAAAATTAAAATTAGTGTCAATCAATAGCTAAATGTCAAATTTTTTATGTTGTTTTACATTTTATGTCATCTGTGACAGAAAAAAAGCATTAAACTATAAATGTGGCGACTAGTAGGTTTGTTCTAACAGTTTTGAACGGTACTGAGCATGCGCAATAGAGATTTAAGAGATGTAAAACCCTAGAGCGCATGTGCAGTCCAATTCTAAACCGTCCTAAATTGTTATTGAAACAAACTTAGACAAATTAAAATAATAATAACAGTAGTAGAACTTCTTTAGAGGTCTGTATAATTGTTACAACTTATTAAACGATATGACCAACTTGATAAAGTTTAAATTTGTTCTAATCATTCCATACAATATAGAAAAACCGAGAATAGAATATCTTAGGCGCATGCAATAAAGAACAAAAATAAAAAATACCTCGCACTTAAAACAAATATGTACGTCCTTTTACTAGTTACTGAATATGAACTGAACTAAAAGAAGTGTTAAATCTCCAAAACATCAAGAGGCTCCCAAGACATGCAATAAAATAACATACCAGCTATCTCACCCCCGCCAAGATCGTTGAGAATTTTTCTATACGACGGCCTTCTCGTTAACAGATCCCTCCTCTTCTTCGGCGACTCTTCCTCCGAGAAACTATCTTCACTTCCTGTCTCAACAACCTGAAATCCTCTTACTAGAAACACACTCTACATTTAAAACAAAAATTGTACCTTCACTTGCAGTGTTTGGAGTCCACTGAGACTCCCTTGTGTGGTTTGTATAACAGAATTCGGTTTGCTGACAAGTATAACGTTGCCTTTGCCTAGCATAGGCTGGATATTAGCTGCCGTTTGTATAACCGACTGTTGATTGGGCTGAATAACGCTCTGAACCTATAAAAATTTGATGAAATTTCATCTCGTTAACATGTTGAAAGGATCATGCACGGAGGGGTAAGGAACCCCTACCTGTGCTTGGGTTTGTGTAGGCAAAGTTAGTTGGACAATGTTAGTAGCTGTCATCAGATGAGATTGAGAATTTGAGACCCCTACCGAGGCGATCGGTGATTGTGGATCCGGAGATGGGGCCAGTGGATCAACTGCACCATTCTCTTCCACTATCCCTTCCATTGCCTAAGTACAAAACCACCTGGAAATGACAAAATTTATTAAAAACGCGCAAAAACATTGTCACGTGGCAAAGAAAAAACGTGATTGTTAATAATAAACGTGTGACGTCATTATTGATAATCTCGTGACGTATTTTAAAAATAACCACCCTACAAATATTGACTTTTTTAATTATTATAACCTGTTTAATACTTAAACAGGTCGTAATGATAACGAATACCACTTTAAATAATCAAACTGTTTGTTTTTGCAATAAGTTAACACAAATACCTGCTTTTTATTTATTAAATATGTTAAAATTTATTTGGCAACGGAGTTAGTCTTGAATATTTCAAATTGTCAATCAAAGACTGAGCTATCTAGATCGGCTAGACGCCATTTTTTAATCAAAATTTTTGATATTCAAAGCTGAAAATAAATAATGAAATAATATTATAAATTAATGAAACCAAAAGCCAGATAAAAATAACATAACCTGTATTTTTTTCATGAATTTTTTCAATTGTCCTGAATGAATAAGTTTTTTCAAAAATGTAGTCGCTCTAGATATTTGTTTTTTAAGAGTATTTCCAGAGAAATGATTATTGAAAATTCAAAAACGTTGATAAACCTACAATTAAAAACAAACGATACGCACTCTGGTGGCAAAATATCGAATTAATTTGTGATTTTAGTCACAGTAGCCAATTTTGCTGCGGGCGAGTATATAAATTTTGAAAACACACATTTCTAAATTTTTTTTTTATTGTCAGCCTAAAAATCTTACTGTAAATTGATAAACGTAACGTTTATCGAAAGTTTCTACTTTTTATTTTGATGTAAAAAACTTGTAACAAGTTTTTTATGTCAGAGAAAGAAAAACAAACTTCACTTTATTGGTTCAATGACATAATTAACGTGATTTTATTCCATTTTAAACATGTTTATGCAAAAATAATTCCGAAACATACACATATGACGTAATTCTATAGAACTGTGATTTATTAAAGATTTTTTTAAAACAACTTATAATGTTCTTCACTGAAACCTATTCAGTGTTCTTTAATAAATCATGCAAATTTCAGCTGAGAGACGAATAATCAAAGAGGCAAAATACCTCAATTAAATTGTAAATAAAATTCTCGTCCATCCATAATAAAAACACTTGTAACCCGATTAATATTATTGAGTAACCCCCATTTTTAAAATATGTAAATAATTTTTTATTTCACTGAATATTTCATGAATGTTTGTTACAGTTTCGGAATTTAATATACATACAAATTTTGTTTAAAGAAACATTTCAGGTATTTCTTAGAACTGCTCGATAAGAAGGGACACTCCTTTGTATATGAGTAACAATATGTAGGTTTTATGTAGGCATAAAAAACTCTTTTATATTCATTTAATAGGATGCTAATTAAGATATAATTAGTCTTGTCAAAAGTGGACATAAATGACTTCAAAGAAATCAAAAAAAAATTAAATTAGGAAAAAACATGAAAGTTTAAAATAACTAATTAATTCACCGAAGATTACTCAGTCACGACAAAAAAAAAAAAAAAAACAGATCTACTAAATCTAATTTCAAAGCTGGCTATGAATCAGTGATAAAATTTCGAGCTTCATCCCTTAATAACGCCAATCGTATTAGTTCTAAATGCCATCACTAGAGGGGGTATCGCTTCTTGTTAATTGTCTATATAGTAACGTAAATTAGGAAATATATTTTCATAAATTTATTTATAACGGTTTTATTTATATTTGTTTCTGTTCTAGTTAATTTATTTATTTTCCATTGTAACAATTATCATTGCAAAACGTATTTTTTTAATTACAAAATTAAATAATTAACTATTATATAGTCTGTTTTTTTTTACAAGAAACAAACCAGTAAATATCGGAAATTTTAACTAATTGCTTGATTTTAAATTTTTTTATATCTTTTGAAACAGAAAAAAGACATTTTAGTCATATAAAAAATTCGAATATACAAGAGAACAATAAACTGATAGGAAAAGATTTCTATACCACGCAAACAAAAATCAGAGCAAGCCCTGATCTGTTATTATTTTTGTGTAGTTTTGCTCGATCAAGCCTAATTCAGCATATTATTGTTCTCACCTACGTTCTGAATTATAATTGAGAAAGAAATTAAAACAAGTTTTGTAAAAATATAGCATTTTCTTCAATGCTTGGTCGATATTCAGCGTTACGTAACTCAAAATACCTATTTGTCACATTTTATTGAAAACCTAAATTAATAAACAAAATATTGAAACAATTTATGACGGAAAAAAATTAATTTGAGATCTATTTGAGAGTTTATTCAGTGAAAAAGTTGCACAAACGCCACCTAGCAAAAAAATAAATAACCAATTTTACACAAAAAGTATAAGAACTCCTCTCCACATAAACTATGTTATTTAAAAATAGTTTTCACTAAAATGTTTAAAACGTTTAAAGTTTAATTTATTGTAGATTTGTTTCAAGAACTGCTCAGAACTAAACTGAATTCAATTCTGAACCGTTCTGAACTGTTGTTGAACAAATCTTCTAGATAAATAAAGTTTTCGTTTATTTTTGTGAGACACCCTTCATGTAAAATTTAAAAAAGTTATTAAAAGAAGACTGAACTTCCAGAATAACAAATATAAGGTGAGATCGAAATGTAACTGAATCATAGCGTAACTGTAATGATGTGTCTAATGTTAATACCCACTTTCACGGCTTTTTTAAAAGTTGTCTGTACAGGGTGTCCCATCGTATATGCATAGTGGAATTTTTAGCTCTTAGAATAAATGAAAAAAAAAAAAAATAAAATTTATTAAATAACCATTCACTTATCAGTAGGGCTCGGTGGAAATATGGGAACAAAAACGCTATGCAGTCGTCTAGCTAACTACTCGCATCCGCCACGCGATAAAACATTGATACTTGAATTGGTCGTTAGTAGTATCGAACTAATACCGCTATCGACCAATTCAAGTATCAATGTTTTATCGCGTGGCGGATGCGAGTAGTTAGCTAGACGACTGCATAGCGTTTTTGTTCCCATATTCCCACCGAGCCCTACTTATCAGGCGCTACAATAATCTTAAAAAATATTAGCGATTTGTTAGTTCGTTTAAGAGAAAAATAGCAATTTATGTAATAAAATTTTATTTTTCTTTTTTTCTTTTTGATCTGGTAAAAGGTAATATGTCAGGAAGTGATTTTGCAAAATCCAAAATAAAAAATTGTTAACAACAGCCGCAAAATTAACCAATATTTAAAAGCAACTAAATTGAAGCGTTATTTATTGGTATCCTAATACTAATTCAAGCTAACCGCAAGGCAAGACTTTTACTTATGATGACAAAAGTTTATAAACTTTAGGATAGATGGCTTCGATTCTTAGGTAAATAGAGCCATTGTTAAAACTACCTACTCCCTGAACCATAAATAACTACCCCTCATTTTGCGGTATTATAATTATTCGCCGTAAATATCTTTCTTAAAGTGACGTTTCCCTTTAATCAAAGATATCTCAATTACTAATAGATTTTAATTAATTTTAATTGCGCAAAGAAAAAAATTAAAAAAAAATAAAAATAAAATTTTATAGCACAAATTGCTATTTTTCTCTTAAACGGACTAACAAATCGCTAATATTTTTTAAAATTATTGTAGCGCCCAATAAGTGGATAGTTAATAAGAAGTTTTAATCTTTTTCTGTTTATTCTAAAGGTTCAAAATTCCACTATGCATACACGATGGGACACCCTGTACAATTTGTTGCCGATTTCCTTTAAAAAATACTGATAACACAGTTATATATTTTTTTAAATTTAATTTGACATGTAGTCTTATTTAAATAAGAAACAATATAAGCCTTTTTTCATTTCCAAGTCTTAAAGTTAATTAATTATGTAATGTTAACGTCAATGTTTACTTAAAATGACAAAACTGGTTTTATGTCTGGGAACTATGACGTTACATAACTGCTTTATTGGTCAAACGGTTCCAAAAAATACAGCAAAAAAGATTTTTGTATAGCCATTTTATCCAAGCTGTAGTTTTTTAATTAGTTTACAAAAAAACATTAATATTGTGTTTAAAATTGTGTGACATAATTCTGGATCACGCTGTATTTATGTCTATAATACTACAGACATAAAGTCTGTTCATGTCACTAGTAATTCACTTGTTTTTAGCATTCTAATTACCAATCAAACTGGATTTACTGATGTCACGATCAGCTGATGTCGAATTGTAGCCTTTTAGTCCACTTCTTTTAGAAATTGTGATTGCATATTGTTACGTAATAAAATACCTATATACACACATACAGCCACGAAAATCTAATCTTGGTCTTCAAATTGACATTTTGACATCAACAGATTGCTCAATTGTGGACATTGCTAACCTGACACTGAGCTATCAAAATTTCAAGACATTTGATTACACCCTGTATATATTCTATAATTTTTAACTTTGACAAATGTATTTTGACAAGTAGAAGTTGAGGTTATGGTACTGCACTCTCCTCATTTGAGTAATTCAATGACAGAAGTTTTGGAACACATGTTATAAACAATTTTTCAAAAATTTCAGGTTAAAGACTATTTATTTTCCTTTTTATTAAATGTAAGCATAATAAACAAATTTTTTATTAATTTAATGATACAATTTTGTGTTATTGTAGAAATAAATAAATGCGACTCCAGTACAAGTATTGTTGGTTGCAGGTCAATGAGGTTAATTACAATAAGGTGGTAAACCAATTACCGATAAGCTTGGTACACCGCTGTAATCTGTAATACAGTTGTATTGTAATTGTTAAACTATTGAAAAACAAAGGGACAGTGTTATGTAAGCAAAATAACATTGTAATAATTAGCATAACATTGTGAATTTGGTCTAAAATTCAGTAAAAAATTAATCAAGTTGGTTATGAAATTGTTATGAAACAAATGAAAAATTCTGTATAAACGTCAAATTTGACATTGTTAGATCCTAACCCCAATTCGGATTTAAAATCCGAGCCGCCTATTTACCATGACTAAGCATTCATTGAAACAAAACATTTTGACAGCATTCGCGTCAAAAAATTAATAAAAATGTCGAAGTTTTAAAGCATGTCCGTGTGCGTATTAGTTATATCTAAATTTAAAACGCGAGTAGAAATGACGCCATATTCAATACCTTTTCCAATAAACTCGCAAAACACCTTGTCGACATTTTAAAACCGTCCGCACAAAACACTGGCTATACTCGAATCACCACCTTCAAAGGGATGTCTGGACCACGTCGGCACAGTGTTATTATTCTTCAGCTGGGTACTTACCAGTTACGTATTCGTCGTCACCGAGTTTGAAGCGATCGGAGTGGGTAAGCGGGCTATACGTAGTAACCACGTCAAAATTTCTGGGCGGTCGTCACTGGACGAGAACAGAACACAAGTGCGCGTCACAGCAATGGCGCCCGAGAGCGCGCTTCCAGCGCTCCCCTCGTGCCGCGCCTCACTTCTCGCCTACTTTTCGGCGGCCTCCATGCCTTGACCCATGTGTGGAGAAGCTCAAACAAAATTCATGTTATTTTGGAAATGACCACTTTTCTGAAAGTATAACCAGGCCTTTGGGCTATTTTCAGACGAACATTTCAAAATTTTCCAAATCGGTTTTTGGGTTCTTCAAAATTTTCCACGAGTTTTCGCCAATGACGTCGCAACAAGGAAATTTTACCAATTTTCTTAATGTAATAGCTTCTTAAATTACCTTATTTATCAGTTTTTGATCTCAAACTAGCGTAACAAAGACCACCTACTGTAATAAGTGGATTACAGGAACAACATTTTATTTATTACCCATATAATTTAACATTAAACCGGTTATTATTATAATAAATTTCATTTTACACCGATTGTTAACTTTTTATTTACATTTCTAGTGTGGTAATTTACATTGTAGGTATTAGATAATTTATTCTTGATTAAACGTCAAGAATGTGTACCTCATTTACTACTTACTGAGTGCGCTTTGCGCACGAGTGAAGAATGTCGCACGAATAAAGCAAAACTGTTCCCTCACTTCTCTTGTATATTATTTTCTGCACGGATCCTCCACAAGGCCGAAAAACGATGATTTTAAATCCCTGTGCTCTTTGCAGGCACTAGTGCGGTAAAAACGGAGGATGATTGTAAAATTGACGGTCCCAAATGTTCGCTCAGTGCGTAATCACTTGATTTTTAGTAGAGTAGTGCAAAAAATTAATTTAAAACACGACACGCAGCGGAGTGTTTTAATAATTAAATAATTATTAAACCAGAGTAGGTACTGTATAATGATTAATACACAAGGTTTTTGATTAAACGTCAAAAATAACAATATCGCCTCAAAAAGTACTGTAGAAATTTGTAATTGAAAAATTTGGGAATTTTGTAATACAACATGTTGCTCTTCAATTGAGTAAAATATTTTTTTTATAAACGTATTTGAAGTATTTTTACAGAAAATGTAAAATGTATACTCAAAATATCTAAAAGTGGGCTGACTTTTAAGACCTTTTTATAAACCAAACAATAGCCATTGCTTAATTTATGGACAGAAAAACTACCGTCAGGATGGATCCTGATTTATGACAGTTCCTTCCGCTAGATGTTTATCTGTCATAAATCAAGATTCATCCTTATAGTAGTTTGCCTGTCCATAAATTAAACAATGACTGTTTTTTGGTTTATAGAAGAGTCTTTAAAAGTCAGCCCACTATTAGTTATTTTGGGTATAAATGTAAATGCGCATGTTGCTATAGCTGTCAACAGGATGTTTTAAAAGAACCTGTACAGCAGTAGAAGTTCAGAGACGTTAAAATTATTCTTCTACGACGCTTCTGTAAAAAATTATAGCATGTCAAAGATTTTTTTTTACTGCCTCAAAAATTTTTTTAGTTATTGTAGTAAAATTTGGGCAGCATGTTTATATTATTAAGGCAGATATTTAAGCCAGATTTAATAAAATTTGCTTAACTGGAACATTAATTTTTGCTATTCTGAAGAATTATTTTTAGAAATTTTACAGATATTTTTAGAATTTATTTGACAAAAAACAATGGTTTTACTATTTTTGGGTATTTAGAAACTTTTCTGGTTCTTTCAAAATTCTGATAAAACGCACCGTTTTCGAGTAAAATTGAAAAAACCAAAAGGATGCTCAGAAAAAACATCTGGACTATAAAATAAAAAAAATCTCTCAACGTCAACGTGACATTGTCATATAACATGACCAACATTTTAAAAACCCGAATTTTCGGTAAAAAACATAGTTCACAAAGCCAAAATTTTGGGTTGAATTTTGAAATTTATTCTTACAAAAGTGATCCGGGTTTAAATGCTTTTTTCAGTTTGTAATTTACTTAAACAAAATATTTAATTACCTCACGTATTCGGGAAGATACATTTCCCGCATGAGTGCTTTGTTTGCAGCACGAGCAATGAGAGTACTGCCATTAGTGCGAATACGGGAAATTTCTTCCCGAAGTACGTAGTTAGGACTAATGGTTTAAGCAAATTTTAACTGTTTTTCTGTGAGAAATAAAAACCACCCCGGTGCGGAAAAGCAGTCTTTTTTGCGTCAAGGATCACCGAAATTAGATATTTACAGTTTGAGTAATGTAAAGACGCATTTTACAACTTGATGGCTGGTTTAAGGGCTGAGCCCAAAGGGAGCGAGTGTTTTATTATCTGTAAAGATGTTCGTGCTCCCTTCCATCCAGTCCCGGATTCCTACTCCCTTTAGATCTTCCTTAGCCATCTCTTCTTCGGTCTCCCTCTTCTTCTTTTACTTCCTTCTCCTCCCAGCAGCGCTTTTTTTGTGTGCCTATTCGATTCTCGCCACATGTCCTAACCACCGCACTCTTTGATTCTTTACCTTTTGGATTATGGTTGGGTATCCATATATATTCATTACTTCTTTATTTGTTCTTCGTCTCCAGTTGCCTTCCTCGTTTTTCACTCCCCAAACACCTTTCTTAGTGCTTTTCTCTCCCACCTTTCCAACTTTTCCGAGGTGCTTTGGGACATGATCCACGTTTCACATCCATATAGCACCGCTGGCTGGATTACAGTTCTATAGATTCTAATTTTTATTTTTCTCGACACTATTTTGCTTCTCAACACCGTGTTTAATGCCTCCAACGCTTTCGTTCCTTACACCTGTACATACATAAGAGAAAATAAATCAAAATTGTTTTGACAAAATTATGCATATTCAGCTACAAATCGTCTAAACTTTGGTTCTATTCTTTTTCTTGCAGCTCGCTTTTTTTCTCGAAGTTTAGATTATCAAACGGTTTTATAATGCCTGATTTGGATAATCGACGTTTTACTGTATTAGGTACATTCACGTATGTAAAGAATGTCATCTCTTGATCGAATAAATATGTTGTTTAGTTATTTTACCAAAGCAGAGACGTCAGCCGTTTTACAAAAGTAGTTTAACACGATAACAAATGTTTGCAAAAGTATTTAATCTTTTATTATTGTAACCAAACTAGCTGCTATAGGCGTCTATACGGCCTTGTTACTATGACAACTACCAATCATAGTTCCTTATTTTACGTCATTATTACAGAAACTGAGAAAGGCTGATTGCATGCAACTTTAGCAAGTAGAGGAGTGTTTTTTTATAATTATTCGTTAATTATTTTTAGTCATGTCATTCTGTGGTTCATAACAAAATAACAACAATGATAAAAACAGCTATATTTATTTCTGGAGTAAGTATGTTATGTTTATTTTAAATTTAGAAATAAATTACAATATAATAAAATAAAACAAATCTGAATTTTGATATTTTCTTATTAAATATAATAATAACATAAATAATTTATCTTATATTTACGTAAAAAATGAAGGTACTTTTTGATAACGTTTTTTTCTTCCAAATTTTCATTCGTGTTTGCAAGAATAAGAGGTGTTTTGGGGGGGACGGATAAAACTTGATTCACCCTGTTTTCAGTATAAAGCATGGATTTTTTTTTTGTGTTTTGACAATATAATAACTAATGTGTATTTTGACGTTATGGCTTATTCCATCAATTTTGCCAATTCTACAGTAGGTATAATAAAACAATAGAATTAATTTTTATGACGTTTGGGAACTACGTAAATAAGATAGGAAATAATTGTAAACATACAGTAATATCGTAAATTACTATCTAGATCAAAGCTAAGATTTGGAATACATTGTTTATTGTCAAAAAAATCTGATTAAATTGAGATAAATGATGGTAAAATTTTAAAATTTACGCAGCTATTTTTGTAAAATTACATAAATAACACGAAATGGTAATTGAAAGAAAATCGGAAGTGAACTAGCAAGGATATTAGGCAAATATTTAGTTTCTCGCATATCTTTATCAAGAATTAATTATAGTATTCAAAGCAGCCCTAAAAATGTGACAAAAAGTGTCATTTTCTGCTTGAGGGCTGAAAATTTTGTCAGTTATGTGGTAACTGTCAGTTTGGATATTTAGAAGAGATTTTTATTTCTGAATCGATTTAGATTTGTTGTTTTTTATTTATTTTTATATTAAGTGTTATATAATTTTTGGTTAAAATTTTATTCTATAAATAATAAATATAATTTAAATTCTGTTTAAATTGGCAAGGGTAAACGTTTTCTAATCGCCAATATTACGTAATTCGCCTCGAATTGACGTCAGAAATTCTCAAGAAAAAACCACCCAAATAGGAACAGAATAATACGAAATTGTTAGTAAGCAAATTAAAAACAATTTTAAAATAAATAACTTTTCTTCATGCGTAAATACTGTCCTTGACAATCATCGTTACTTTTTATCGTTTAAAAGAATACGAAAGCTCTAGATTCTAGAATTGTGGATTGCTATCCCGGATTTAGTTTACTCTGGAAGGTCATGTCCTGGCCCTTGATGACGTAATCGAACACATGCCGATTTGGCTTACGTCATCGTAAAGTCTGGTGACGTCATCGTGAATCATCCGGTGTCACGAATACGCGGATTACATTCCGGCAATAGAGAAAAATAAAATACGATATGGCATTACGAAACAGAGGTCTTTGTTTCGTAATGAGGTTTACGTGTCTTACGAAACTGAAAATTGTCAGGTTCATGCAGATCTGTCATTTCAAGTTAGGAGGAATGTGAATACTGCTGTTGGGCTTTTGTTATTGATTATCACTTCTGCATGAGGAAATTTTACTCGGATCCGGAGCTAAAATTGAAAATTGGTGTGTGCTAGGCAAAGGGAAAGCTGGGCTGAATTGTGGGTTGCATAACATAGATGTTTGTTGTTGCTTAATTTTTGTGTATTGTGGGTTGTCTTGATTCAGAGGTTCTGTAAGTTGCAATGGCGGACCGCTAATTTTGGTTTTGGGGTTCCCATCTGTCCTCGTTTTGGCCCATAATTTCTTTTTATGATAAACTAATAAATTAATATTCTAGACAAGCTCAAAAAACGGTGACTGAAAGATAACAAAAAATAAGAGAAACTACGTTTCTAAGAAAGAAAAAGTAAAATGAAACATTTTATTTTGACAAGTAACTATAGGGTTTATCAAAAACATACATATTAGATAATTATTTTAGGATTCTAAGATGCTTTAAGTTTTAGAAAAAACTAAAAATTATTCTAGAAGAACAACTATTAAAACAATGCTTGCAAAATAACGACCCAAAAAACTTTATTAACAGAAGAAGAAGAAGAAGAAGAAGAAAAAAAGAACAAGAAAATCTTTGGGAAGGCTAAAAAACGGCAACTGAAAGAGTAGGAAGATTAAGAGAAATTGAGGAAATCTTGAAAATCGACAATTAAAAAACTTTATTCTAAAGAAAGAAGGAACAAAGATAGGTTTTTAAAAAATAAGAGAATATTTTTAAAGATGAAACGTTAGATGAAAAAGACCAAAAAATATAATTATGAATAGAGTTTCAGAAATTCTTAAAAGTCGATAATTGGAAAACTCTATTTTAAAGAAAGAAGAAACTATGGTAGATTTTTGACGAATAAAAGAATATTCTTAACGAAGTTTAGAAGAAAATGATCAAGAAAAATTGTGAAAAGAGTTTCAGAAAATCTAAAATCTTTAAAGACAAAAGAAGAAGTTTGTTTTTGAAGAATAAAAAAATATTTTTGAAGAATGTTTAGAAGAAGAGGACTAAGACAAATTTTGATTAAAAAAAAAACTAAAAATAACTACATAATTAAAAAAATAGAAATTTAAAAAAACTTTAAAGAATATAACCAGACAAAGACTGTAAGAAAAAGAACAAAAAAACACGTCGGTACCGCAAGTTTTTTATATTTTTTTAAAGGCTCTATAAGTTTATAGTTTTCTGAATTAGAACATAGAAATCTACTTTTTAAATTCTCTTAAATTTTTTTGAAAACATATAGGTTTTGACGAAAACAACGAATTACGAGACTATAGTCAAAACGTTAAATTTAAAGAAAAAAAGAAAAGATTCTGAAAGAAAAAATCTAGAAAATGTTGAAATCGACAATTGCAATAAAGAGATTTAAAAAATCTTCTATTTGAAAGAAAAGTATTTAAAAGGAAGGTGGATTTTTGAAGAATGTTTTTAAATGACTTGAAAATTAACGTCCAAAAAAAATATATCAAGAAAAACTATATACGACTGAAAAAAAGACAAAGTATGAACAACAATTAGAAAAAAATATATAAAAACTGGTAAAAATGACAAAACGAACACTATAAGAGTAAGAAGAACAACAAATCTCATACATAAAGAATAAATTAAAATCTTTGAAAGATTGGTTTAATAATTTACTTTAGAGGACGATGAAGTAACGCATTGTGAGTTTAAATCTCCCGCAATTGCTAACGGCAAAGAAAGTACTGTTGAGTTGGCAATCATGCAAGGCGCGGCCATCCAATTAATCGAAACGAAGATGGTGCCTGACTCGTCTTCGCTTAACAGTTATGAGAGCTGATTTTACCATTTTTTACAAACGCCAAAATACAAAAACTCTCAAGAAACTTTTGTTGATACTTTGTTTATCTGACAAGACAAAGATTTTTGAAGATTTTTGCAAGTTTTCTTGAAAATATGTGTTCGGTTAGACATTCTATTGCCACATAAGAGACTCAGCTTAAATTTTTTAATTTTAAATTGTTATTAAGTTCATAAATAATTAAAATATGTTTTGATGTACCAATTCTGAAATAAATCTGATCTTTACTATTTTATCTGATTCTCCAAGAGTCAAAAATAAATTTCTATATTTTTTCTGAACACGACCTCGCTTTTGCACTAGACGATAGTAAATGAGGACATAAATAATTTTAAACAACTGTATTTATTTATTGATTGACACAATTAAGCCAGCCAATTTTCCAGCAACTCGATTTGTTTAACCACACTTGTTTTGGCTGTTCCTCCAATAGCTTGATACTGTTCTACACTATTTTCATAATTCCATACTTTACCAACATCAATATCAAAAGCCGAACTGATATTTTTCAATTCTTCCAACGTTAAATCACAAATGGACACTCCTTTCCGTTCAGCTTCTGCTACAACTTTCCCCGTCAGAAAATGAGCATCTCTAAATGGTACTCCTTTTCGAACCAAATAATAAGCTACATCCGTAGCCAACATTTCAAAACTTAATGCATTTTTACATTTATCTTGATTGATCTAAAACTCTTCATTTTATTTTGAAAAAAGTAATGTTTAGGTTGAGCACTTTTAGAGTTTTAACAGTTCCAGTAGCTACTTCTAAAATCGATTTTAGTTTATCAAAAGTAGTAAACATTGCTTCTTTGTCATATTGTAAATCTTTATTGTATGTTGATGGTAAACTCTTCAGGACCATCATAAAACTACAACACTTTTTTTTCTTCTAATTAGATTGTATTCACAGCAGTTGAAGACTTACTTGTCCAAAAAGACTTCCTCCAATTCCTCGGATTAACTCTAAACTGTCAGGATTACGCTTTTGTGGCATTAAACTACTTCCAGTTGAATAACTTTCAGCAATTGTAACAAACTCAAATTCTTTTGAACTGTATAGAATTAAATCTTCAGCAAGACGACTTAAATGAATACCAACCATAGATGCCCAAAATAAAAATTCAGCTACAATTGAAAATTTCAGTACTAGAATTAGTAGTTACTGGAACTCACCAATAAAATCACGATCTCCTACTGCTTGCATGCTGTTTTGCGTAACAGAATCAAAACCAAGAGAACTTGCTAAACTAACTCTATCAACATTAAAAGGATTACCAGCAAGAGCCCCACTTCCCAAAGGCATTATATTAATAATTTTCACAATATCATCCAAGCGGTCACAATCTTTTTTAAGGTTCCAACCATGACTAAATTTCAATTAAAATTTTATTGCATCATCTTCAACCTACCTCAATAAATAGTGACTCCAACGAACAGGTTGTGCTCTTTGTAAATGTGTATATCCAGGCATCATTATATCAATTTCATGAGCCGCTCTATCTACAATAATTTTAATCAAAGACCTCACAATCTTATCTAAATCTTTTAAATGAAATTTCAGCCAAAGTTTCATATCTGTAACGACTTGATCATTTCTGCTTCGTCCAACATGGAGTTTACCAGCCGGTTCTCCTATAATTTCCTACCAAGACTTGATTACTTCTGCTTCGTTACTAACTTACTTTAAGTCTTCTTTCATTAGCTGTGTGTATATCTTCGTCTCCTTCTTTCGTCTCAAACACATTTTTATCCCACTCGATTTTAACCCGGTCTAAACCTTCACAAATGAGGGACGTTTCGTGATCCGTTAAGAGATTTATTTTTTTTAATGCTTCAGCATACGCTTTGCTACCTTCAATGTCTTCAGCGTACATCCGTTTATCAAAAGTTAGTGAATTGTTGAGTTTTTTTAAATTCGGGTCGATTGATTCCGAAAATCGGCCGCCCCATAATTTTTTAGTTTCCTAAATATGAAAGTTGATTAAGAAATTTAGAAATTATACATACCATTCTCTGTGTTGATTCATTTATAACTCGTTTATATTAATAATTATATTCTTTTTTAAATTTATTATGCAATCTCATCTCTGCTTATCTAAAGGTTAAAGAGATAATTGTTTGAATGAGAAATACAACTCTTGCTTTGCGTTACTAGAAAGAGAATTTCTTCAAATTTACGTCATTATTTTTATTCAAGCTTATTAAATTAAGATCCGAAATTTATTCTAATTAATATAGTACTAGCTTGAGTGTTTTAAAAATGATTGTTGATCCTTTGACCATTCTTTGGGTCACAATTGTTAATAACAGTGATAAGATAAACAGTAATTATAATAAGAACGTAGAATATCTCTGGTATGGTAAACAATCTTTAATCTCTTTTTTTATTTAAATTATCTTTACGCGAAGAAAGACAAGTCAATATTTGCAATAATTAAATGTAAATAAATTAAAAGTGGCGAGGACTACTGATGTCTGCGCACGGGAAAAGTATCGATACTTACACAAGGTATCGATACCTGCTCAGGTATCGTACACCGATACCGACTGCAATCAGGTATCGAAGTATCGATACTTCCGATACGTTGATACCTACGATACTTTGATACCTCCGATACCTCCGATACCTCGATACTTCCGATACATCGATACCCCAATACCTCCGATACTTTTGATATCTCCGATACTTCGATACCTGCGATACCTTGATAAAGGGTGGCTATAAATGAATATTCTATTCAGAGTGCTTTGGATGGTGAAAATCCAAGCTATTTTGATGAAAACAAACAAATTCACAAGCGATATTTATTTATTGCCACCCGATACTTCCGATATTTCAATACCTTCGATACCGCGATACCTCCGATACCTCGATACATCCCGATACCTCGATACCTTGATACCCCCGATACCTTGATACCTTGATACCCCCGATACCTTGATACCTCCGATACCTCGATACTTAAGATATTTTGGCAAGTATCGATACTTTGCAGGTATCGATACCCGATACCTAAAAACAGGTATCGCCCAGCCCTAGTTGTCAGTAGTGGGGCTTGTCAGTCTGCGACTTATGCAATAGGTACCCTTAACGTCACAAAATCAATGGCATAGATTTGACCGGGCAACGGACCATATTAATTGGTGCGAAGAATGGAGATCTTTTCTCTTTACAGATGAGTCCCGGTTTGTCAAATTTTCTGACAGTCGAAGAGTACGTCAATGGGCAAGACGTAGAGTACCCAGACATACACGCCAAGTCCAAGGTGTACCCTTTTTGCGGAGGCTCTATTATAGTTTGCGGAGACATACCTACCTATATTTCAACGCTCGTACGAAACTCTATCTTTGTCGCACGAATATGAGAGGTACAATATATGCCGGAGACATCATTGACAATATTGTGGTCCTGTTTCGCATAGAAATTGAAGATGATTTTGTTTTTCTCGACGATAACGCCCGACCACATTGCAATCCGATAGAAGCGCGTCGCCTTGAACACCCATCTGCCACTACCACCGAGATCTCTTGATCCCAGTCCCATCGAGCATGTATGGTACCTACATGCTGCAACGCAAGTTGGATGAAAATGTTCCAGCTCCAGAAACGTTGGATGAACTCAGAGACCTCCTGCCTTGTCGTTGGGTTTCTATCAATTACGAGGAGCTAAACAACCTCGTGGACAGTATGCCTCGTCGTTGTTAAGCTGTCATTGATGCAAGAGGGGCTTAGAGACGATATTAGTGTGTTTTTGTTAATTTTCAATTTTTTGAAATTTTGTTTTTGTTTTTTTAAGTAGGTGGATTACTTCTTTTTTTTAAATAAATTTTTTAATTGTCAATTTTCAAAATTTTCTGAAACTCTATTTATATTTTTTTAGTCTTTTTTCATCTGAACTTTCTTTATAAATGATCTTTTATTGCAATCCAAACCACGCATTATTGTGTTAGCTCTTCGAAGGTTTTTCGGGTTTAATTATGGCGTCCTGTGCTAAAGCCTGTTTACTAGAAACTGGTTTTAAGTGAATGAATAAAACTCGTGAAATTAATAATCATTTAATTAATAAAACATCACAAAACCAAAGCAGTTTAAGATCACAATTATGTCAGAAAGTTAAAAATAAATTACAAAATTATTAAATAATCCATGTTAAGCATTAAGTAAGCACAACTCACATGTTATTAAATGCAAAGTCCGTCTTTGTCATTAAAGTAAATGAAGTAAAAACTAAATTTTAGGAACTTACATGCTAATACGGCAGGAATATTACACTGAAATTCATATTCTAACTTAAATAACATAGAGAACTAAGATCTAAATAAGCCGATTCATCCTTTAAGCAGTTCGGAATGTCTTGTCTTTTCATCAGCTCGTTGACACTTTTTAATGTTCCTGAAACGAAATAAAATTGTAGAATATTGAAATAACTTATTAACAAACCAGCGAAAATGAAAAATCTCTATTTAACATGATGTCATGACTTTAGTAAGCTTCACGTTTACAACCAACTACATGAGAAATGTCTACAATAAGTCCTACGCTAGGTATAGACTCAAGTTAAGTACCATTTAACTACAACTACTGTGACTTTGTGACAATGGTACTTACATGTTAATCAGTGAGTTAAACACATAAAATTTGATTAGCAAAGTATTAGTCGACTACAATATTAGTCAAAAAAAAATTGAAAAATCTACTGGTATGAAAGTCATTTGCTACCTAGCGTAGTTCTAATTGTCAAGAACACAAACATGGACACTCATCAGGTTGATCGTGTACATTTCGACTTCTAGGATTACAAACAGGTACATACGCTGTTGAAATTCGGTGATTTGAGATCTCACGGGAAGAAGACGTCTTCTTGGTATCACTTCTAGTTCCTAAAAAAACAATTTTAACAGTGACATATAAACAGTTTAAAGTACCTCTGGGAGTTTCCTTCTTAAGAGGTGCCACTCGTTTCTTCACATCTTCAGCTCTACTCCTACTCCTATCACGACTAGACTTCTCGGCAGTACTTCTAATGGTAGAGACTGCTGTTTTATGGCGGATTTCTGTCACAGGCTCCACTCTAAAATACACAATTGTCAGTCACTTTTTATTAGATTACGAGTTAGGTACCTTTCGTCTGTCTTTGCTTTACGTCTTGGTGGGTTAGGAGGTGTAGGTGTCGATTTTTTGTTCATCTCCAAGCCGTTGGTTACTGTCAACTGTGTTTGTTTGGTTTTTCTAATTTGACGTGGTTTCCGTTGAGGAATTTCAACATTTGTACCTAAATCTTCAGAAGAACTTCCGTGGGACTGCAATAAAGCTTCTCTACTACTGGCTCTTTGTAATCTTCGAGCTTTAGTTGTAGCTCTTGTAGTAGTTTCAACAACATTTTTCTTTCTGAGTGGTGTTGGTCGTATCTGAGGTTTTCTCCCTTTTGAGACACTTTCAACTGAAGAAGTTGATGACGTGTGTTTTAATTTAGTCTTAATATTGGTTTGTTTACTTGTAGTTTTTGATTTCTTATCCTGACTCCATGATTTACTTTCAGTTATAGTATCTAAAGGTTCTTTAACGGTTTCATGTGAATCGTCATCAGTGAATCCATTTACTGCTAGTAAGATTTGATCAGCTGCTTTTGTTAGTTCTTCAAGTATGTTACTGTCAAATTCTTTACGGGGTTTTGGAACATTCTCATAAATTGGTTGTTCTCTTTCTGGTGATTTTTTTCTTCTAGGACTATCAGTTTTCATGTGTTGTAAGAGATCAGGCTTTTCAGACAACTTAGTTTCTTTATGTATCACAGACTCTTGGCTTTTTTTCACTGATTGAGGTGAAACTCTTACTCCAAAATAAGTCATTTCAGATCTTTTCGGCTGTCTTAGAACTATATCATTAGTAGCGTGTTTTTGATCTAGTTTTGTATCTTTAACATTTGCAAATTCTGTTCGATCAGACTTGTATTCATATTTCTCTGAACGTAAATCTAATTTTGAACTAAGACCAACCAAAGACGGACTTGATAATTTTTCATTGGTTGAAGCAGTACTTAAATCAGCTCTTTTTGCAAGAGAAATGTTTCTACGGGTTACTATAGGTGAATACTTGTTATCTTTAGGTTTAATTCGATAAGTTTTTGATGAAGGCTCTGTTTGGTTACTTAACAAACTATCCCCGATTTCTATTTTATACTTGGCATTTTTATTTAAATCATCTGGAAATGATAAAGCATTAATACACAAAAACACTTATTTCTTAGTCATAAAAAACAGAAGACCAGAGAATACGTAATTTCAAGTATTCTATAGACTTCTTAAAGCCCCAAAAAAGATTCTGGTAAGTGTATAAATACTTTCCAAAATCTTTGTTCTAAATAAACTTAAAAATAAGTGGGAAATTGTGCTTGTCCTATCAACAGGTACCTTTTTCTACTTTTGCACTTATTCTAGCACTTGGAATATCCCGAGTAATGTTTGTCTTGTTAAATTGTTCGTTAATCATTCTGCAAGCCCTCATTTTACTCCAACTTCCGGAGATTTCGCTCGTATTATCGTCTTTATCGTGTTCGATATCCTTTTCGTTCATTCTTCCCATCAAAACTTGAACTTCTTTATCAGCATCACTATCACTTTGTACATCTTCATAGAGTTTCTTCAGTGCTTCTAGTTGTTGTGGGATGTTAATGTGATTTGTTTTATTACAGTCATTTTTAATAGTGTCTAGGACTAAAGAGGTAGATTTAAAACAGTGAGATCGTTTGGTTTGGGCAAGTAAAGGAGAAATTTTTGTGTTAGTAGGTGATGGACTTAGGTCTATAGTGATTTTGGTTGTTGTGGTAGTGCTGGAATCTTGAGATGTTGTTTTTGAACATACTGTATGTTTTGAAGTGTCGTTTCGTCCGATTCTAACCACAAGTCCCTTGTTTAAAATTCTTTCAGACTCTGTAAGTTTCAATTTAATCAAGAGATTTGGTTATAGATGGCAGAAAAGTGGTTAATCTACTTTACAAAAGGCGCATGCAGAAATAGAATAAGGTACCTTCTACAAATTTACAACACTACATATTTACAATTTTATACAATACTTTATTACATTACAATTTACAGTTTAGTAAAAAGAGGAAGGTAATTAGATTAGAAGCTTTCTACTGTACGTACCTTGACCAGAACTTATTGGGTTCCGATCATTTTCCACAACTGTTGTTCCACCATCACCAAAATTGACCTTGGTAGAATAAACCTTATTTTCTGCCCATTGACCGTCTTCACTTAATTTAACTCTATCAGCAACAGACCATGGTCTTCGATTATCTGTACTCGTGACGAATTTTACACTCGAAATATTTTCGGAATTTCTTTGATTGGACAACAGATCCGGTTTGTTCCCACTGGTTGGTCTTAAATTCCTTAACAACTTTTGAAATTCAGGTTGTTCATCTTTTTCTAAATTATCCTGTGCAAAAACCGTGTTATGCAACGTTACCGTGGATTTCCAATATGGCGGATCTGTTTTTTGCACTGGTTTGAGACGAACCCCCCATTTGTCACTATCACCACTATTTAAAAACCGATCTTCTCCTAGATGATACGGAGTTGGTTTGATTGGTTTATTCTTTAAAATGCCCTTCACGTTTTCAATAGATTCTTTCTTGTCGTCTTCTTCTACCACCGGGTTTGGTGTTGTATTAACAGTGACTGTACCACACGAAATATTCGTGTTTTGGTAAATGTTTTCATCTGGGGGCGGTTCATAATCTTCATCTGCCACTCCCAAAAGAACTTTTTCGTATGAAGTATCTCCGAAATGTAAAACAGGAAGACCGTCAATTGCAGGTCCGGAATTTCTCCGTCTTCGCCGAAAATTGTTTGTAGGTGGTGGTTTTTCATCAGTTTCGACAATATTAACCTTCCCAGATTCAGCAGCAAAATGTACTTCTGTTTTACAAAATTCGACCTTCTTTGACTTTCTATTTTGAGCATTGACATCATCTAGTGTAGGGTTGATTGCTAAACTGGTTCGTCGAAATTTATTATCATTGTGGTTTGAAACGTATTTAGATTCATCTACAGCAATTGAATGTCGTTTGATTTCTTTCTCTGGGACATCATCCCAACTTAAATCTACAAAATTTGAGTTGGGTTTTGATACAATAGGGATAGTGATAGTAGTCGATTTTAAATCTTTTGAAAAACCTTGATCAAAAATCGAGGAGATTTGTTTAACACTAGTGAAAGACTTATCATCACAGTTTTCGGTTTTTGCTGTTGGCACAAGGACAATTTCAGACGATCTACAAATTCCACTATCAGTAGAAGATTCAACTCGTCCTTTACTTTTAAGAGATATTGGATTTGAAGTTTCAGTGTGATTATGGACTTGTTCAAATCCGTAAGATTTACGGCGATTATACCAATCTTCATTTCGAAGATTTGTTCCACCGTTGAGAAGTTTCGTACGTGATTCTAAACTACCAGTACCCAAAATGGGTTTTTTGTTCAACATTGTTTCCATACCGTAAACATATGAACGGACACGTGGCATTTCTTCAGTAACTATACCGTCATCAGTCTCTTCTTCTTTATTAATTTTATTGAGGTCTTCAGTTGAAGAACTTGTACGTCTAAGACGTCCTCTTACTTCTTGAAGTGTCTCAACAGTAACAAATGAGTTACGTTTTTGTTTTTTTGTATCAGATTCGTCTTGACTATCTTCAGGTTTATCAGACTGATTACTGCTAGAACTTGAAATTGTTTGTAGAATCTGATCTAAAGCTTGTAGATCAACACTATTGCCTCTTAAAGCTGTACTCAGTCTTCTGCCTTTTTCGAGTTCTTCTCGGATTTTTCGAACACTTCCACTGTTTTCTGGTAGATCTAACGGTTTAGAAGGTTGGGGTTTAGTTTCTTTAGGATATTGAAGAGACCGTCTGAGTTTTGATGTCCTTCTCCAACTTTGCAACTGTTCTAAATCTTCAAGATCTTCAATACTTTTCGAAGATTTATCTTCTAGGTGTAAATCTTCACTGCTTGTGCTTTTAGTTCTTGTTAAGTTTTGATGTGTGATTTCGTTATGTCGTTGAATCGTTTGTTTAACTGTATCTTCGTGTATTTGATGGCAAAGTCTGGAAACGCGATATAAATTTTCTTGGGCGGTCCTTAAGGATTCGTCTCTAGCTCGCGGTCGTGAAGGTGGCCGCCTACCGACACTTCTTCCTACGTTAGCTTTAGATTTTTGCGATGTTAAATCCAGTGGGTTCAGCGAGAGCTGTAACATGACTAACATTCACAACTTTCATTAAACATAATAAACAAACAGAACTGACCTGGAGATTTTCAAAATCTTTGATTGGAAGTTGTTGTAACTCAGATTTGTTACTCCATCGGCTACTCGAAACCGACTGGGTTTTGATGACTTGTAGATGACCCCCAGGGATCTGGCTTTGGAACACTTCTAGTTGCCTTCTCGCCTGTTGTTGCAATGCACCGTCCGCGTTGGTTCGCGCTCGCGAATCCACTACCTGCAACGAAACGATGATGATAATTATCATTTGCTGAAGGTTACTCATCACCACTGCACATGTATGGAATATGCAACGCTTTAGAAACCAATGAGAAATTACGATTTTAATATAAATGTCACTTGCAGTTAAGGACAATCAGTTCACTTGCGTAATACACTTTCAACACACTCAGGAAATATCTAATGAGAAAAATGATCGTTTAACATTGAACCACTTCATGATAGTGAGCACTGTACCATCACAACCTTGTGTTAATTACAGAAATATGTAAGACTCTAAGGTTGATGTAAACAGATAATGGGCAGGTTACTCAAGACCTTCGCGCTTGTTGGCACCGGCTAATTCGGATTAGTTGTTGTTCCTGCTCCATGAGAACCCCATTTCCAGTTTTATACAAGCATAAATAGTGACACTCTAAAAGTATTGTGAAAAAATTGTAAGGTGAGTAGCTTAAGGGAGTGCAAGGGTGTTAGATTTTGAGTCAGTCAGCTCGTTCAAAAAAAATGTCTAGTGTTCCGCCACTGTTATTTTGTTAGCTAGAGAGTCAAGAGATTGCGGAGATAACCCAATACTTTGTCTTTAATTTTGAAGCATGAATCAACATTCTTCTAGACGAATCACCCGTAACAGTAAAAAAATGCACAGTACCGCAGCGTAATGACCCAATACTGAATCGTGTAAAATTCTTGAAGGGCGGAAGAAGTAATTGAATATTGATCTGGAACTTGTGACACAATATTTACCAGACCTGAGGCTATTTGAAATTTTTTAAAACCGCTTGAAAAACAAATTTTCTCCTACGCAAATTGACGGCTCCTGGTGTGTTTGGAATAAATTTGGTTCGGTTGTATGAAGTTGATGTATGTTTGGAATAACTAGACAGTTGTTTTGTATTTACATAATTTAGTAATAAAATGTTATGCAACTGGAAGCAGCTTTATCTCGGTAAATTACATGTCATTATTGCATTAATCTCGGGATATCTCCTTGATCCTGAGTCGGGTTGTCCTTTTTTGGAACCAGTCCAGGCGGTGCATTCCGGGACACCCACTGTTTAGACTCGGCACTTTATCAACGATCTGTGCGTTTTTTCCTTACCCCGTGGTCCTTGTTTGACCTCACCAAACATGTGTGGTCTTGACAATCACGAACTTTACGATTCCATCAATCAAACGCCACAAATATCTCCCGTTAATTTTAAGTATATACTGTTCATATTAAGATAGCTTCTAAGGCTTGGTGGGCGTGTGCCGCCCCCACAATACTTTCGACAAATATTAGACACAAACATATGGCACGACGTGTGTAAATTCGTTTAACATTTTCACTTGTGGCACATTACAATTTCAAATATTACAAATTAAGACGGATTGCTCAAGCTTGGGAATAATACATGCGTGAAATGTGCATTGAGTTATCTAATTTTCTGAGCGTGCATCAGACTGTGTTTACTTTCACTCTTGATCACCTACTGTCTTCTCAACTGAGCTACCTACAGAGCAACTTTATCTAGATCCATGACTGTTCTCAACACTCGACGAAAACAAAATGCGATTTTATTGCATAATTACAACCCTGGTACACACCAAGGACATGAAATATTGCTTTAAAGCCTGCATGGAATACCAGACAGCAACTTTGACCCTTTCGTGTTCACGCATTTTCAAATCGTGGAGATACCTAATCCAGTTTCCTTCTTTGTATTCAGATGATTGCTCATGTCAAAGAAATTGATTGAAAACTAAAGCTTACAAAGAGAACCAATTTACATAATGTGCCGGTCTCTCAGAAATACGTTCATGTTGACATTACCACGCCTTTCTGCTTCTAACCTCCCAATATGGATTAGCCATTACAAAATTCAATATACATCATGATTTACTCGGTATGACATAGAGGTGACGAAACATGAAGAGGTGGTTGTCAATATGATTTTTATTAATTAGGTACTAAGCTATCAAAAATTCTCACGTATGGACTGAATATTCGATGCTGTAGAACTGTGGAAATAAGCAAATTTGGGAGTATTTTTGTTTAACTAAAAAGAAAAGAAGTCTTGCTTGATATTAGAATCAATTAGGAAGAAAGAGATGTTTTTGAAGAGGTGAACTGTAGCACGTCCTCCCGAAACAATAGCAGAGGTCAATACTCTTGTCCTCGTCTCAAGTAATTAAAATGTTGTTATTGCAATTTAAAGTTCTTGGAAGTTATGTTAATCGAGTATTTTGGAATCTCCAAACAGCGAAATTGCGTTGGGTGTATTGTTGTATAAAGTGGCAACCCCCCAAGTTGATGGATGCATGTCAAAACCGGAATGTTGTTAGATTATAACGCTTCGTGATCGAATAATTCTCAAAGTTCTTCTTGACATTGACTTTGAACTTTGGTTGTAAAAATCGTGTGGAAAGAATGTGCATAATTGCGAACGATTTCTGATGCATTGTTGGTAAAGCGTAACGTCTGAACGTATGTTGTGTGTGTATACACCTGCTGTAAAAATGTTTCCAGTCTTTGAACCTGTCTCTAGTCACCTACTGCATATTCATATTTCCATAAATAGAGGAAACTGGCAATTTCGTCCGACAATGGTAGATAGATCGCAGTTCTGCCACACTGAATGTGAACCAGGCCTTAACACTGAAGTTGTACTGTAATCACACAAGGAATCAGGATTGAATACCCATCGGGATAGAAAGAAAGAAGAAACACTTTTGCTGTCACTGCTGCAACAAAGCGTCGTGGTGCACTAAGGTGAGAGTTCAAGGCAAAAGAAAGAAAGAAATTTTATTCCCATCGCTTACACACCTCATTGCATAACAGATGGGTACTTCTATTGTATCTACTAAACGACAATACTACCAGAATAAATTTGTTAAAACAATAGCTTTTAAATAAAATAGATCGCTGAAACGCTTAATTTAGACCCACAACGGAGATTTACAACCAACAATGTTTCGTCATTGTTGCATCAGTGATTAATTAGAACCAATATTTTTAAGTGAATTGTGACTCAGTCACATTTATTTATGGGAAGGTGATATTGAAGCGATCTCATCATTTTTATTCATTCCTGTTTTGACATATCTCTTGCTTCATCTGACACTTTTTTTTCATTTAACTATTTTATTTCCGTTAGATCCGCAGAACAGTTAGAAGTGACATATGTAATACATAAATCTATTGTGTATTATAAGTAGTTTCAAATTTTTTTCGTAATTGATCTCAAAACTGTTGTAATAACGGTGCAATTGACAATCGAGGACAACAATTATGTACTTAAAAGTAGTTTATAATTATTTACTTACCAAAAAAACATTTTTTTTAGCTTAGAGGTCAGATAATTTTCTACGTAAATCTACACTATCTCAGGCAGGACTACGTGGTGTCTATAAGCCTCAGATAAGCGTATAAAATTCTATAATTCTTTAATTTTGGGAAACCGCTTGTGGAAAACAAAAAAGAATAGAAAATACTTTTATAAAAATTTCAAAAGATCTTATTTTGCTTGATCAGTAGAAACGATAAAATTTCTTCACAGAAATTAAAGATAGACGAAACTGCTAGATCTACTTTTGATTCAGAAATTCTGAAATTTACTAAAAAATTAAAATTTTTAAAGTTTTAGTTTAAAATAGTCGAGTCGTGTGGATGAAGCTTCTGAATCTAGTAGTTCTATGTACACTAAAAGACAAAAAAAGCTGTTTAGAGAATGTAAGAAATGCACATCGAGATCACAATCTAAGCTAAGTCAATGGTTCATACAAAATTCTAAACAGACCTCTTAAATTATGGACAAAATTTTTTTCTCTCTTCTTTTCTGCATACTGCTCTTTTGTGTCCCTAACTGTACAACTCCCTAACATTTTTTTTGTTATAAAAATTCTGCTTAGTTTGTTTAATCACTACATGCGGCATAAAATTATTCCCAAAATCGAGAGTTAGATGAAGCTTCTAGATTTACTTCTGATTCAAAAATACCAAGAGCTACTCATCAAGATTTAAAACAATTCACTTAAGAAAACCTCAATATGAATGAAGCTTCTAGATCTGCTAATGCTAATTCAGAAATACAAACATTTCCGAGTACGATAATGAAGAAACTTTGCTTATTCTGCTTCTGTTAACTCAAAAATTTCTGGAAAATCTATTCTGGTGCAAATAAAGACTGCCTCAATTTAATTCTCAATATTAAAAGCCCTACGTTGTCATAGAAACAATTACAGAGTGATATTCATTTGCACCACAGTGGTTTTTTGATAAGTTAACAGACCATAGAGTTAGGTTAGGCTTCTGATTCAGAAATACCAAATTCAAATAAAAAAATGTAGAAAGTCTTATTAATTCTGCACTCAATTAATACGATACAAAAAAATAGAGTTGGATGAAGCTGTTTGAGCTAGATACTTCTGCTTCTGATTTAGAAATACTTTATATAATAGTCAAAGAGAAAGACATAACAACACTCTATTATCACTCGTAGTGAGCTATATTAAAAATACATAATAACAAAGTAATAAAAATGGCCAAGAAAAAACCTAGAAAAACATCTCCTAAACTGATAATAGGAAAAAGAGTGGTTAAATGAATGACTTTGCAATTCTTATTTACAAAATTTTGAAACAGGTTTATTCTAATACCGGAATTTCTAGCAAAGCTATAAATATAATAAACAGTTTCTTCAACGATATTTTTGAACGAATTACAATAGAATTTTGGACAGATTCAACTGTTATCACATTGGTGTAACTCTTTTTTGCTTGGAAAATTAGCCAAAATATGCTGTTTCAGAAGGAACTACAGCTGTAACCAACTTTCAGAAGTCTAGAAGTAGTTACATATTAGGTACTTTTGATTGATTTTTAAACAATGCAACTCTGGTATTATTTTACAATAAACAAAAAATAAAAGTTAGAAAATTTTAAATAAGTTTCTCTGAATAGCTTCTAGATTTACTATTTTGACAGCAAGTTTAATAAGTCGCCCTTATGCTGTTAAACAACCTTCCTGATAACTAAGGGCCTAATTCTAAATTTACGCCGGTGTAATTTTAATTGCTAGGGGCAACGTCGTAACTTTACTATACTCTTTATATTAGATGGCATAATTTTGCGCTACTCTGATAGAGTAGCGTAGTGATTTAGAATTCCAGCATAAGTCCTTTATATGTCGCTGTGATTATGGAAAGTTAATTTTAGATTTGGTTAGATAATAAAAACATTAAACAGTTTTTAGTTTAGTTGTCAGATTGCTACATCTTTTATCCAAATTATGATTAGCATTTTGTTACAATCAGCATAATAGAAAGTTTTGACAGACTTAATTATTTAATTCAAAACATTTGACAGAGAAATTCTGAAACGATGTTGAACCGGAAGTCTGAGTTTCTTTATTTCTTCATTTGAATCTTATTAACACTGATCCAGCTATCTATTCATCTATTAAAACATCAAAACTGCATTAATTCGGGTAGATGATAATATAATTGTTAAAATAATCGAAAAAAAAAAGTGTGGAAACGCCCCTGATTGTACCGATACTGTAGTAATTGATGGGCGCTGTCACCGATTTGAACACTTCTTCACTTGATTTATGGTTTGCAATCACTTGCGGCAATTTTGCGTCAGGAAATATGCAAATAAATTTATTTTGCCATTGTTGGCAACATTGTAAAAGTTGTTCTTAAAGCCATGGATGTTCCACATCGAGTCTCGTTTTTTCAATACCAGGCCGGGACTAATACAAGTGGCTAACTGTATCAGTATTCGAAACGTCTATAACTGTATAATAAAATTGCGACTTTTTCTGGACTACCATTCTGTATTTACAGATGCTTATCATCAAAGTTAAATGTAAATAGAATAGGATTTATAGGCAGGTGTTGGCGTAAGTTATACGTTGCTTTTGTGTGTACCGCTCAAGTGTTTCGAATTCATATTTATTCTGTAATATTTATTTATGTATGTACACAATTCCCTGACCATACTAGCGCAGGATACTGAGAAATTTCATTGAAAAATTTACAAAAGGTGTAGATAATGACAATCATTTAATACACACATGTAGGTGCAAGTATTACATACGTGCTAATTGACGTATTTTATATCCAATTAACGCTTTTTCAACAATTTTTTTTTCCTTCGAAAAATTCGCAATCAGTCTACATCAGTTAATTAGGCGATAACGCCTACTTTCACCGTAAAAAACCCTCTAACTACCGTGTTACTCGACAAATACAAAAAGTACAAGAGAAACTAATGGTTTTGAAAGCACTCAACAAATTGTCAACGCACGGTTGCGCCACCAGAACTTTCCAACACTTCTGCTTTCTGTAAATTTGAAAATAATTGACGAACTAATAATTTTGTTACAATTTAATCTAACACTCATCAGTTCGCGGACCCTAATGAGGGTACTGACATCGCTAATTTAAGTCAAAATTCTGTAGTAAAATGCATGAACTATACCTTGTTAAGTGGTAAAATACCCATTCCTTATCCAGACAGAAAGGTGTTTCTTGCTGTTTATTTATTGGTTGAAAATTATAAGGATGGTCTGGTAAACTAAACTCTCTGGTCAGAAAAATTATGGGTTGTAGGTTGGAGTAATTTTATGTGGATAAATTACTGGGCATCTTACTGTTGATCTTTTGTTTAAAAGTGTCAGTTGGTAAATGAAACTAAAGAAAATAAGTTTCTTTTGTTAATGTGACTTTTTCTTGTTTCTTTATTCAGTCATTTCTTATTGGATCATGTCATATTTCCATTAGCTAAGACTAGTTTATGCTAAATATTAATTAAGGTCAACAAATAACAGATTTTAGATTATTATCTGACTTATTTTAATTAATGCCGACAAATATTCATGTCGTATTAATTCCGAAATGTTTATTAACTTATGCAAAATTGCAAAAAGGCAAGATCTTAGTATTTAGAAAATTCAAATTAAAGAAAATGTCCGTTGTGAGTCCACAAAGAATCGCTCTTTGTAAATCGCGTGTATAAATGACCCAAATTCAGTGTCAGTGGAGGTTTGTGATTGAAAAATGATAACAAGTCAATTGCAAGACAACCAAAAAACCTAGCCAACAACGCGTCTACAGACAAAGATACATTTGCATGATACATACCAGATTTCTGAGCAAATTCATTGTCTACGAAATACCAAAAATTTTGGCATCTTGTTTGGTTTATGCAGCGAGTACTGAACTAGACAAAACCTTAAAAATGTGGCATAGTGTTTAGTACCTTTCAATGCGAGAGACTTGGTCAAAGACACTATCAAAAACAGGCAAATATTTGAACTGTACTCTTTTTTTTTGTAAAATTTATAGACAAGTGGTCTATATGGTGTATCGTGCGTTCTCTTAGATTAAAAAATCGAACGAAACAGTATATTGCGATGGTCAAAAAACCTGCAGTCAGATAACGGAGAAAAATATATTGTAGTGGCAAATTCGACAATAACTTCAAGAAACGCAGAATGTAGAATTAGAGATTATTAAGAAAGCAATCAAGACGAATTTATTCCACAAGCTTGTTTATATTTGAAGAACCATTAAAATCACTAAATTGTGGATTTTAGGAAGTCAAAACAAACCAAATTTTAGTAGAAGAATTGGATAAAGTGTTAGAAAAAGAGAATTGAGAAGAATCAGAGGAATAGATCGAGAAATTTTTTGCAAAAAAGAAAGAAGTAAATCTAGAATAATTAGGACTGAAATAAGAAAAAAACTTGTAAGCAATATAGATCTAAGGTGGTTGAAGCTTATAGGCTTTATCCAAAAACCCGGAATTCATTTCAAAAAACGCAGAATTTAAAATTAGAGATTACTAAAGTAATTAAGACGAATTTACTCCTACGAGCTTGTTTATACCTGAAAAAACATTAAAATTATCAAATTGTTGATTTGAAGAAGTCACAATAAACCTAATTGTAGTAGAAAAATTGAATAAGAACTTAGAACAAGAGAATCGAAAATAATCAGAAGAAGAAGTTTAAAAACTTATCGCGAAAAAAGAAAGAGATGAGTTTAGATTAATTAGGACTGAAATAAGATAAAAATCTTGTAAGCAATATATATCTAAAGTAGTTGAAGCTAGAATATGTAATTATAGGCTTTATCTAAAAGCCCGGAATTCATTTCAAGAAACGCAGCATTTAGACTTACAGATTAACAAAGTAATTAAGGCGAATTACTCCTATAAGCTTGTTTGTACCTAAAGAAACATTAAAATTGCCAAATCTTTGATTTTGATTTGTCAAAACAAACGTAGTTGTAGTAGAAAAATTGGATGAAGTGATAGAACAAGAGAATTGAGAAAAATCAGAAGAATAGAGCGAGAAATTTTTTGCGAAAAAAAAGAGGTAAATCTAGAACAATTAGAATTTAAATAAAAAAAATCTAGTAAGCAATATACATAAATGTAAAGCAGTCGAAGCTAAAATATCTAATTATTAGCTTTAACCAAAAGCTTGAAATTTATTTCAAGAAACACAAAATTTAGAATTATTAATTAACAAAGTAATTAAGACAAATTTGTTCCTACGAGCTTACTTATACTTGAAGAACTATTAAAGATTCCAAATTCTTAATTTGGAAAAGTCAAAATAAGCCTAATTTTAGTAGAAGAATTAGATGAAGAGTTGGAACAAGAAAATCGCGAAGAATCAGAGGCAAAGATTCAGATCTTTGTCGAAAAAATAAATAGAAGTAAGTTTAGAACAATCAGGATTGAAATAAGAGAAAAACCTCGTAAGCAGTGTAGATGTGAGGTAGTTAAAGCTAGAATATCTCATTATAGGCTTCAACAAAAACCCAAAATTAATATCAAGAAACGCAGGATTTAGAATTATTGATTAACAAGGTAGTTAAAAGAAATTTATTCCTACGAGCTTATTTACACCAGAAAAACCATTAAACTCACCAAATCTTTCATTTGGGGAAGGCAGAATAAACCTAATTGTTGCAGGAAAATCGGATGAAGATTAAGAACAAGAGAATCAAAAAAAATCAGAAGAAAAAAGGAGAAAGAAATAAGTCTAAACCAATTAGGATTAAAATAAAAAAAAACCTTGTAAGAAATATAGATGTAAAATAGTTGAAGCTAGAATATTTGACTATCGGCTCTAACCAAAACCCGAAATTTATTCCAAGGAAATTTTTGTTTTGGCTACTCAACTGGGTAAAAATAAGAGATATTTGATCCATATTGTAAATGATTTTCTTTTTCTCTTAAATTTACTTTCAATATTTATATTTTGCTACATGTTTTGGTCTTTTTATTGATTACAGTCATCTATGATTTCTAGTTTCTTCTATTTTGTTTGTTGTCTATTCGCTATCTTATAATCGACCAAAATCGAGGTCAACCTTTTGGTCGTTTGATGTGCCAACTGGAGATTTTCATAGCCACTCTGAAGCTTCTATCCGAGTTGGTAGAGATTTTCATGACCAATGTAGGCGAGATTGACAAAACCCGAAAGACGTATAAAATTTTTCAGAAAGTAGATCACTTCTCCCTCTTGGTAGTTGCAGCAAGCTGGTCTGCTCGGTTCGACAATGAACCGAAAGATTTTGGATCTTTGTTGGAAAAAAAATTGGTGATGCTTCATATACCATTCTTGCATGAAAATGAATAAAGAACTTGAATGATATTATTGTCAGAAATTGGCAGAAGTCAGAGGTGTCAAATAATTTTCTGACAAGAACGATTTGATGGTCAATCAAAAAAGCAAAACCCATGTAGCGTGCATTTGCAAAGAAATTTTTTGGTGATCAACCCTATTGACCCCCTGACATAGATCATAGATCTATAAACAGAAGGGAATTTAATGCGGTAATTTCCAAGAGATAATAAAAGTAAACAAACTGTATCAAAACCTACAACAAGACTTCTTTTATTTATTTTATATAATAACCGGTAACTTCATATATAATTTTGAAAGAGAAGGTTAACATATACATTACAGAATTTAAATGATCGATCAGATTACCATACTTGCATGTTACTGCAATATTAATTGTCTATATCTCATAATATTTAGAGTTTCTGTCGTTGTACTTGAAGCTTTTATACCATTTCTGGAGTAATAATTATTATCATATCATTTTACAAGTTTACAGTCAGTTTATGACACACTTAATTTGTTTTTGTTGTGTTTCTCTTTTCTTTACGAAAACTTTTCAAACTAAAACCTATAAGATTAATTAAAAACGTAACATGTGTAATAGTTGCACCAACTAAGGATATCCGGTCAAACTAAATCAAAATAGATATTCTTCTAAGCATGACGGTGGAATACCTTGGTATCTCTTGCTAATGTGAAATAATTTTTACGATTCAATTTAAATCAGTCAACTGTGACATTGTCACTATCAATTGCGGGAATTCGAAGAAAAATTTACATTAATGTACCATAAAAGTGCTATTGTTAGATAAGGAAACAGTTGTCCAACTTGCAAAATTTACATTGTCAAATTCACACAATTTACTTGTCTTGAAGGTTTGAAACTCTTCTTATTTAGAAAAAATAGCTCTGATCACGATTAATTTATTTATTACCGTGCTCTAGTTATCACCAGCCGGGAATTGTAGTGATTGTTGTAAAGTTGGTGACCGTGATCCACATAAGGTAAAAATCTGGCAAAATTTTCTATCGGTACAAACCTTGAAACATCACTAATTAGGTGCAGGTTTAATATTTCGATAGCCATCGGCTCGTTAAAATGAACAGTTAAATAAGCAGTTTTTTAGCACTTAACACACTGGAACATAACGGGGACTTGGTAAAGGGCTACACAAGAACTTCACTGTGCTGCGGTACCACTTTTACTGCAACGCACACTCGTTTGCGTACCGAGTTTTTCTCCTTAAACTCGTTATGCTTAATTGATGTATATACATGTGTTACGTTCACGTTAGATCACAGGTCACTCCAAGTTCTAATTATTAACAACAGTTTTCGATGGCAGAGTTCGCCAATAAGGAAAGTAAAACTAGTGGACTACAATGTAGAGCATTGATTACGCGCTCAAATGAACCTTTGTGTTAAATGACAGCTGATATTTTGCAAGTTTACTGCAGCTCTCTGTCTTTTTGAATAAGGATAAAACGTATTAAATTACTTTCACTGGACTAACTCATTCGTTAGGAATATTAAAAAAAGTTGAGAGTAAAAAAATTTCAAATTGCGACCCGTGAGAATATCGAAGGATCATGAAGAGTTGCTGGGATCATCTATAATATATAGCCTTTAACGCGATCTCTTCACTAATGAGTTGCTCACTGCTACCCGGGATATCATTAATCATTATGATAAATACTAAGGGATGATCCATTCTTCATCGTCAAAAATTTTACCTACACCATAGTGTGCTCCAAAACAACTTACAATACCAATTTTTGATTTTCTTGAAGCTAAATATGTAAAATCAGAATAGAAATTAGTAAGCTAAATTTGGATTTCTGTAAAACTTGTCCTCAATTGATTAAAAACATTTTTTTTAACTGGACCTAGGTTTGAACACTTGAACACCTTGAATGCTTTTGTACAGCTTAGAATGTAAAAGAAATCAACAATTAAACAATATGAACAACAATAGACACACAACTGGACAGAGGTTTGAAGACCTTTGGTGCGTTGAACATTATTGTACAATTTCAAAAATAATATAAACAAAAATAAAGCTTTACTAAGAAGAATTCGAGCTTCTACATCTAATAGAAGTAATTAGAGGTAGATTTAACCATTATCAAACACGAAAATGGCGTATTTTTCTCAAATTAGACTGAGGAGCCACACGATATATCGATAGCTTGCAATTCTTCTCTAAAAACATTTACAAGCTCATCAAAATTCTGTGGCTGATGATATTGTAAATGAAGCTGTCTCTGAAAATAGTCTTATACCTGCTCTTTATGATTAGAGTCGAGTGAACGAGCAGGCCACTGCATCCCTGTCACACGATGACGCTGAAGTTCCAAATAAGCAATTTCAGCTCATTGGCGAGCATTGTCCTCTACAAAATTAAAATCTGCAAATTCTTTGTGCAAATGGTATTGTAATAGGTTAAATAACGAAGTCGGAATACCGTAGAGCATTTATTGTTTCTTGATTTACGATGAGCAGCTCAGTACGCGACGCTAAAGAAACTCTAGACCAAACCGTCCTAAAGCCATCTCCAAAAGCAACATTTGAAGTCATGTTTTGTTCATGATATCTCTTACCACGTTTAGGCCAGGTAAAAGTACGACTGTTTGAGTGATGTCATGAACAAAACGTGACTAGAAATGTTGCATTTGGAGGTTGCTCTAGGACGGTTTGGAGTAGCGTCGCGCAGGGAGCTGCTCATCTTAAATCAAGAAACTATGAATGCTCCACGGTATTATGACTTGGTTATTTAACCCATTATAATACCATTTGCACAAGAATTTGGACCAGATTTTGTTTTTGTAGACGACAATGCTTGCCACCACCTAGATGAAATTGCTAATTTGGTATTTCAACATCATCGTGTGAGACGGATAGTGGCCTGCTCGCTTACCCGAGGTATAACCATCTTCAGAGACAGCTTCATTTACAAAATCACCGGTCACAAAATTTGGAGGAGCTTGCAAATGCTCTTAGAGAAGAATGACAATATATCGATCAAGAGTTTATTTCTTCTCTAATTTTGAGTATAAGCAGCAAGTGATTGCGTATGCAGAACATTGTGGCAGTAACCGCAAGAACCAAAAAGGAGATGAAGGAAATGTTTAAAAATTTAGAAGAGAGTGCAAGAAGGTATGGACTCGAGGTAAATGAAAGCAAGACAAAGTATATAAGAACAAACGGAGAAAAAGTACAAAGTGACCTGGAAGTGATAGAAATTATTGTTTTCAAAGAGTAGACAGATATGAGTACCTCGGGGTTACGTTAAATGAAAATAATGAAGAAGTAATGAAAATAGAAAAAAGACTAACTAAAGAAACGAAAGCGTTAGAGGCATTAAACACGGTGCTGAGAAGCAAAATAGTGTTAAGAAAAACATAAATTAGAATCTATAGAACTGTAATCTAACCAGCAGTGCGATATGGATGTGAAACGTGGATCATGACCCAAAGCACCTCGGAAAAGTTGGAAAGGTGGGAGAGTTAAGCACTAAGAAAGGAGAAGAAGACACTGGAGAAGAAGAACAAATAATGAAGTAGTGGATATATATGGATACCCAAGCAAAATCCAAAAGGTAAAGGGTTAAAGAGTGCGGTGGTTAGGACATGTGGCGAGAATGGCATCGAATAGGCACACAAAAAGAGCGCTACTGGGAGGAGAAGGAGGTAAAAGAAGAAGACGGAGACCAAAGAAGAGATGGTTGGAGATGGTTAAGAAAGATCTAAAAAGAGTAGGAGTCCGGAACTGGATGGAAGGGAGCAAGAACAGAAAAAAATGGAGGAAAAAATTGAAGTCATAGGCCCGAGGGCCTGAAAAGCTATTACATATATAATTTTGAGTATTCTGAAAAAGGTAGAAGCAGTTTATAGAGGAATGGGAGAACCGACCAGGTACTGAATGGAAAGTTATAACGGTGTAAATGTTGTTGTAATAAGGTTTATTTGTTTAAGTTTTTGAAGGAGAATATTATATCAGTTTTCTTATAGTAATAACAGTTCTGCTGATCAATCAATTTTGTTATAATTATGCAGCTTACTGCATTATGTAACTTGTGTAACAAATAATTTTAATAAAGTCATAAAAATAGTTTTTTTTAAGTAGATTTCGAAGTCTCAACACTTTGAGGGAGTTAAATCCTTTCGTATAACTCAAAAATAAGAGAAACAAAAAATAGAGATTATTAACAAGAATTAGAACCCCTAAATCAAATGGAAGTTAGTAGATCAGTTTTACCCATTAATATACACAAAAATGGCGATTTTTTCCAGTTAGAATCAAAGTTAGAAAAGCGACTAAAACAAGCTAAATGTACAAAATTTTTAAATGAAAACAAATACGAAAATAATACCTTTTTTGCGTACTAAACCGAGGTTTAAACACTTTTGGTGTGTTCAATGATTTTTGCAACCTTAAAAGACAGAAAAACAAACAGAAAAAAATATTTTAATAACAAAAGACAAGGATTTGTATAACTAATGTAACTATGTGTGTTAGTAGACTTAACTTTAAGTATTAATAAAGACGAATTTGAATCATTTTTTTTTCACCCGGACCAACCATAAAACACCTTTTTTAATTAAATTTAAAATTAGACAAGTTAAGAAACAAAAACTGCTTTTTTGAGTCAAGTTTATACTGCAATAAGAAACACAAAAGTTCCTCTTTTGAAGAGCTTCTAAATGAACCCAAAAAAAATTTGAGTAGTCTTCCGATTTCCATAAGAATGGAACACTCTCCTTTGTTGTATTTCATTGTCAGTTTTTGCGATTTGCATTTCAGTAGGTATTGTTTTCTCAGAAGCTGATCAAAGCCGCTTTTGGAGGCTGGTCAGTTTTGCATTTAGTCGTTGTTACGTGAATGTAAAGTGAGTTTTTAAATAAAATGGCGGCTAGGAAACTGAAATTTTTCTACCTAAACTGATTTATTTATGTGAACGCTCGATACTTAAATGAATAATCATGACTGAGAACTATTATGGTTTTTTATTACTTATTTTGGCTAATTGTTTTTTAATTCATGTTTGCTCTGTGTGGGCTGCAAATAGCGGTTTACCAAGAATTTTTATCAGAGTTAGGATAGTTGTTATTTTTGTTAAATTTTATATTAAAAAAAAGAGAAAACCATTGTAGGAATTCAAGCTTTGGACCTCTAACTGATTCTTATTTTGGCATTGATTTCTGTTTTTTTTTTCTTGTTATTTTCAGTTCTTCTTTCAGCAACTAATCAACTGCTTCGTGAATTCGATGCAAAAAAAACTTTTCTTCTTTTAAAGATGTAAATCATCAAGAGGAAGTTTAGATTATGCATAAATATGTATTAACAAGTCTCGTTAGTTTAAAATCAAATCGTTGAAGTCGTGACTGAAAAAAACTTCACGTTTCTGATAATTGAATTTTGAAGATGTATAAATTGAAGGTTAATATCTGCTGTATCAGCAATATCTTCGATTTGATTAAAGTGTCAAATGAAAAAAATGTGGTTCAATGAGCTGCAGATAGTCTATTATTTAGAATCTCGGTAATAAAAAAAAATTCAATTAAGAAACAGCAAATGTCAGTAAACGGTACCTATGATTAACTCAAAGGGTAATTGATAGTAATTTTGCTGCTACAGTAATTTTCTTGTGGGTGGTGCTGAAAGTAATAAAAATATGCGACTTCCCCTGATTCTTATTACATAACTCACCACTTTCTGAAACTAATTAGATAAAGCAACGGTACACACAATAGAATCGACATCATTACAACACAATAAATCGCTGGAAAAGTTAATTCACGATAGGAAGTTTTGTTAAAGTCGCATTTTTTTCATAAGACTCATTAAATTATGGCACTATCTTTGAGCTTAAGATAAGGTTAATTGAGGTTAAAACAGTTAGCTTTCTAGCTGTTTATCGACATTGTTGTGTAACTGTACAATTTGCAGATTTGATTGTTAAAACGTCACAAGTTCAACCTAATTATCAACCAATTAGCTAATCTGCTATCATTATTATTATAAATTTTCAGATTCATTTACATAATTGAGCACGCTTTTAGTTAAGTGAACATTCGCTTTAATAAAAACCGATACGAGAATGCTGGAAGGATGCTAAAATAGGTAGAAAACATGTGACCAGTTTGGTTACACCCAACTATTTTTTTTTACTTTAATCCGTTAATTAACTTTGTTGTAATCTAGTCACTGATTTGGCATACCCTCAAGACATTTTTATAAATATCAAAGAATATTCCAAAAAAATCAAAAAGAAGCCGCGATTTCACAATATCTCCTTTTGGAGAGAAAACGTTCAACAACTTTAAAGAATTTATAAAACGTCCAACTGAAATGTCAGAATTACAATAAAATCTGTCGTCTTTAACAATGTTCTACCAGATGGTTGTTAACATCGATTGCCCTCGACCTTTGGTAGGCGTGCCGGAAGATCTTTGGGTCTCTATATGTCGTTTCAGCAAAATTCCTCGCTATGGAAAAACTCAAAAAAATACACGCCTGCTTAGTTTATACACGATTTATCAAAGCTTGACTTGTTTTTCAAACGGCATTTTTCCAAATTTGAGATGAAGACAAAACTAAAAACATCAATCAAGTTGTTTTATCCTCGGTCTTCTCTAAAAAAATGCGATTTTTACTTATGAAACTACAGAAAACGTTAATTTCTAAAGAAAAATATTAAAATTATGATTTTATCAAAAAAAGTATTTCATAATAGACATCTTCAGCTAACAGAAGCGTTCAAGGCGAAAAAAGTGTTCAGACCACGGTCCGATTTAGAAAAAAATTACTATTTTTGTATTTAGGGAATGAATTCTGACCAAAATATCAAAGTAGAGTCTACTCAACTTTACTTTGTTAATTACTACTTTTCTTTCGTTTTTTAGTAACTACAAAAGCAGCATAACAGTACTAAAATTGTCCATTCCGCGGTCCGCTTTGTACGAAAATATTTTCATGACATCATGGTCATAATTAAACATTGGTGCAGTGGGTCATCAATCTAATGTTATGAAGACATGACGATACAAAACTCACAGATAATAAATTTCAATTAACACTTCTTTTCAATTCTTTTTGATTGTTTTAGGACACTCTATATAAACAGATTTCGAAAATTTCCTCTTGTAAGCGCCACGCTTTTGCAATGTTAATTAATAGCTAACATTTGTGAGACAATCACGACCAGAAGTAAGATATCTCGTTCAATAAAAATCCTCAATTGATGTAAGTCGTGTCTTTCATTGTTGTCGATACAACAACATTAATTAACCATTCAGTAAGCGCAGTGTCAATTTTTATTTAGGGTGTGTATGCGGCGCCACCAACACCTACAAGAACCTTTGTCCTATTCACTGACCTTTCCGTATTTATGACAAGAATTGTTGGTATTGGCAGTCCAGTGGTCTGTTTCAAGCCTAGCTCTTTCCAAAACTCCAGTCAAACTGTCTATCCTGGACCACTCGCGCACGTCATGGTCGTGAAACGGAGGCACTCCACCGGTACCAGGGGTTGCTGCCACCACTTCCATTGTTTAGATTGGACAAGGCGTGTTATCAAATGTTATTGACATTGACCTGAAAGAAAAATCAGATTTTATAAGTTGGTTGATTTGTGTGACAGCTGAAGAAAGTGAAGTTATGGTTGATGAATATGAAGTCGAAACTAGATCGTAAAACGATTTATGTTCTCTCTTTTATAGTTGACGCCTATGTTCCATTGTCTAAACAAGAAAAGTTTAAGAGAAAGAGATAATAAATTGAGTAAGTTTTGTGGTTCATTACGTAAAATAAACCGGAACTGATTGTAAGTGATATTTTTTGAAAAATAGGTGAATTTTAATCAAAATCATTATATCGCAGACAACCTTGTACCTTAAATAACATTTTGTGATAAATACATTGTAATAAAACATTTTTCTCATTAAAGAATTTCAAGAACAACTAGATAAAAGTATTTTTCTGTGGGTAGGGAACTAAGATAGAGCGTGTTAATAATGGTTCATCAAATCGCACCTCCAACGTACCAAATCCGGACGATATGGTGGCACGATTCGTCAACGTCTCTCTAAATGTTTATTTACGTCACTTTATGAGATGGCGGTTCTGTTTTACTCCCAGATAGTAGATGTTATCACAGTAAAGCACCTGTTTGGACAACACTTTTACACCACGTTTGGTTCTCCGGATTAAAATTCAATTATATACCTAATATGATTTAATGTACCTCTAGGAGACGTAGAGCAAACTGAATTTTTGGTGTACAGACAGCTGGGTATAAAATCCCACATATGAACTAAATATGGTCAAGACAACTTTTTACTGGCACGTTACGTTCC
This sequence comes from Tribolium confusum, assembly GCA_029207805.1. Classification (NCBI taxonomy): domain Eukaryota; kingdom Metazoa; phylum Arthropoda; class Insecta; order Coleoptera; family Tenebrionidae; genus Tribolium; species Tribolium confusum. The sequence continues at coordinate 28,356,841 of JALGAY010000006.1, read as the reverse complement.
TTTATCCAAGTATTCTCTTCTAACAAAAGCAGGTGGATATAATTTAGCCGAAGGCAAGCGATTTTTCCCGCCGTTTTGAGGAAATTTCAATACTAGGTGATTGCAGTGACCTTAGACACGCCTCATAAAGAAAATTGGAGTTTTGAACCGCAAGCCAGATTTGTGTTAGTCATGGCGACCTTTGCGCTAACAGGAAGAACAGCTAAAATAATGACAGTTCAGGTCATAGTATTGTTTTGAACTTTACATGTATTCTAACTGTTCCTCAATTACCTACCACAACTAATTAACTTTGCATCCTACATGATACCGAAGAAAAAAATCGATAACTGATCTCAGGTCGTCTTAACGAAAAAATCAGTCAAGGATGTTCTTTTAATAATACCTCTACATATATTTTATTGGTAGATTTTTTCTCGACCGCCTCGAGTGGTTAGTTAAGATCAAAAATAAAACCCAAGGAGGCACCCCTATCCATATAAATTACTCGTAAACATGTATGTATATAAGAACATGAAACTCGCTTTGGGCATCCGCTTGATTTTTTTACAAAAAAAACCTACAACCTATTAAAATCCTCTCTCGTTTGTTAACAGTCTTTTTCTAACTTAAATTATTAAATTGTTGCATAAAATCGAGAACAGAAACGGCAAATGTGGTTTTAATGATGCAATTACCGTATAGCAGATGGCTTTATCTTTTTTCATCGTCAATTAGCTTCCTTTAATTAAGTGCAAGTCTAATAAAATCTCTGAATTATATTTTCGAGGTATTGTGGGCGATGGCCTTTTCGGAAAAATCAATTTAGGAGTTTATTGGCTGCTGAAATTGCCATTTCGCAAGTCATTCACCCATACAGATTCAACAGTATAAAAGAAAATTTTAACCCGAAATCCGTTGCACATTCGAAACAATTTTCTAGTTTTTTTACCGTATCGGCCCTCAATTTTCATTGCAAAAATAAATGTGGTAATTGATTAAACAAGAATTAAAATATTTACATAAAAAAAGATTGGCACAAGTAGTTTAGAGTGCTTCAACTAATGCTAAAATCTTCTAAATAGCCTATTTTAGAAGCCAAAATTTAATGCCAAAATCTTTTAAATAGTTCTAAAAATTCATAACCCGTTAGTAAATAACCTAAAGCAAGGTAATTCGTAAGAGGATGACAATAGAAGGGTCTAAAATATGTTACAACAAACTTGTTACTATCTCCAATCTAATATCGTTCAAGTTTGTTCCGCCCATTACCATTCTTTTACGATTTACCTTGCTGTAATAGTGATTGAGATATATTAAACTTTCCATGGTAAAAGTTGTGTTTAAAAAACGAGTATGTACTTTTGCTTTTTTTGTCTTTCTTTTTCCTTCAGCAGACCTCTTTTAACCTGCTATAAAATCTTTCTTTGCACTTGTTTTTCTGTCAATTATTATTTTTTTACCAAACAACTTTTCTTAAATTCTCCTTTTATCTCTAAAAGTTGAATTTTTAAATTCTTTCAGAATCATCTTTTGTCCTTTCCAAATCTTTCCCTTCGGCAACCTTTTTTTGTATTTTTTTTATTCAAAATTTATTTTGTTCTTTGTCTACCAATTATCGCTTTTCAAATTTTTCAAGTCGTTTCTAAATCGTCTTCTGCTTTTTTAGATTTTTGTCGTTTCTAAACCTTTTTGTCATTTTCTTTGAGCAGACCTTTTTCAATTTTTCTAGAACCTTTGACTACTCTTTTTTAAACAATTGTCGTCTTTTAAATATATCTTTTTTTTAAACAAAACTTTTTAAATCTCTGCTTCAGAGAATTTTATTGCTTCCTTTCAGAACCTTTTTCTGTTTATTGGTTTATTTTTAACCGACATTTTAGGATTCTTTTATCATTTTTCTAGTCTTGTTCAAATTGTTTTTTGCTTTTTAAATATTGTTTTTCTCCAAAACTTTCCACTGTTTCTCATTTTCTAAATCGTCGTTCCTTAAATTTGTCTTTTCTTTCCAGAATTTTTTTGCTCGTTTCCAGAACCTTTTTGTGTTGTTTCTTCTTCTTACACCGGACATTTACAATTTTTTTTAAAATTTACGAGACTATAACGCATAAGATTTCTATAATTTCTTTTCAGATGGGACGCTTTGCTATGAAGATAACTTCTGATTTTTAAAATGAGTTTTAACATTAACAACTGTATGAAGCGATTCAAATCTTTATTTTGTACCCAACTAACGATTTTGAAAAGAAATTTGCACTCCTTTCGCTAGTGCTGCAAATAATCTGCTCATTCGGAATTCGTTAGGTAAATAAAATACAGAAAAACAAGACAAAAATTCTTTCTTGGTAATACAATTTATGTAATTACTTCTTTCTCATTTTTCTAAATCAATTAGATAAATCTCTAAATTATAATTTTTACATAAACAAAAAGAACATTTTGTTTCCGAGGTACGCATTTTTGAAGGCTTGTAATTTTTTTGTTTTTCAGGTTAAAATCTTGCTTCATACTTTTGAATCACCTGATATGCTAAAAGTACTAGATTTTGCGTCGTAATCACCAACAGTTGTCATAATAATCTATTTTTGCGTTATTAAATGAGCTAAACTGTGAATAATCTGTGTAATAACAATTATTGTAAACACAAATTACATCCTGCATGAAAACCTTGACGATTGTCATATAAGGGAGAGCGAAAAAAATCGCACAATAATATATTAAACAAGAATTTGATTGGAATTACTCATTATTTTTCAGGAGTGTTTTACTATTTTCAGATTAGTTAAATCATTAATCAGCATCGACGTATACAGAGGTTAATACCAATAAGTACAACATTGTCGTTTGAAAGTGCTATTTTTCATTCTTTTTCTAATTTGACAGTTTTATTATAGGTTGTTTGGTGATGAATAAATGTAATTTAATTTCAATTATCACGATACATAATCCCTCTAATTAAATAAATATTTGCTTTAAGAATTAATGCCTGAAATGCAATTATTGTCCGAATGTATTCCTATAAACAGTTCATTAAACGGTAGAATAGCTCAACTGCACTACCAGATATGCCATATTACCGTTTAAACGCGCCTTTCTGATGCAAGAATGCAGAAGGTTCAGCTAGAATCTCCTTGAAGTGATACTTTTTGTCGAAATTCAACTTTAGTAATTTAAATATGACAGAAATGAAGAGTCTTTAAGAAAAAGTATCGGTATGAAATAATGTACATTAAGGCTCGTCTCAAGGCTATCTACGAGGATTTTATTCTCACGTAGTACCAGACGTCCATAAACTGTCCACCAGTCGACTGATTTAAAATCTTTCCCGATACAAAAGCAAAAATCCTGCGGCCAACAAAACTTTAACAAGATCCAGGTAGGTAATAAATCTTCAATATTGATTTACGAGACGTTAAAGTCGAAACGACCTGATCTCTTGTAAATAACCTAAGACAATGGCCTAAACTAAGTCATTCCTCCTGAATTTTACCCAAGTCATCGTGATTAAACAAAAATCAAACAAAATGAATCGAAGGGTAGCTTCGCGGAAAAACCGTTGACTTGAAAACAACTTCCTCATCATACGACCATATTTGGTACAACATGGATCCGTTAAAAAGGTTGACCTGGAGGATCAATCATGAGGTGTTTGTTCTCGACACCCATTATCGCGGATAATGACCAGGAAGTGGTGCCTGGACTAGGTCATGGCACCGCCTCGGGAACTAGATTAATTTATACATTTATTACACTCAGCAATCGAGATGTTGCTACTGGTCTTTGCGGTCAAACAGGTGTCATTGGCCCTTTACTTCTAACCAGTACCCTTCAACCACCAAATTACCAATAGGTACTTCAACAAGAAACTACACTCGAGATCATTTGACTAAGACAGTTCTTGACTTCTTCCAAATCAAAATTTACTGTTTTTTTTGTTTCTAACAACCTGTCTTGATCGTTTGATTATTTTCAGACCCAATTTATTAACCAAGGCTGGTATCTACCCTGTCTGAACAAAAAATCAACGAAGGTAATTGAAAGTAAAGAAGTAAATGAAATAATAATGAAGAAAGAAGGTTTACAGTTTGTGCAGACGTTCTTTATTTTAAAATGCTGCAAAAACGGCCAAAGATACAAAATCTGTTATAGGAAAAAGTTGTAGAGAATTAAATTTGTACATAAAGTCTGTGAGGAAATATATTTATCTCTAATAGTTTAGGACCTAGAAACGTTTAAAGTCATATTTCACAGAAATAAACCTGATGCTTGTATTGAAAAGCAGCATTAAGCTAAATTCCGCCATTTTTACCTTTCCCCTACATATTGTAAAATATATTTTCTGTTTTTAATAAAACCAATATTATATATATTGCTCTTTAGGCCCTCGGCCCATGGCTTCAATTTTTTCCACAATTTTCCTCCATTCTTTTCTGTTCTTGCTCCCTTCCATCCAGTCCCGGACTCCTACTCCCTTTAGATCTTCCTTAACCATCTCTTCTTCGGTCTCCCTCTTCTTCTTTTACTTCCTTCTCCTCCCAGCAGCACTTTTTTGTGTGCCTATTCGATGCCATTCTCGCCACATGTCCTAACCACAGCACTTTTCGACCTTTACCTTTTGAATTATGCTTGGGTATCTATATATATCCATTACTTCTTTATTTGTTCTTCTTCTCCAGGTCTTCTTCTTCTCCAAACACCTTTCTTAGTGCTTTTCTCTCTCACCTTTCTAAATTTCCCGAGGTGCTTTAGGTCATGATCCACATTTCACATCCATATAGCACTGCTGGCTGGATTACAGTTCAATAGATTCTAATTTTTGTTTTTCTCGACACTATTTTACTTCTCAGCACCGTGTTTAATGCCCCCAACGCTTTCGTTCCTTTAGTTAGTCTCTTTTCTATTTCCATTCCTTCTTCATTATTTTTATTTACCGTAACCCCGAGGTACTCATATCTGTCTACTCTTTGAAAACAATTATTTCTGCCATTCTGTCCTATCACTTCCAGGTCTTCTTGTACTTCTCTTCCGTTTGTTCCCATATACTATATCCTGTTTTCATTTACCTCCAATTCATACCTTCTCGCACTCTCTTCCAAATTTTTAAACATTTTCTTTATCTCCTTTCTGGTTCTAGCGATTACTGTTACATCGTCTGCATACGTAATCACCTGCTGCTTACTGTAATATATTACATTCTCTGTTCTTATCCGACTTTCCCTCATATTTTTTTCCAATACCACAGAACTGTTGACATCGGGTCGCCCTGTCATACCCCTTTCGAATTGGGAACGCTTCTGTAACGCTTCCATCCACTATCACCTTGCCCGCCGAACCTAGTAACGTAAGCTTATTTGGTATTCCCAGGTTGTTTATTGCCTGGTACATCATTGTACAATCGATTGTATCGTAGGCCCTTTTAAAATCTATAAACAATATATGTAGAGACAGCTTTTGTTCGTAACAGCAATATTATTTGTATTAAATAACCAAAGGTCCTGAACTATGGTATACTTTAGATCATCGCAAATTTGAAATGTTTGTTGCAACAGCAACAAATGCCGACCAAATGTTTGTCAGTATTAAAATTTTTTTTGCAAAATTACAAAAGCAAGAGAAATAAATAAAAAACACAAAAAGCACTAAAGTGCAGGTAGGAAGACAAGCAACACAAAGTTATACAACAACTAAAAGATTTTGACAGGAAGTGGTAATCTGTGCTCTACTCTTCTGTTTTTTAACATTGTCATAAACGAAATAACTAAAGAAGTAAATGAAAAAACGAAAGGAAACCAAATAAAACACAGAAAATTTAGCACAGAATATACGTCACTGAAAATATGAAAAATCAGACATTTCCTGGATTATCCAAGCATCAATTTGCTGATTGCCCAAATGAGTAGTATATACGTAGAATTATTATAACTTTAGAGTTTGCAAAATGACTGATTTTAGCAGTCTGCTAATCGACATAACGACAAAACGAATTTCTCAATTTGACTAGTTATATTCTTCGGGTTTGCTTTAATTTTCATAATTTAATTTTTCTTTTATTACTTGTTTATCTTTTAATCTTTTCCTGTTTTAGGCAGTGCAACTTTACTAAATCTACAAAATTACAAAAACAACAAAAAAAATAAAAAACCCAAAAAGCAAATAATGGCAAAAAGTGCAGGTAAGAAGAAAACAAGACAAAGTTATACAGAAACCAAAGGATTTAGACAAGGAAAAGTATTCTTTGTTCTACTCTTTTTGCTTTCTAACATTTTCATGAACAAAATAACTAAAGAAGTAAAAGAAAAAACGAAACGAAACCAAATAGAACACAGAAAATTTAGCACAGAGTATACGTCACTGGCAATGTGAGAAATCAGACATTTCTTGGATTATCCATGCAATCTGTAATTGCCCAAATGAGCAGTGAATACGTCGAATTACTACAACTTTAGCGAGTTTGCAAAATGACTGATTTCGGAGTCTGCGAATTGACATAACGACAAAACGAATTTCTTTACTAGACTAGTTATATTCTTCGGGTTTAGTTTGATTTTCATAACAGATATGTTATTATTTGTTTTGTTATGTGTTTTTCTTTCTTTATTATTTGTTCATTTTCTAATATTTTCTGGTTTTAGGTAGTGCAACATTACTAAAAAAAAAAAAAAACATCGAAAAATGTAAAAACAAAGATTATGGTGAATTGAAAACAAAGGTATTGTGCATTTTCAAGCTAAAAATTTTGGGACCAGTTCTAGTAAACTTTGCTGAAGACAATTACAGTTTTAAGTAAATAAAATGTTTTTTTTAGTTTTGCAAACTTCACAGTTTTTATCTGTGTCAAACCGGCTTAGTCTCTGCAGGAAAAATGAACCATGGCATAAAATTGGGTTAGAGAAACTTAAAATGAACGATTTTGCACAGCTGCATTTCGCAATTCCGTCCTGTCATGATGTATATTTCACTGCAAAGCATCGATTTTTAGTTTCTCTCTTCTGTGAGGATACATTTAGCAATAATTGTCACCGATGCAATTACTGCAATCGATAGCGATTAGCGATTCACGTGGCGTGTCTATTTTTCCAGTCCCTGGAGTAAAAAAGCAATGCAGGCAGACGAGGCAAGTTCCGCAGGATAGTTCCTTATATGGACCTTACCTGACAGGGTAGCTGCTGTTTTATACGCGACTTGAACTTTGGTATTCGTTTACTAACCGGTGTGGTATACCGCTAGATTCGACAATAATTCGGACATCTTTAATCCGTATTGCATGTCTTTCAGATTAAATTTAATCCGTTGCTCTTCCTCGTATCCTTGATCTTTACATCGTTTAGAATCCACTGCAACAAATCTGGATACCCTTCGGTTCCCTAAATGGACAAACCTTGGTCAAATAAATTAGCAGCGTATTCAAACAAACAGAAAATTCCGATCACAACCATAAACAAATTTTCCCATTGTCAAGGTGCGAAAATTTCAACGTGACATGGGTTTAATTACAAGGCCTTAATAAGGTAGTTGATGGGATTAGTAACCTTCAGTGAAGATATTTTTTTAGGGAAATTCGTAAGTAAATAAATTGATTCCTTGAACGGAGAACTTGTGGTCCAACCAAAAAATAACAACTCAAGGAAACTTTTCTTGTTTCTTACATAATTACAAGAAGTTTTTCTTTGTGCGTTCAATTCTAATTTACTGGTTCATGCTTAACAAACATTTGGCTACACCTGCACCAAAATAATTTACTCAATAAAGGACTGGACTTTAGTAATTGACGAAATTCAAATCAGAAACTCTTCAAATTTGAATTTCAAATTGTTTCCGGTTTTACAAAATCTTTCAACTCATTATGCCCAAAAAAGGTGTAATTTACAAAAAGATCCTTGGTAATTTATGAAAATTTTGAAATTTGTAGATAAAAAAGTAAATTTACAATGTGTCCCACTTTCTACTATTTCTTACAATTACAGATTTGTTTAAAATTTTAAATTAGATCGTAAATAATTTAAGTAAAAACAGTTGAATTAATGAAATAAATTTCACCAAGACTACTAGTCGTTTTCTATAATTTCGGAAAGCTTCAGAAGACTTGGAGACAAAGGTGAGCTTGTGGGCGCTTTGGTTTTGTTGAATATTATATTTCTGCATGTCAGATAATATTCTGGGAATGTTTGGATCTCTTGGCAAGTGATTATAATTTTTTTTTCAATCAAAATCAGGTTTCCATATTCAGAAACCATTCGCATATTTATAATCAAAATCAGCAAGAAATTTCGTCGAATCGCTCCAAAGATAAAATGACGCAAATTAGTAGAAAACAATTTTCTTAATTAAATTTGTCTGATTCAGATAGAAGATGTCGAAAAGTCGTACCATTTTTTGATCAACCCACGGCGGTAATAAACCCGCAAATTAACGACGTGTTGAACCATTGACAAAGCCGCCACTTGGTAGAAAAAATCAACTCACCCAATAACATAACAGCAAACTCGGTCCAATTAAGCACGACTGTATCCGTAAGTACCATAAATTCAGGTACCATACGCTATTCGCACCTTTTTCAAAAACCACCAACACCAGACGCGCGCGCTGAGTCAAATGCGGTACAGAAATCGCCAAGTGCAAGTCTTGAGTTCCTCCGAAAGGTTCCCCTACCTTCCTTCCTTCCGTTGAGGTCACTCACTTAACACTCTCTGTTGATGAAAAGCCATGACCTTAGAACGAGATCAGATTGAAAATTTTCTTTGAAACAAACCCTTCAAGTTCGTTCAAAATCGGTTGGTTACTCATCAACTGATTTAGTGGATTTTTATGCAAATGGTTCTCAAGGTTGATGCTTCAAACGATTCATGCATGAAAGGTTCCAAATTTAAGAAGAAAGTTGAGGAACAAGTCCAAAAAAACTTGTTTGGGATAAGTGGCCAGGTTTAGTGAAAGACTGCCTGATTCAAGGAGAAAAGACAATTTTTTGACAAAACAAGAGTAAAAATTGCGAATTTTGAGCTTTTCTTCATCTGAAGATATGTCTAATTCAAAAATTAAATACTACACCTACAACCTCGTGTTGACAAAAGAATAATAAATCAGAATTTTGAGGTATCTCTATTGAATAGACTATTGTGTAAAAGAGATATTAAAATTTGACAAATTCAAGTAGAAATAAATCAAACAACAAATTTTTGTTTTCTCTTAATTTATTAGATTTTTATGGTAATAGAAGTTATTTTATGTCAAGGTCGTAGATAAAAATTATATCAAGTCCCCACACAATTTCTTTTATTAGTGGTGTCATGAATATCATTAGTAGAGTCTTATTTTGCCATTTTGGGTGTAGACAAGGTCTGTGGTAACTAGTTATTGTTGCAAATAACCGATGATATCAGAGATGAGAGTCATGTCCGGGACATCCTGCACAAAATTTCCTATTGGAGGAGTTTCAAAGACTTTTTATTTGAAATTTTCCAGTTGGCTTAACAGCGCGGTGAATGTTATAATAATATGTTAAATGGTTCACTAACAAGACAGACATAAGTTATATTAACACGGTGCAACATTTTATTGTTCTGTTTTCTTATTATATACAAAGTAAGAGTTTTTTTGGTCTTTATGGTCGCGATAAATTCTAGTTAAACCACCAACCATTGTCTTCTCTGATAAATCCACCCAACCTTGGACGTTTTGCGAAACTAAAAATAAATTTGGGTAGGATTGTAGACAAACCTGTGGTAACTAGAGATAAGAAGGATTAACCGGAACCAAATTGTATACTCAGTGACATTAGAAGCAATAAATTGAAGGAACAGAATGAGTAAATTTAAAGCTAGTTACAGTAACTGTTGTAACGGTTTATCTTTAACCTCTTAGTTTTTGTTAAGAAAAAGACTTATCACAGCTGATAAGTAGAAATATTTGCAGTTTTTTGTCTTCAACTACTTGTTTAAGGGTAACAATATGCCTCCAGTTCGAAGACATCAACAAAATCACCGTTTTTGCAATTTTGAGAGAAGTAGGATTGTCGCCAGTCGAGGCGTTGGTTTGTCTTGAAATTGGCCGCCTTATTGATTTTTGTATTTTTCTTTTTTTTTTTCTATTGATGTTTTTCAGGATGTTATCAAGTTCTTTCTCCTTCAGTTATAAATTTTTTCTTCTGAATATTGTTTATTCTTTTAGAATCTACATTTTTCGTCTTTTTCTTTAAATGCAGTTTCTTTTCTCAAATTTTTCTCTTATTCTTTCCAATCATCAATTTCCTTTTTTTAGAATGTTTTGTATTTTGAAAATCTTCCTTCAATTGTTTCTATCAAAACGTTATTTTGTATATTCTTCCTCTTTTGAAAGAGTTTAGACATCGTCTTTGATAGTATTCTCTTTTAATCGTTTTTTTGTGTTTTTCTGACGCTCTTTGTTTCTTTTTTTTAATGGGAACTATTTGTTTTTTGTTTTTCAAGTTTCAAGAATCTTTCTTTGTTCTCTTAAACATATTTCTTTTCTTCGCGTTTCTTTAAATTAGTTTTCCTATTATACAATAAGCGATCTTTTATTCTTCTAAAATTTACCTCAATTCCTTTTTTGTTTCTTTCAATTGTTGTTGATTTTCAAATTTTACCCGAACAGTCTTTGGTTTCTTTAGAATCTATTTGTCTTTTTTTCTAAACGTAGCTTTATTATTCTTTTTCTCTATTGCCTGTCGTTTTTTAGTTTGTCTAGAATCTTCTTTTCCTTTCAGTTGTCATTTTTTTTAAACGTAGTTTCTCTTAATTTTTTTCTCTTCTAGTAATCGTTTTCTAAGTTTTTCTAGATTCTTCTTTTTTTTCTAGTTGTCGTTCTTCAAATTCTTCTGAAGCATCGCATGTTTGGTTTGTTTTCTTCTAAACGTAGTCCATTTTTATTATTATTATTTTTTAAACATCATTTATTTTTCTAGAATCTACAGTACCTACAGTTTTTTATTTTCAATTGTAGTTTTCCTTGTTTCTTACCTCTAATCGCCAATTTTCAAGTTTTTGTGTAATTTTCTTTAGTTTTTTCAGACCTTTCTTTATTCTTGGTTTGCAAACGTCGCGGTTGGGAGCCAGAATAGCATAATGTGATGTTACTAGTCGATGTTTCTACAATTTGTTGCGAATTTCATCCTCTCATTCTTGATTCTTGATGTGAGTCTACTACTTCGCCAAAAATTAGTTCTTCTGGGTGTAACACCTCTAATATCACTGAGTATATTATCGAATCGACTCTTGTACCATGACAATACTCGACCATTCATTTGCTTTACGAATATGGAAATTGGCCTTGTAAAGGTGCTTGCTACAATTAAATCTGTCAGTTAATTAATAAACCTGAGACATTTCCGCTTAATAAAATCGTTTTAAGGTAGACACTGGATGAAATCTTAGTAAATTAACTTGTCCAAGGGTTGTCTTCATCGTAAACATTATACACCTACCTGTTTCATAGTTATTACCGTAAATAAAAACAGATATTATACTAAACTTAATTATAGATGTACTAAGATGTCTAGTTGATGTTTATAACTCGTTCTTTTTAGATTATAAAAATCTTTTTTTTCAATTTGTTACTGCAATTTTAATAAAACGCGATCATTTTCTATTAATAGGATTAATAGAAATGCACAACCTACGTTTACATTGCTTATTTCTTCTACCAGATCCAGGTGTTTAGACTAATTAAGAAGATAGTACAGGTAGATCTAGAAAATCGTATTGTTTAATCTGGAAAGATTAATGTGAGTGTCTACAAGACATTGACAGGTTGAAACAAAAACTGTCTTATTTTATTAATTTAAGTTTTAAAAATAACAATGACTTCAACATTTTGCATCTAACCATATGGTATGCTGGAATATTAACAGTTAGACTATACGATTAACGTTTCTTCCTGTACAATCAAAAGAATTGCATGTCATAAGATCATAAAGCTTGTATATTTATAAATGCTCTTTAAAATGTTATAAAGGAAATAGTCTTTGGATCTTGACAAGACTCGGAGTTTTTGAGGTGTAACTGATGTACTGGACAAGATTGGAAAAAGCTATAAATTACAGAAATTGTTGATTTTCTGATACTAAATTTACAAGATCTAGAATAATTGCTATGTTAGCTGTCAATAAATACATTTATCATAATTTTAGAATTTAAATCAGGAGTTAAGTGTCTTATCTAAGTTTGTTGATTTAAAATAGCTCATAACGCACTAGATACACCTTTATTTATAATTTGTTCAATGTCGAGATACTCTTTGATATGAGAGTTGATCTTTTAATTATTAGCATTTCATAATAACCTTCATAGTGACAAGCCAATAACTTGTAATCATTTATCTAGCGACTTTCTTAGAACTTTGAAGAAATCTATCAAATATTTATTTGTTTTTCTCTTCTATACCTACAACTTTATTATTATTTATTTCATTAATATAAACAAAATTGTTAGTGTCGTAAAAAGGAATTTTAATAGCGAGAAATACTGATTTGAATAACCAGTTTGGAATGTAATTTTGGAGCCGAAGGCAAAAGTAACAATTAATCAAAAAAACTGAATCTGAAAAAACTGTCTTTATTTTTAAAGACACTGAAAAATAACGCTCAAACAGCTACGATTCAAGAGAAAAGAAATAAACATAAAAGGCTTTAAAAGAAAGACGTTTACACAAAAAGAGAATAAAGAAAGTACTGAAAAAAACTGAAAAATTTTACAGAAAAACTTGAAAATTGACGAATGAAAATAAAAAACAACCAAAAATACGATTGAAAGTACTGTAAATTCTACAAAAATCAATACTGTTTAGAAGAAAAAGAACAAGAATGAGTGCATAAAAAATACAATGCTTCAGAAGAATTTGAAAAACAAAGAAAAGGAATAAGGACTACGTTTAGAAGAAAAAATAAGACAAACAATAATAATAATAATAATAATAATAATAATAATAATAATAAGTTTATTACCACATAAGTTTTACAAAAACATTGGTATTGTCACATGAATAATATTAAATTTAGAAAATAAAATAAACAATAGTTAAAAGTTAAAAAGTACATAGTAAAGAAATACATAAGAAAAAAAAAACTTAATTAACAGACTGCAGTTAGATATGTAATTATTGACCGCGTGTTAGATATTCTTGCAAGCTATAGAACACATTTTCAGTAAGAAACAGCTGAAGGCTTTTTTTAAATTTTATTTTTGATGCAATTGTCACAATGTCCGTAGGTAAAGAATTATACAATTTAATGCAGTTAAAATAAGGGCTATTTTCAAAATGTTTAGTATGATGGATGCTAAAATGCTTTTAAAGAATTTGAGAAACGACAACTAGAAGAAAAAGAAATTAACAAAACTACGTTTAGAAAGAAAGAACAAAGAAGTATATAGAAACGACGAAAAAACGTTCCAAAAAGACTTGAAAGTTGGTGATTAAAGAAGAAGAAAAAACAAGAAAATCTACAATAAAAAATTAAGATAAATGCTGGAAGAATAAACAATGTTTAAACAAAAAAAACAGGATAAGCTATATTGGAAGGAAAAACAACTAAAAATGCTTTAAAAAACTGAGAAAATGACAACTAAAAACAATATGAATAATCTAAAAAAAACTTTAAAAAAACCTTTTTAAATGTGTCTCTAAAATTGTATTAGAACTTTGTAAATAAATTTAAAACCGTGGAGTGACCAATAAAATTAAATCTGAGTCTGAACAGAGCTTGGTAAAGAGGGGCTTAAAAATTTTGGTTTATACTCCAACTTAATTTTTATTTCTCACATTTCTAAAAAAAGGGTAATCACAGCTTTCAAAATCACCTTATTGAGCCCCACTTATTTTTCCCTAGTGTTTTGGGTAAAAATAAAACTGCACATACGACTAAAGAAAAGAAAGTACACAAAAAGCTTTAGAAGAATTTAAACAATGACATCTAAAAGAAAATGAAAGTTCTAGACAAACAAAAATCTGCGACTAAAAGCGGAAAAAAATGAAAAACAATAAAAGATCAAGAAAACACAAGTAAAGAAAAAAAACTAAGACAAAAAATAGAAACCAACGTAAGTTCTACAAGAATAAAAAGAAGACGGTATTCGTATAATGGGAAAACAAATACAAAAAACCGCAAAAGAAAGAAATATGTTTAAGAAAACAAAGAAAGATTCTAGAAAAACAAATATATTTAAATAGTTGAAAAATAAAAGGAATTGGGATTGAGAAGAAGAGATACAAAGTGCTTCAAAAAAACTTAAAAGGAAGAAGATTAAAAAAATTAAAGGAACATTTTAAAAAAACAGAATATTTCAGAAAAAAGAAAAATCGACACTTAAAAATAATAAAGAAAAACTACGCTTGAGATATAAATGTATTAAAGAAAAGAAAAACGTGAATAAATAAATAATTTATTGGCGCTAATAACAAACGTTTTGCACACGTCAGAAGACAAATTTACAGAAAACAAATTTACAGAAGCGAGAACTAATTATGTTTGAGAAAGAAAAAAAATGTTTCAAGTAAAAGCAACTGATTGAAAAAGCAACTATTAAAAGAATATAAGAAGGAAAATTTGGAAGGAAAACAGATACCGTGTGATCTTTTATTTTATAGCGAATTAATGACATCTTTAAAGTCACTGTTTATAAATTCTTCTAAGGAATAGATTGCCTTTTGAGTTAAATAAACTTTAATTTTTTTAAAAACAATTTCCCTGGCAAAGTAGAAATATTTTTAGGAATAATATTGTAGAATTTTATGGCATAGTAATTCACCGAATTTCTAGATCTAGTAAGTCGTAAATTGTTAAAAAATATTGTATGAGATCTAGTATCATATTCTTGAAACGAGCTTATTAATGGATATTTTTCCTGATTATTAATGATGTGCTCGATACATTGGTAAATGTACAAAGACGGGAGAGTAAGAATTTCTAACGACTTAAACTGAGGTCGACAGTCTTCTTGATAACCAATACTTACAACTATTTTTACTGCTCTTCTTTGTAGTTTAAACAATCTAGTGAGGGTTGGAGAATGTCCCCAAATTAAAATGGCATAGGTTAGATGACAATGTATCAAAGCATAGTATGAAATACGTAAATATTTGGCCGACAGGCTACTTGACAAGAATCTAAGAAGATAAATGTTTTTTGAAACTTTGTTTCCGATGTAGTCACTGCGAATTCCAAGTTAGCTCTGCATCTACATACACACCTAGGTATTTTGTCGAATAGTTATAATTGTTGTTTGTAATATCACCATTTTTTCAGGAGAATATCATTTCTACTATTTTTTCTATGATAATCTGCAATAAACCAATCATTTACTTTAGATACTAGAAGTAAATTTTCAGCACCGACAATTTTACCACAACTTCCTAAATTACCAATTACCGTGTCATCTGCGTAGAGGCCTGTGTTAGCGTTATATTGTTTAGATATGCTGGTAGGTCATTTATATATAATATGAATAAAACTGGCCCTAAAATCGATCCTTGTGGGACACCGCAGCTTACATCACAAGTCTTCGATGTTATGCCATTTATGTTTACTAACTGTTTACGGTGTTGTAGGTAGCTCATTATTAGATTTACGCTGGATGGGTGAAAATTGTAGTAATAAAGTTTTTTTACCAAAATTTCGAGCGATATACAGTCAAAAGCTTTTGTTAGATCTCGAATGCTGGATAGATAGCATTCTTTTTTTTTTCGAAACTTTGAATAATTTTATCAATGACATCAGCAATTGCTGTAGTAGTTGAACGTTTCTTACGAAAATCGTGTTGACAATTTGAAAGTATGTTGTTTTTGTCTAAATAAGTTGAAATTTGTCGGAATATTTTTGATATTACTGGTAACAACGTAGATTCTAGAAGAACAAAACATGAATAAACAATATTTAGAAGATAAAAACTACAGTTGAAAGAAGATACCTACTTGAGAAAAACCTGAAAAACGTCAATGAAGAAAACGAAGAGTGTAGAGAAACTTAAAAAACGACGACTAGAAAAAAAGAAACGTTGACATAAAGAATAAAAGAAGACCATCAAGAAAGTCAATTTAAAAACGAAATGTGAAGTAAACATTCTAGAACTTTTAAGAGATCTGGAAAAAAGAGTAATAATTATTGAGATAGAAAAAGAAAATCGAAAACAATGATTTTAAGTATATATATTTTGAGTTCAATCAGTCTGAATCTGAGTAAAGAGTATAGTGGTTTAAAGACAGCACTAATTTTTTGCAAATTGTATTGTTGAGAGAATGACGAGTTCTTCAACAAGAACAATGTCATGACTTCCAAATTAATCTGATTTAACATCTTCTCATTGATTTACTATAATATTTTCTGCAAAAATGAGAGAACATTAAATATTGGAAACTTAGAACAATAAAAAAATATTTCTGTAAATACCTACTAGTAAAAAGTCTAATAAATTTCTAAATTAAGTTTCTTTAAAACTTGTGATAGAATCCATTAAACTTGCCATTTAAAATAATGAATTTGATCCAATTCTGGTAAGTGAAAGCGTTAATTTATTGTACAAGTCAGCATCTAATGAGTTTTTATGTGCATACAAATTATTTCAGCTCATTATTGTACGTGCTAGATGAGAAATAAAGGTGAAATGTTTAACCTCACCAGCGATTAATTACAAAAATAATTTCGCCGGCAACATCAAAAATTTACGACATTATTGGCATTTAACTGGCGCCAGAAGAACCAGAAATAGTAGCTAAAAATGAGGATTCTGGTGGAAGCTTTTCGCTACTGATAGACTTGATCTAAATGATTCTTTAGGGACTCTATTGTTCTACAGCGAAAGAAAACTTCTTTTGTTCTCTTGATTTTTATTTAACTTTCTCTGTGTCGTCAATTTTGTTTTCCAATGACGTCAGGAATTCGGAAAATCAACAATTCCTCGAGGAGTCAATCCGATGACTTATCAAATATCTATCTGAGAGTGTAGGTTTCAGACTGTTGCCCCCTGAACATCGACCTTGGGCCAATTCACTACACCTACCCACATTGACGACCACGACTTTTACTAAAGGAAAGTGAATAAGGTATCCAGTTGCATACGTGCCCAATAATCTCAAATTAACAAATTTTGACTTAACGGGTCTTTTCTTTCACTCAAATAATAAATCTAAAATGATTCACTTAGCGAACTCGATAATTAGATAAGTTGTGCAAAATACCGGTATTTTGGCAATTATGACTAAACCAAAAATTTCGCCATATTTTGTAAAAACACCGGATGCTAATACTGTTAGAATTAATTAAAAGAACGTGATGAAATAAAAACTCACCTGACCAAACTGGCTTAAGACCTGCTAAGTTTCACCACACGACACTTTTTCACAATTTTCGCGTCTTTTCCGAAATGTCGCGCTTCTAGCTGACTGAAACGCAGCTGAACTTGGGTAAGCCAGTTCTAAACTAAGTTGAAGCCTTCGACAAGAAAGTCAGTCACCTAACCTGAGACAAAAACTAGTTGTATGCGGTGTCTCCAATAAGTTTACTCGATTTCAACGATCGACAATAAGACAACGGGTTGAGGCTGACCCGAATCAGACCCTTTGCGTTTATTTTGTAGCATAATGTACACTTTTCAAAACGCTACGGGATTTGGGATACAAAAAAGTGTTTTGAATAATCTGGTGTTTATTATTGGGTACTGATTGAATTAAACTGCCTAATCTTATTAAAATCGTTGACTTGTGAGATTTATTATCACGTTTTGGTTCCTTATTGTAAACAATACGTAAAAAAAAATCTTCCTTTCCATATTAAGTATTCGTTCTTTGTTCATTCTTAGAGAGGCTTCTTTTGTATGTCATATTTGGAGCTTCAGGTATTTAATATCTTTCAGTTTTAAACAGTAATTACGTAGAGAAAAGTAGTATGGAAATTAGATTAAATCATTAATCATTAAGAATTGACAATAAGATTTTTTTAAATTATTAAGTTTCTTCTTAGATTATCAAAAATTTTAAACTTGTGTTGTTTTTGGATTGCAAAACCAAAGTGCAAAATTGATTTTATAAATATTTGACGTAATATTTTTGCTTTTTTTTTAAATTACGAATTTTTGAAATTTTATCAAAGTATGACAAGTATTTAATTTGTTGATTTTGCGTAATATTGTAGAAAATCGCGAGTGCAACATTAAATTTTACTTAACATTTTTAATTTTGACTTTTAGTAATTTTTTACAATTTAAAGATCTTGAAAACTTTTTTAATTTTTTTAAACCAATGTACAGATTTAGAAATCTTTGGTAATCTTTAAAAAAGAGAATTTGGTAAATTAAAGACAGTTTAAAAACATTTAAAAAGGCATTAATTTACTTTAGGTTTTAAGATGTTTTGATTTTTTGAACTAATTAGGGTTTTTTTATTTTTCAAACTTTGGCGATTTTCGAAAAAATGGTCAATCAGTATCAAACCTTTATAACATATTTGTATAAAAAACAATTTAGAAAATCTGTTGATAACTAGAAAGGTACAAAATTCAAGCTGGTTTAAACGTTATGATTTTTTTTTAATTTTCTAGAAGGTTTTTTATTTAAAGAAATTAATAAAGTTACTGATGGCTTAAAAAATTTGAGAAAAATTTACAAAATTGAGGATTGCGACATCTTTTGTTTGGTATAAAATTTACTAAAATCGGATTAATAGTTCCGGAGAAATCCAAGAAAAACTTTTTTTTTGTATCAAATTGTGATTTTGACAATTTTAAATAGTCTCAACTTCTAAACCAATAAACCAAATTGCAAGAGCTTTATAACGTTTAAAAGAGCTTTCAATAAGCCATCAATTACATATAAAAAAACTCTGTTTTGTTCGACAAAAAATCTCCATTTTTAAGGAAAGCTCATCACTAAAAAGCACTAATCAAAGTTTTTATATTTGTAAACAAATTGCTTTAAAAATAAACTGATTTTACCTAAAATTATCTGAGGATTACGAATTTAACATTAGTTTTTAATTAAAATTTTTATTTTTTTTTATTTTTTCATATTTATTTTTGGTAAGTAAAGTAGAAATTTTTTAGCGTTTTTGAATAGCTGTAACTTTTAAACAAGTTGATCGATTTTGAAAAATTTGGCAGCACTTGAAAACGTATTACCTAGTGGACCAAATGCGTATAACAAGTTTAACTTTAGGTTTTGAAATTTGGAGAAATTTTTTTTTGAACTACTCTTATCAGGTATTTCAAATTTTGGCGATTTTTGAAACAATTGTTATTCAGAATTAAAGTTTTTGTCATATTTGTATAAGAAATGATTAGGAAAATCTGGCAATAGCTAGAAAGGTACAAAATTCAAGCTGGTTTAGACAATATAATTTTTTAAAAATTTTTATTGAAGGTTTTTTATTTGCAGATATTGACAAAGCTACTGATGTCTTCAAAAAATTGAAAAACAATCACAGGATTAAGGATTGCAACGTCTTTTGTTTGGTATAAAATTTATTAAGATCGGATTATTAGTTCCGGAGAAATCCGGAAATAAATATTTTTTTTGTGTAAAATTGAGATTTTGACAATTTTGAATAGTCTCAACTTCTAAACCAATAAACCGAATTGCGAGGGCTTTGTCACGTTTAAAAGAGCTTTCGATAAGGCATCAATTACATATAAAAAACTCTGTTTTTTTTGAGAAAAAATCCTCATTTTTAAGGAAAGCTAATCACTAAAAAAACACTAATCAGCGTTTTACATTCGTGACTGATCTTACCTAGAATTGTCTGAGGATTACAAATTTAACATTAGTTTTTAATTAAAATTTTTATTTTTTTTATTTTTAATATTTATTTTTGGTAATTAAAGTAGAAATTTTTTAGCGTTTTTGAATAGCTGTAACTTTTAAACAAATCGATCGATTTTGAAAAATTTGGCAGCACTTGAAAACGTATTACCTAGCAGACCAACTGCGTATAACAAGTTTAACTTTAGGTTTTGAGATTTGGAGAAAATTTTTTTTTGAACTACTCTTATCAGGTATTTCAAATTTTGGCGATTTTTGAAACAATTGTCATTCAGAATTAAAGTTTTTGACATATTTGTATAAAAAATGATTAGGAAAATCTGGCAATAGCTAGAAAGGTACAAAATTCAAGCTGGTTTAGACAATATAATTTTTTAAAAAATTTTATTGAAGGTTTTTTATTTGCAAATATTGACAAAGCTACTGATGTCTTCAAAAAATTGAAAAACAATCACAGGATTAAGGATTGCAACGTCTTTTGTTTGGTATAAAATTTATTACGATCGGATTAATAATTCCGGAGAAATCGGGGAAAAACTATTTTTTTCGGGTCAAATTGAGATTTTGAAAATTTTGAATGGCCCTAACTTCTAAACCAATAAACCAAATTATAAGTGTGGTCACGTTTAAAAAGCTTCTAATAAGCTATCAATTACATATAAAAAATTCAGATTATTTCAAAAAAAAAAAAATTTTAATGAAGCTCAATTAGAATCCGACTAACCAGAGTTATTATATTTGTAACAAATTGCTCTAAAAATAAGCTAATCCTACTTAAAATTATCTGAAGATTACAAATTTAACATTGGTTTTTACTTTAAGCTTTTAGTTTTTTATTTTTCGGCAATTATTTTTGGTAATTAAAGTCGAGATTTTTAGCGTTTTTGAATAGCTCTAACTCTTAAAAAAATGTATCGATTTTTAAAATTTTGACAGCATTTAAAAGAAGATTAGCTGGGAAATCGAATGTCTATAAAAAATTTTACTTTGAGTTTTGAGATTTCTCGAATTTTTTTTTAAACTACTCTTTCTCAGGATTTTCAAAGTTTAGCGTTATTTGAAACAAACAGCAATCATAATTTGATTTTTATAACATGTTCTTGTAGAAAATGATTAAGTACATCTAATATTAACCAGAAAAATGTATAATTTCCGACAGTTTAACAGTTATCAATTTTTTTACATGTTTTTTTATTTGTAGATATTACGTAGAAAATTGTAAAAACTAAAAACAGTTTTCTAAAAATCTTTAAATTTATGAAGAGGTCTTTAATCACCAAACATTTATTTTTTTAAAAAATTGCTTTAACAATGTTCTTATCTTACGTAAAATGGCCTAGAGTTTGCGAGTTAAATTTTTTTTTTTCACTAAGCTTAAACCAAAACCCATTGGTTTTTAATTTTATTATTGAAACAAAAACTATAAGAAAAATATATTTTAATTTAAAATTATAACATTTTTGTGTTGGTATGTCTGTACTATTAAAAAAAATTAAAATTTTTAAAATTATTGAAATGAGAAGTGGGTATGCAACACATTATGCAGCAAAGTTTACTAATATGCCTAGATTCTTATTATTTAATTTTGTTTATTGTATTAATTGACAATAAACAATTTATTTTTAAAATTATTGTTTTTGTAATTATTTTTTGTATTAAATATATTTAAATATAATAGTTTATATTTTTTCAAATTTGAGCACTAATAAGTAGAGCTCTACACTATTATTTACAACGTTATCTGATAGATGGCGCCGTAACTGTTTTGCTTTTCAACCAATAGAAACCGAATTATTTGACAGTTGGCAGTTGTTTTTAAGACACGACAAGAAATTTCAAACGAAAAAATAACGGTCATTGCTTGTTCGTATTTCGTGTTGTGTAACTGATGGCTTTACTAATTTTATATTTTTATTAAGAAAGTTTAATCACTAATGGAAGATTTAGCCGAATTTTTAAAGAAAAAATATTGCGGTTTGTACAAGAAACAGAACGGGACATTCAGCACATTGGTAGATAAGCGTGTGAACGACATGAATGAAAAGCGGAAAAACACGCGTCATGAGACTGTTTTTGCAAAACGAAAGATTCCCCCTAACATGTCTCCAGTGGTAACCCCAGTCCCCAAAAAAGAGAAACCCCAACCCCCCAAGGAACGACCACCGAGCAAACGAATGGAGATGCTGATGAAATGGCGGACAGAAAGGGCACAACGCAAAGAAATGGAGCGGAAAACAGCCAAGCCCGTTTTTAAAGTGGCACACGTGCCTGTAGATATCGGTCTTCCGAATTTAGACACAGTTAATACGCAAATCAAGGGAGTACCGTTCAAGTCGAAGTTCGCTCCTCCCAACCACAAATTTAAGCCACCTGCCAATATTAAGCCGATTCATTTAAACAATAATCAACCCAAAGGTAGGACTGAGGAATTGACACAGCATCGAATGGTTACGAGGTCCCAAACCAGGACTGCTGTACCACCCGAGACTCAAAACAATAACAAACAAAAAATTGAAACATCGTCTAATAGAGCTGGAGCGACACCCAAGAAAGTTAATCCGACAGCTAAAAAGACTGAAGCGACAATAAAAAAAGTTAAAGCGACACCAAAAAAAGCAAAAGCGACGCCTAAAAAGGTTGAGGCTACACCCAAAAAGGCTGTTAAAGGGACACCTAAAAAAGCTAAAACGAAAAAGGAAGTGAAAACTGTCGAAAAAGAAGAAAACAAGGAAAATCTGTAAGTTTTACAACATTCATTTCCGGTATTTTGAATTAGCCAATGGCAGAATCGTGTTACATTATTCAATTGTTATTTAACCAATAGAAAAATTTAAAAAAGGCTGTTGCTAGGCAACGCTCAAAGTCGCGTCAATTTGAAATTTTGAGGAGATCTGGACTGTCGTCAAAATTTAAATAGGTAAAAAGGTCATTAGAATTTTTTTTTTATAAATCGGGGGTAAACGAAATTAGGCTCACCCCTTTTTTAATACAGTGCTCAACAATTGAAATGGAACACCCTAAAATTTTAACACAGTTTAAAGTCTTGTAACTCTTGCAAAAATTTATTAATTGAAATGATCTTTTTTTTTCTGGATAGCACATTTCTTATACTTTAAGATGTTTAATAACATAACAACACCACCAACAATAGATGTTTCACATAAAATTATAAAAAGTAGGCTATTAAACTCAGAATTTAACGAATGTTATCTCATCTAGGGGTGGTCGTAGCCAAAAGAAATTTCGACAGTACACTACTGCCATTAAAATAATACTATGTGATTTTTTCAGAATTTTATTTTGATGGGAACAGCCCCAAACTCAAGATATTCACTGCTTATTTCAGCATATTCTAATCTTTATTCTATAAAAACTTACCCCTTTGAAGTTATCATCACTAAACTTAGGGAAAAAATTAAAAATAAATTATTAAATATTATTGTTTATTTAAAAATACCAAATTTACTCACACCCGTAAAATACCCTTATGTTAGGGATGGAGGGAAGGTTTGTGCGACTATAAGATGGTTGTTCCTTAAATTTGGCAAAATTCGGAGCACTCCTTCACAGTTAGATCCGAAAGACAGAAGCTTACAGGAAAATTTTTTTTGGTCTGAACAGATTACAAATGTGGTCTTTTGGGCTAATTTCAAGGTGAGATAATACCGGTAATATTATCGTTTCTATGGAAAATTACAAGAATTTTTGGGAATGTAATTGGTGCTTGCTATAGAAAAGTATTAAAATTCGCTGTAATACCGGTAGTATCTCAACTTGAAATTACATAAATATCTAAAATTAGTAAAATTTCACCGGCTTTCAAGTAGTAAGTCGTAGGTAAATTGTCACCTTTGGAACTCAAAATTAAAAGGGTATTTTTCCTGTTATCATTTAAAAAATCTTGCTTTTGACTCCGCATGTTGCTGCTATCAGTTTTTAAAATATTGAGCAATTTACTTGGTATTTTAAAGGGCGAATTTATTTTTTTCTGGGCACCAATGAGTTGCTACAGAACTTGTTTTACCTGTAATTTTTAGTAGCACTATAAAAATCATAGCATTTTATTAATAATTACAATTTTTTTTAGCGCCTCATCGTTGTTGTCACCCGACTACCCCATCGACAATCTAAATTCAAGCGAAAGTGACGTAAAAACCCCCCAACGGACTGATCCTCCACTGTATATAAGTCCTTTTGTGACTGTATCACGCGGCAAAGACAGTGCTCGAAAAGAATTTGAAGCACGAAAATCAAGACAAGTATTTTCTGGAAAAAAAGATGTTCCTGCAAATTCTTCACCCTCAGCAGGTGCTGCCTATTTTACGTGGCTTCTGAATAATGAGATTTTACGGTTACAAGAATTTTGTAATCAATGGACTAAATATAAGGTGATTTTGTTAAGTTTTGAAAATAAAAACTGATTAAATTTCTTTCAGACTGATATAGAGCCTCCGGAAGAAGCTACTTCCATGATTGATGTAGCAATAGGCCAAACTAATCTCTTAATTAATAAAAAATTTGCACAGTTTAGAGGTTTGATTGAAAAATGTAGTGAAATAGATGCAGAAACGCCGGTCTCGTGTGAGGATTTACATGGGTTTTGGGATATGATGAATATACAAATTAATAATTTAAATAAGAGATTTGAGAATTTAGATAATCTTAAAGCAAATAACTGGCAGGAAATTATACCAGAAGTGAAAAAAGTAGTAACGAAGAAAAAAAATGTAGCGCCAAAGAATGATAAAGCTTCTGCTTGTCTGAGAGAAGCAATACAAGCTGCTCGCAAAAAGAAACAAACCGAAAAAGAAAATAATTTTGATATTGCTGTTAAAACACCAATAAATAAAAGATGTAGTAATAGAATATCGATGGTGAAGTCGGTGGAAAAGAGTAAAAGACAGAGTTCACCTGGTCTTATGATGATGAAAGTGGCTCAATTTGCAAAGAGTGTTGAGGTGAGGGTTAATTAATTCGTGTTGTAATTAATTGGTAAATTTTAGACACCTGGGAAAAGTATACTAAAGGATGTGTCAATGAAGTCGAATCAGGAAAGCAAAACAAAAACAGTGTTGTTTTACGACGACATTAAAGATAAGGTTGATTCTGATTGCGAAATGAATAAAGGTTTTTCTGGTATATTTAATTTGTCTTATTAATTATTTTTTTTTAGGTAAAACACCAAAGCGGCGGTCTGTGAGACTGTCGAAAAATATACTTTTTTAATGTTTTTTATGAATTTTTAAGTAAAAAGTTAATTTTGATCTATGTTTTTATTATTGTATACTTTTTAATAATAAACTTGTATTTTTTTATATGAATGGATGCAGTTTATGTATTTAATTTAATATTAAGAGCTCGTGGAATTCTCTGTGGGGGACTTTTTTTGAAAAAGCTGGTATATTAACCAAAATAAGTAATGTCTATTCCAATTAAAAACAATCAGCAAGAATACAATGGATTGTGTGATTTCTGTGTTAAATAGATATGAAATTGTAAAGATAAAAGTATAAAAAATATATTCTTCAAAATTAACACAATATTTGTTGATTGCTTTTACTTGGAGAGGTCATTTATTTTTTTTGGTACTGTGTGTACATAATATGCCTGAATAAAGATGACAGTTTTAAAGCGAATATTTTTTCAATAGGTAGATACATTTTAAAATGAAACAATTTTATTAAATTCATAAAATTTTCTTTAAAGCAATATGTTATAACTTATAATACATATTATGTCACAATATGATCTAAGAAAAAAAAGATCTATATTTTTCGTACAAATTTGTTTAAATACTATTTACAAAAAAATTATAATTGGATACTTAAAATTATTTATGTAAATTTAAAATAGCAAGGCCTCTTGAAATTTTAAAATTAATTATTAATTTTATTGGTGATGTTCTATTAATTCACTAGAAAGTATTTTCAAAAATACAGAAGAATTAGATCTATTATAATTTTACTACTAATTAGAACAAATAGGATTAGGTTTAATATTTCAATAAATAAATCTAACAATATTGTATACTATCACGGTACTTAATTAACTTTAAACAAATTATGTAAGAAACAAAATAAGATGGACAATAAAATGACTATTTTCAATTTTTATAAAATGAAGAAATGCTTAAAAATAAAAATTAATTACATGATAAAAAACTATTACAAAAAGTGGCCAAAAAGCATTTTTTAAGTTTGTTCCGTGAGAACCTGGAAGTACAGGAATTTGCGTAACATTAGGGTTTATTGTAGCTGCAGTTGTGGTTGAAGTTTTAGTCGTGGATGTAGATTTGGATGTTGAAGTTGTTGGCGAGGTTGTAGTTGAAGTTGTAGTTGAACTAGTGGTTTGTGATGTAGTTGTTGGACTAGTCGTTGGTGATGTAGTTGTTGGACTAGTCGTATGCGATGTAGATGTTGTACTAGTCGTTGGTGATGTTGTAGTTGAACTAGTCGTATGCGATGTAGTTGTTGGTCTAGTCGTTGGCGTTGTCGTAGTTGTAGTAGTTGGCGTTGTCGTAGTTGAACTAGTTGTAGTAGGCGTTGTGCTTGTTGGTGTTGTCGTAGTTGAAGTAGTTGTAGAAGTTGGCTTTGTCGTAGTCGAACTAGTTGTAGTAGGCGTTGTGCTTGTTGGCGTTGTCGTAGATGAACTAGTTGTAGTAGGCGTTGTGGTTGTTGGCGTCGTTGTAGTTGGAGTAGTTGTGGTTGTTGGCGTTGTTGTAGTTGAACTAGTTGTAGTAGGCGTTGTAGCTGTTGGCGTCGTCGTAGTTGGAGTAGTTGTGGTTGTAGGCGTCGTCGTAGTCGAACTAGTTGTAGTAGGCGTTGTGCTTGTTGGCGTTGTCGTAGTTGAACTAGTTGTGGTTGTTGGCGTTGTCGTAGTTGAACTAATTGTACTAGGCGTTGTGGTTGTTGGCGTCGTTGTAGTTGGAGTAGTTGTGGTTGTTGGCGTTGTTGTAGTTGAACTAGTTGTAGTAGGCGTTGTAGCTGTTGGCGTCGTCGTAGTTGGAGTAGTTGTGGTTGTAGGCGTCGTCGTAGTCGAACTAGTTGTAGTAGGCGTTGTGCTTGTTGGCGTTGTCGTAGTTGAACTAGTTGTGGTTGCTGGCGTCGTCGTAGTTGAACTAGTTGTGGTTGTTGGCGTCGTCGTAGTTGAACTAGTTGTGGTTGTTGGCGTTGTCGTAGTTGAACTAGTTGTGGTTGTTGGCGTTGTCGTAGTTGAACTAGTTGTAGTAGGCGTTGTGGTTGTTGGCGTCGTCGTAGTTGAACTAGTTGTAGTAGGCGTTGTGGTTGTTGACGTCGTTGTAGTTGGAGTAGTTGTGGTTGTTGGCGTTGTCGTAGTTGAACTGGTTGTAGTAGGCGTTGTGCTTGTTGGCGTTGTCGTAGTTGAACTAGTTGTAGTAGGCGTTGTGGTTGTTGGTGTCGTCGTAGTTGAACTAGTTGTGGTTGTTGGCGTTGTCGTAGTTGAACTAGTTGTGGTTGTTGGCGTCGTCGTAGTTGTGGTTGTTGGCGTTGTCGTAGGTGAACTTGTTGTGGTTGTTGGCGTTGTCGTAGTTGATCTGGTTGTGGTTGTTGGTGTCGTCGTAGTTGAACTAGTTGTGGTTGTTGGCGTTGTCGTAGTTGAACTAGTTGTGGTTGTTGGCGTCGTCGTAGTTGTGGTTGTTGGCGTTGTCGTAGGTGAACTAGTTGTGGTTGTTGGCGTTGTCGTAGTTGATCTGGTTGTGGTTGTTGGCGTCGTCGTAGTTGAACTAGTTGTGGTTGTTGGCGTTGTCGTAGTTGAACTAGTTGTAGTAGGCGTTGTGCTTATTGGCGTTGTCGTAGTTGAACTAGATGTAGATGTTGGCTTTGTCGTAGTCGAACTAGTTGTAGTAAGCGTTGTGCTTGTTGGCGTTGTCGTAGATGAACTAGTTGTAGTAGGCGTTGTGGTTGTTGGCGTCGTCGTAGTTGAACTAGTTGTGGTTGTTGGCGTTGTCGTAGTTGAACTAGTTGTGGTTGTTGGCGTTGTCGTAGTTGAACTAGTTGTGGTTGTTGGTTTCGTCGTAGTTGAACTAGTTGTGGTTGTTGGCGTTGTCGTAGTTGAACTAGTTGTAGTAGGCGTCGTAGTTGTTGGCGTCGACGTAGTTGGAGTAGTTGTGGTTGTTGGCGTTGTACTAGTTGTAGTAGGCTTTGTGGTTGTTGACGTCGTCGTAGTTGGAGTAGTTGTGGTTGTTGGCGTTGTCGTAGTTGAACTAGTTGTAGTAGGCGTTGTAGTTGTTGGCGTCGACGTAGTTGGAGTAGTTGTGGTTGTAGGCGTCGTCGTAGTCGAACTAGTTGTAGTAGGCGTTGTGCTTGTTGGCGTTGTCGTAGTTGAACTAGTTGTGGTTGTTGCCGTTGTCGTAGTTGAACTTGTTGTGGTTGTTGGCGTCGTCGTAGTTGAACTAGTTGTGGTTGTTGGCGTTGTCGTAGTTGAACTAGTTGTGGTTGTTGGCGTTGTCGTAGTTAAACTTGTTGTGGTTGTTGGCGTCGTCGTAGTTGAACTAGTTGTGGTTGTTGGCGTTGTCGTAGTTGAACTAGTTGTGGTTGTTGGCGTTGTCGTAGTTAAACTTGTTGTGGTTGTTGGCGTCGTCGTAGTTGAACTAGTTGTGGTTGTTGGCGTTGTCGTAGTTGAACTTGTTGTGGTTGTTGGCGTCGTCGTAGTTGAACTAGTTGTGGTTGCTGGCGTCGTCGTAGTTGAACTAGTTGTGGTTGTTGGCGTTTTCGTAGTTGAACTTGTTGTGGTTGTTGGCGTTGTCGTAGTTGAACTAGTTGTGGTTGTTGGCGTTGTCGTAGTTGAACTAGTTGTGGTTGTTGGCGTCGTCGTAGTTGAACTAGTAGTAGTGGGCGTTGTGGTTGTTAACGTCGTAGTTGGAGTAGTTGTGGTTGTTGGCGTTGTCGTAGTTGAACTAGTTGTAGTAGGCGTTGTGGTTGTTGCCGTTGTCGTAGTTGAACTTGTTGTGGTTGCTGGCGTCGTCGTAGTTGAACTAGTTGTGGTTGTTGTCGTTATCGTAGTTGAACTAGTTGTAGTAGGCGTTGTGCTTGTTGGCGTTGTCGTAGTTGAACTAGTTGTAGTAGGCGTTGTGGTTGTTGGCGTCGTCGTTGTTGGAGTAGTTGTGGTTGTTGGCGTTGTCGTAGTTGAACTAGTTGTGGTAGGCGTTGTGGTTGTTGGCGTCGTCGTAGTTGAACCAGTAGTGGTTGTTGGCATTGTCGTAGTTGAACTAGTTGTGGTTGTTGGCGTTGTCGTAGTTGAACTAGTTGTGGTTGTTGGCGTCGTCGTAGTTGAACTAGTTGTGGTTGTTGGCGTCGTCGTAGTTGAACTAGTTGTGGTTGTTGGCGTCGTCGTAGTTGAACTAGTTGTAGTAGGCGTTGTGGTTGTTGGCGTTGTCGTAGTTGAACTAGTTGTAGTAGGCGTTGTAGTTGTTGGCGTCGTCGTAGTTGAACTAGTTGTGGTTGTTGGCGTTGTCGTAGTTGAACTAGTTGTAGTAGGTGTTGTGGTTTTTGGCGTCGTCGTAGTTGGAGTAGTTGTGGTTGTTGGCGTTGTCGTAGTTGAACTAGTTGTAGTAGGTGTTGTGGTTGTTGGTGTCGTCGTAGTTGGAGTAGTTGCGGTTGTTGGCGTTGTCGTAGTTGAACTAGTTGTGGTAGGCGTTGTGGTTGTTGGCGTCGTCGTAGTTGAACTAGTAGTGGTTGTTAGCGTTGTCGTCGTTGAACTAGTTGTGGTTGTTGGCGTCGTCGTAGTTGAACTAGTTGTAGTAGGCGTTGTGGTTGTTGGTGTCGTCGTAGTTGAACTAGTTGTGGTTGTTGGCGTAGTCGTAGTTAAACTAGTTGTGGTTGTTGGCGTTGTCGTAGTTGAACTAGTTGTAGTAGGCGTTGTGGTTGTTGGTGTCGTCGTAGTTGAACTAGTTGTGGTTGTTGGCGTCGTCGTAGTTGGAGTAGTTGTGGTTGTTGGCGTTGTCGTAGTTGAACTAGTTGTAGTAGGCGTTGTGGTTGTTGGTGTCGTCGTAGTTGAACTAGTTGTGGTTGTTGGTGTCGTCGTAGTTGAACTAGTTGTGGTTGTTGGCGTAGTCGTAGTTGAACTAGTTGTGGTTGTTGGCGTAGTCGTAGTTGAACTAGTTGTGGTTGTTGGCGTCGTCGTAGTTGAACTAGTTGTGGTTGTTGGCGTTGTCGTAGTTGAACTAGTTGTGGTTGTTGGCGTTATCGTAGTTGAACTAGTTGTAGTAGGCGTTGTGCTTGTTGGCGTTGTCGTAGTTGAACTAGTTGTAGTAGGCGTTGTGGTTGTTGGCGTCGTCGTTGTTGGAGTAGTTGTGGTTGTTGGCGTTGTCGTAGTTGAACTAGTTGTGGTAGGCGTTGTGGTTGTTGGCGTCGTCGTAGTTGAACCAGTAGTGGTTGTTAGCATTGTCGTAGTTGAACTAGTTGTGGTTGTTGGCGTAGTCGTAGTTGAACTAGTTGTGGTTGTTGGCGTTGTCGTAGTTGAACTAGTTGTAGTAGGCGTTGTAGTTGTTGGCGTCGTCGTAGTTGAACTAGTTGTGGTTGTTGGCGTTGTCGTAGTTGAACTAGTTGTAGTAGGTGTTGTGGTTGTTGGCGTCGTCGTAGTTGGAGTAGTTGTGGTTGTTGGCGTTGTCGTAGTTGAACTAGTTGTAGTAGGCGTTGTGCTTGTTGGCGTTGTCGTAGTTGAACTAGTTGTAGTAGGGGTTGTGGTTGTTGGCGTTGTCGTAGTTGAACTAGTTGTAGTAAGCGTTGTGGTTGTTGGTGTCGTCGTAGTTAAACTAGTTGTGGTTGTTGGCGTAGTCGTAGTTGAACTAGTTGTGGTTGTTGGCGTAGTCGTAGTTGAACTAGTTGTGGTTGTTGGCGTAGTCGTAGTTGAACTAGTTGTGGTTGTTGGCGTTGTCGTAGTTGAACTAGTTGTAGTAGGCGTTGTGGTTGTTGGTGTCGTCGTAGTTGAACTAGTTGTGGTTGTTGGCGTAGTCGTAGTTGAACTAGTTGTGGTTGTTGGCGTTGTCGTAGTTGAACTAGTTGTAGTAGGCGTTGTAGTTGTTGGCGTCGTCGTAGTTGAACTAGTTGTGGTTGTTGGCGTTGTCGTAGTTGAACTAGTTGTAGTAGGTGTTGTGGTTGTTGGCGTCGTCGTAGTTGGAGTAGTTGTGGTTGTTGGCGTTGTCGTAGTTGAACTAGTTGTAGTAGGTGTTGTGGTTGTTGGCGTCGTCGTAGTTGGAGTAGTTGTGGTTGTTGGCGTTGTCGTAGTTGAACTAGTTGTGGTAGGCGTTGTGGTTGTTGGCGTCGTCGTAGTTGAACTAGTAGTGGTTGTTAGCGTTGTCGTAGTTGAACTAGTTGTGGTTGTTGGCGTTGTCGTAGTTGAACTAGTTGTGGTTGTTGGCGTCGTCGTAGTTGAACTAGTTGTAGTAGGCGTTGTAGTTGTTGGCGTCGTCGTAGTTGAACTAGTTGTGGTTGTTGGCGTCGTCGTAGTTGAACTAGTTGTAGTAGGCGTTGTGGTTGTTGGCGTCGTCGTAGTTGAACTAGTTGTAGTAGGCGTTGTGCTTGTTGGCGTTGTCGTAGTTGAACTAGTTGTAGTAGGCGTTGTGGTTGTTGGCGTCGTCGTAGTTGGAGTAGTAGTGGTTGTTGGTCTTGTCGTAGTTGAACTAGATGTAGAAGTTGGCTTTGTCGTAGTCGAACTAGTTGTAGTAGGCGTTGTGCTTGTTGGCGTTGTCGTTGATGAACTAGTTGTAGTAGGCGTTGTGGTTGTTGGCGTCGTCGTAGTTGAACTAGTTGTGGTTGTTGGCGTTGTCGTAGTTGAACTAATTGTGGTTGTTGGCGTCGTCGTAGTTGAACTAGTTGTGGTTGTTGGCGTTGTCGTAGTTGAACTAGTTGTGGTTGTTGTCGTTATCGTAGTTGAACTAGTTGTAGTAGGCGTTGTGCTTGTTGGCGTTGTCGTAGTTGAACTAGTTGTAGTAGGCGTTGTGGTTGTTGGCGTCGTCGTTGTTGGAGTAGTTGTGGTTGTTGGCGTTGTCGTAGTTGAACTAGTTGTGGTAGGCGTTGTGGTTGTTGGCGTCGTCGTAGTTGAACCAGTAGTGGTTGTTGGCATTGTCGTAGTTGAACTAGTTGTGGTTGTTGGCGTTGTCGTAGTTGAACTAGTTGTGGTTGTTGGCGTCGTCGTAGTTGAACTAGTTGTGGTTGTTGGCGTCGTCGTAGTTGAACTAGTTGTGGTTGTTGGCGTCGTCGTAGTTGAACTAGTTGTAGTAGGCGTTGTGGTTGTTGGCGTCGTCGTAGTTGAACTAGTTGTAGTAGGCGTTGTGCTTGTTGGCGTTGTCGTAGTTGAACTAGTTGTAGTAGGCGTTGTGGTTGTTGGCGTCGTTGTAATTGGAGTAGTTGTGGTTGTTGGCGTTGTCGTAGTTGAACTAGTTGTGGTAGGCGTTGTGGTTGTTGGCGTCGTCGTAGTTGAACTAGTTGTAGTAGGCGTTGTGGTTGTTGACGTCGTTGTAGTTGAAGTGGCTGTGGTTGTTGGCGTTGTTTTAGTTGAACTAGTTGTAGTAGGCGATGTAGTTGTTGGCGTCGTCGTAGTTGGAGTAGTTGTGGTTGATGGTGTTGTTTCAGTTGAACTAGTTGTAGTAGGCGATGTAGTTGTTGGCGTCGTCGTTGTTGGAGTAGTTGTGGTTGTTGGTGTTGTCGTAGTCGAACTAGTTGTAGTAGGTGTTGTGCTTGTTGGCGTTGTCGTAGTTGAACTAGTTGTGGTTGTTGGCGTTGTCGTAGTTGAACTACTTGTGGTTGTTGGCGTTGTCGTAGTTGAACTAGTTGTACTAGGCGTTGTAGTTGTTGGCGTCGTCGTAGTTGAACCAGTAGTGGTTGTTAGCGTTGTCGTAGTTGAACTAGTTGTGGTTGTTGGCGTTGTCGTAGTTGAACTAGTTGTGGTTGTTGGCGTCGTCGTAGTTGAACTAGTTGTGGTTGTTGGCGTCGTCGTAGTTGAACTAGTTGTGGTTGTTGGCGTTGTCGTAGTTGAACTAGTTGTGGTTGTTGGCGTCGTCGTAGTTGAACTAGTTGTAGTAGGCGTTGTGGTTGTTGACGTCGTTGTAGTTGAAGTGGCTGTGGTTGTTGGCGTTGTTTTAGTTGAACTAGTTGTAGTAGGCGATGTAGTTGTTGGCGTCGTCGTAGTTGGAGTAGTTGTGGTTGTTGGTGTTGTCGTAGTCGAACTAGTTGTAGTAGGCGTTGTGCTTGTTGGCGTTGTCGTAGTTGAACTAGTTGTGGTTGTTGGCGTTGTCGTAGTTGAACTAGTTGTAGTAGGCGTTGTGGTTGTTGGTGTCGTCGTAGTTGAACTAGTTGTGGTTGTTGGCGTTGTCGTAGTTGAACTAGTTGTGGTTGTTGGCGTTGTCGTAGTTGAACTAGTTGTAGTAGGCGTTGTGGTTGTTGGCGTCGTCGTAGTTGAACTAGTTGTAGTAGGCGTTGTGGTTGTTGACGTCGTTGTAGTTGGAGTAGTTGTGGTTGTTGGCGTTGTTGTAGTTGAACTAGTTGTAGTAGGCGTTGTAGTTGTTGGCGTCGTCGTAGTTGGAGTAATTGTGGTTGTTGGTGTTGTCGTAGTTGAACTAGTTGTAGTACGCGTTGTAGTTGTTGGCGTCGACGTAGTTGGAGTAGTTGTGGTTGTAGGCGTCGTCGTAGTCGAACTAGTTGTAGTAGGCGTTGTGCTTGTTGGCGTTGTCGTAGTTGAACTAGTTGTGGTTGTTGGCGTTGTCGCAGTTGAACTAGTTGTAGTAGGGGTTGTGGTTGTTGGCGTTGTCGTAGTTGAACTAGTTGTAGTTGTTGGCATTGTCGTTGTTAGACTCATAAATGTTGAGGAGGACATGGAAGTTCGACTTTTTGAAGATTTGGTGATTGTGTTCATAAATTTAATATAATTTATAAACCAAATTTCAGTTTTGCTTCGAAATATCCATGTCATCTGTTTAAAATATATAATTAGTATTTGTTTTAAGTAAAAAGAATTTCAATTATGATTTGAATTTATTAATTTAGGTTAAAAGAAAACAATTATTATTTACGTACCTATTATTGATTAAAGAATAACGTTTATGACCATTTACATTATTCGCCAAACTACATTCTCGTTAGAAATTTTCGTATAAAAATAATATATTACACTTACTGCATAACAATAATATCGTCTTATGCAACGCATAACATAATGCACAGTTTTATATTGTTTTTGTAAAAAAATTATAAATTATATTAATAAGTCTAAAGTGGATAAATTATTTGGCTAGTTAATATACACGCTGTATGGTAAAAATACAAGTAACTATAAACTAATAATATTTATATTTGATTTTTTTTGCAGAATAAATCATTTTGTTCTATACTGTTACTCCATTTGCTCAGTTTTTAGCAGAAACAGTAGCTAAAGTTTGCTCAAACAATTTTTTTTCTTACCTTTAAAAATGTAACTTTCTTCTTTTCATTTGGAAAGTTTTGTTTAAATTTCTTCCATTCACCATTAGTAGATGTAAGTTTAAAACTTTTAGAATGCCCAGATCTATCTTCCAACATAATTTCCATCGTGTCTTGAAGATCATTGCCTGTCGACAAATACTCCACCTCCAAATAGAACTCTCCATCTATCTGGATAAAATCTGACTGAAGACAAGACACACCTGGTGGTGCTACAAGAACATAATTGCCTGTTTTTGGTGACGGAACATTAAGTTCCGACAATTTTGTAATATTATATAAATTGTTGTAATCTTCTTTGCCACATTGCAACGGAGATAATATACCCAAAGTTCGATTTTCAAAATTTAAATCAATTTTAACACCACCACTACTGTAAAAAGTCCACAGCAGCACCAAAAATATTGTTATAAACTTCATATTACATACTTTTGCAATAAATTATTACACTTGTTAGTAAAATACTGTGATTTGTTGTAAGTGAACAATTATTATCTTAAAGGCGCTTGTACCTACCCAGATGTCTTAGATAATAATAATTTTAAGCGATAAATCTAGTAAAAATGTATTTTATCAATTTTTTTATTGATTATTAAAATAAAACACTCGAAAGCCTTTATTTTTTGGATTTCAAACAAGATTATGACAACACTTTCAAAATATAAGATATTTATCAAAAATTTTATAAATTAAACTTAAATTTTTTTTCTGTAATAAATAAACAAATTGGTAGTAAGTAATATAAACACAAAGGTATTTACAAATATATTTTAAGCGAGAAATTAAGAAAATTATTGAAGAAAAAAGGTAACAATGGAAAAAAAAACAACACAGAAAAAAGTGCTAAAAAACTATAGAAAAAAATATAATATTACGTATATTTTGGTACAGGGTAGCCTACTGAAAAAAGTTACACCTAGATTTACTTCTCTATTATTTACTTCAGAAAAAATTGCTTGGACAGGTCGATTTTGTTAGTAAGAGGGACACTTGATGGCGGTAAAAGCAACGTAAATAAGAAGACACCTCTGTTGCCAGAGTGACATCCCCTTTGTAAATCGTTATAGGGAACATGGGTGAGTAATAAATTCATTTGTTTCATCATTTATTTATTTTTACCACTCTCAACTCCTTATTAAATCAATCTATTTACATTTTCTGCTGAAATAAAAAAAAGTAAAAACAAAATAAACAAAGAGATTGTACCTACTACACAGAGCTCTGCACCAAATAAATTTAAATAAAAAAAAAAGTAACAAGAAAGACAATAACAAGAACCTAAAACAATACAATTTTTGCGCTGATGCTCATATATTGCAAGAGTAACTAGATTTAATAAAAAAATAAAATACTAAGCAAATTAAACGTAAAAATAGACCAAATAAAACTAAGATGATTTGCGCATATATAGTAAAACTGAAAATAAAAGGACAGTTAAATAATATAGAAAACAAAACAGAGAAAACATGGCAGAATTATTTCAGAAAAGAAAGAACGAAATGCAAACAAAAAGAGCCAAAAACAAAATAATAAAAAGTAAAGTAAAATTGTGCAAAAATAAAACATTGATAAATTTAATAATCAGATTGTGATTACGTGCACAGATTCATTGTTTTATAATTGTGTGATTGCATTTTATAAAAATGCCATTCGATATTATTGACATACACTTCATGTATATTTCGTTTAACAAACAAATCTCTTAGATTGTTGCTTTATAAATTAGATTGAGATTATACAGATAACCGAAACATTAGCAATTTGTTATTAGTTCTATTATAATTTATAATAATTATATATAATAAATAATTTGAGTAAATATAACAAATAAAACATAGAATATTGTTTTTCCGTGATTACGTAATAATTGAATTAAATAACTCAACCAATCTGTGGTAAAACTTAGATACCTACATTATATGACACAAATGATGATAATTGATAATTAGGTACAAGACGTATTAACGAGAACTTAATCTTATCACAAATGCAGTGATTTTGAAGTGGTATGAGATCATATTTTTAATAATTAATGTCATATACCTAAGCTTGATAGATTAATCTTAAAAAGCATTGATTGATAATATAACTAGTAGCTTATACGAGACTAAGTAAAAAGTAAATTACATAACTGTTTTTATTAGGTATCTCTTCTAGTGTTTCAATTTTTATGAAGTTCACTTGTAGTTTAGTATTTATTTAGCAATTTTCTAGATACATATACGATAACAACAATTACAACACTGACTGAAGTGGAAACCTGTACTTCCCACGTATAATCTGCCAGAATTTTCTCTCAAGGGCTAATTCGTCGAAATCTCAAATTTCAAACAAAGCCACTTAAAAATTTATCAAGTGTAGTGTGGTTTCAATTTTTTTTCAACGAATTGAGTCCAAACTACAAAGATTCCAGTTTATAAATGTTTAAAAATGTTGTAAACAGTTATAACTTGAAAACTACTGAGAATAGGAACCGTCTCTATCTGCATAACACAGTAGAAAAACTCACAACCGGGCTTAACATATTTTTCTCACATTTAAATGTAAAATGTTTCAGAATTGTTCTAAATAATTTCTTTGAATGTTTATATAACTTTTTATTTAAAAACATATTTTAGTTTTGTTTATGGACACGGTTTAAGAAAGTTTGATTCGGTCCTTCTTGCTGAAAAAATCTAATTGTTCATAAAATGCCCTAACAGGTTGTTATATTATTTTATTGTTTATTTCTGTGTGTTATTTTATAATTGTTTTGTTTATTTGTTGTTTTTTCCGTGATGTTCATTTTGTTTTGTTGTGGTTATTGACCTCTGATTTATTGTTATTTTGTTTAATTTACATTTTTTAATGATTTACAGCAAGAAATAAACGATTCCTTCCACATTGTAGTTTTATTATATTCTCCCAACTTAATCTCATACAGTCACTTCTCAAAGAACTTTGCCGCCATTTTGTCAAACACAACGTAGCGCTCCCAACCACTAGATGACAATCACGACTTTTGGTCACATTTATATGAATTGGAATTTAGCGGTAAGTATAGCCTAGTTAAGGTCATTACATATGTAAGTTAGGGTTCTCTACAATTTTTTCCAGGTGTTATAAATAAAATAAACAAATGACCAAAAATATTTATTTGTATTATTAAAAAAAAATCAAATGCACATACAGTGATTAGAAAAAACAAAAAATCTTACGTGTTGTAAAACACTAGAAGCCAGACATTAGTTAAATTAGTGCAGCTACATACATAACCCTATAGAAAAAAAAATACAACTCTATTACTATTTACATGAGTTTACATTACATTATGTACAAACTAATGGCACCAGATATTGTAATTGTATTTCAAAATAATATAGAGAGTCGCTTTCAATAAGTTGTGTTGTTTTCCCGGTTGTCAGAAATCTGTTTCCTTCTAGAAGCTGACGCTGCTTCTACATTACTTTGAAATACGAATTAACCATCACCGTTAATTTGATTTATCACTAATTAATACTGTGCAAGTTATTTCGGAATTCTATCCCTTAGATAGCATAAAACCGAAACAGTCCCTTGTTCCAAAATAGCATATCTCGGTTGTCTAAAGCAGTTACCTCTCAATTCAAGTGTTCTAAAATAAATATTTATTATAAAAAACACAAATATACAGTGTTGTACCTCAGTTGTGTAATATTCCCTAATTCAGGTGGTATATGACTGATGTTATTATTTGTTAAATCCAAAGTAGCAATCCGAGAAAGTTTTTTTAATCCATCTACGTTAATTTCAGTTATTTTATTATCACAAGCTAAGAGTATTTCTAGTCCTGTCATACTGTACACACAATCTGGGATATGATTAAATCTATTGTTATTTAAAACGAGCTCCCTTAACCCAATTAAAGAACTCAAGGAATCTGGTAAATCCGACAATGAATTGTTTGCTAAATCAAGATATTTTAATTTTAAACATGTACTGAAGAAATCAGGTATTTCAGTGAGTGAATTCATTGATAAATTTAACTCTGTTAAATTTTCTGTTATTAATTCTAGACCAGAAGGTACTAAAGATAATTTATTTTTACATAAATCAACAACAGTAACTTCGGCTTGTTTTCCCTCTTCAAAAACTTCATCAGGTACTGTTGTTAGCTGCTTCATTTGAAGATTTAAAGCACGTGAATGCTTCATTGTATATCTGAAAACGAAATTAAACAAAACTAAATTTAAAACAAAACTAGTGTACCTATCAGGAAATATTTTAGCTTCTTGTGGTATACACGAAGGTTTCGGAACTTTTTCGATTTCTTCACCATCAAGTTGTTCTTTTAAATATTTTAAAATACGTGAAGTTCCACCTTTAATAATATCAGCTCTGATTTTTTTCATTTTGTTACCGTCCAATTGCAAATTCTGCAAGTGGGCTAATAAACCCAACGAATTTGGAAGACTACAAAAATAATTAAGTAAATTAAATTAAATTATTCAGAATTACTCTGTTAAATCATTGTTTGTTAAGTCTAGACGAATTAAGTGTTGCAACATTGCTATTTCATTAGGAATTTCTTCAATTTTGTTGTCTCTCAAATCGAGGATTTTTAGGTTTGGCATGTTTTCACAAAATTCAGGTGTTACTTCCTAGAATTTTATTTTTTGAATAATTAAAAAATCTGGGTTAAAATCTGAAATCCGTAACGTATATTGCAGATACTAAAATACTAAACAAAAAATATTTAAGGCTTTTACTACAAAATTTGGGACTGAACTATTGTTGTTTAGAATTATTTTTTTTTTCGAAGTAACTGTCTTCTGGGCTGATTTCAAGTTGAAATAATACCGGTAGAATAGCAAATTTTAATACTTTTCTATGGCAACAACCAATCACAGACCAGATTTTTTTAAATTTTGCCTAGAAACGAAGATACTACCGGTATTATCTCAACTTGAAATCAGCCTATTCGTCTTATTCCAATAAAATACAGAGAAACCTCCCTTAACGGACACCTCTGATCGACGGACACCTCTCAATAGCGGACAGTTTTTGTTTTTCGTAACTCGAATATACGTAAAACAGTATATTGGAACCTCCCAATAACGGACACTCTCAATAACGGACGCGGACAGTTAAATTTAGATTTTATATATAATGTTATGTGCAAAATCACCTCTCAATAACGGACAAATAAATAAACCCATTCAAAACGTAAATAATACTCGAAGTTCTAATTAGTTCCTAGAAGCGAGCGGTCCACGTCACAATACTCGATACTCTTATTCATCGCTTCTTAGAATTGAGTCGTTCGCGTCACAATATAAATTCATGCTTGTTGTTAAAACCAAATTAGTGTTAGATGCAGTGCCGTATCGAGAAGATGGCCACTAGTTCTGTCAAACGAAAGTTTCTTAGTGTTCAAGAGAAAATTGAAATTATTGAATTCTCAGAAAAATACAAACTTAGTGTCCGTGAAACAGCAGAAAAGTTTAAAGTGGGAAAAACTCAAGTTGGTGACATATTAAAGAACAGAGAAGAAATTCGAAAATCGTTTGCAGAAAATGGAAATTGTGAACGGAAAAAAAAGTTTCCCAAGACTGAAGGTGCTGCATTAGATCAAATTGTTTTCGACTGGTTTTGCAGAGTTCGTAGTAACAATATTCCTGTTTCTGGTCCCATTCTTCAGGAAAAAGCATTAGAAGTTTCTAGAGAACTGAAATTAGACCAGTTTAAAGCTTCAAATGGATGGTTAGAAAAGTTCTGTCACCGCTGGAATATAAACTTGAAAACTATTTGTGGTGAGGCAGCTGATGTTAACATGGAAGAAGTGGAGCAATGGAAAAAAAAACTTTGTTCCATCATTCAAGAATACTCGCCAGAAAATATCTTCAATGCTGACGAAACTGGCCTCTTCTTCAGGGCATTACCGAAAAAAACCCTGGCGCTAAAAAATGAAAAGTGTACTGGTGGAAAATCTTCAAAAGAAAGACTTACTGTTCTATTTTGTGCTAGTATGGCTGGAGAAAAAGAAAATCCTCTTATTATTGGAAAATCCAGGAATCCACGTTGTTTTAAAGGATCTCACGTCAATAAATTACCTATTGATTGGTATTCCAATAAAAAGGCGTGGATGACCAGGGACATAATGAGTGAATGGCTAACCAAATTTGATAGGAAAATGGGAAGACAAAACCGGAAAGTGATTCTTTTTTTGGACAACGCCACCTCTCATCCTAACATAGCTTTGAAAAATGTAAAATTATTGTTTTTCCCTCCGAACATGACTTCTGTTTGTCAACCTCTGGACCAAGGAATTATCAAAAACTTCAAGTTATTTTACAGAAAATTTTTGGTAAAACGTCTGTTGTTATCTATGAATGATTCTGTGTCTACAAAAGAACTAGAAAAAAGCATTACAGTGTTCAATGCAGCCATATGGATCACCGCCGCTTGGAAAAAAGTAAAACCGGAAACAATAAGTAAGTGTTTCTTCAGGGCTGGATTTGGGCAAAGCAACGACTCACTTAACGATTATGATGAAGAAGATGATATACCGTTGTCGACTTTATTAGAAAACATGAACAACGTAGCAATGGATGATTATGTCGATATTGATAAATCTTTACAAACAGAAAATATAAATATAGATATTATTGAATGCATCCGAGAGTTTAAAGACAACAAAACCGACAGTGACAGTGATAGTGATAGTGACAATGAAATTGTTCCGATTACTACTATAAAGAACATGAGTGTCGCCCTTGAAAAAATTAAAGACTTACAAAACTTTTTTATTTTAAATGATGATATAGAAAGTGTTCAGAAAGTTTCAGAACTCCTCTCACATGTAGAAAATACAATTATAAAGCATAATTTTGTTAACAAAAAACAAACAAAAATTAATGACTTTTTTAAAAATGTTACTCCTAATTAATAACCATGTTCATACTTATGTGATATCACGTTAATCCTATGTTATAAATTTGTCTTTATTCAAATTAGTTAATAAATACTAAAAACATATAATCAATTTAATTACATTAACCCCCAAGTTAAAACCTCTTAACAACGGACACCTCTTCACAACGGACAATTTCTCACTCCCCATCGGTGTCCGTTGTGGAGAGGTTCCACTGTATAAAAAAAGCTCAACTCCTTCTCATATTTAAGCGTTCCTAAATCCTAAACTATTAGAGATCTCGCAGAATTTATTATACAGATTTTAATTCTCTACAAAGCGTGTTAAACGCAGAGAATTGCCACAAGACTCCGGTCTGAGTCTTAACCGATATAACTGTTGGCTTCAATTCTCTTATTAAATAAATTATTTTTTATCCAAACCTTTAAAAATTAGAAAAAATACCACAATTTAACAGAAATTGGAACTCTTATACTCCAACATCTAAAAAAATCACAATTTCTCACAGGACCCCCCTATAATTGTAAAATCTGAGATTAGGGATGATTTTCATTAAATATATTCCACAAATTAAAGTTTTGGGGTGTTGTTAGAGTCATTTAAAATTGTAAACACTTTCCCTTGCTTTTTTTTATTGTATAACATTTTGACTCAACCAGTTCAGTAATTGTCGAGCGTTGAAGACGGAAAGAATCGTCGCAGTTATTTA
Source organism: Tribolium confusum (assembly GCA_029207805.1). Lineage (NCBI taxonomy): Eukaryota > Metazoa > Arthropoda > Insecta > Coleoptera > Tenebrionidae > Tribolium > Tribolium confusum. The sequence goes on along the minus strand of JALGAY010000006.1, from coordinate 28,315,075 downwards.
AACAAATTTTCGGCTGTTCGGGGGTGAAACTAGTGCAGTGCTTTGTGAAAAAATGTGTACTAAAAGTGGGTTTATTTACATTCTAACTTTGGTAATTTTTAATAACTTATTTTTCAAATTATTGACAAAATTTTAATTTATTATTGGAATTTGTTTATATAATACAGTAATTCATTTATCACATAATTTTTGCGTTTCATTTATTGCAAACAAAGGTGGTGTGATGATGATACAATGCCGTAATAAAGGACACTTTTTTTGCATTTTTTTATTTCTCAGATTCATCACTTTCTCTTTGTTTTATTGGTTTTACATTAGTCAGTGTTCGACCGAGACAGAGATAAGACGCAGCGATTGTCGGCGTTGTACAGATAAGTACCTTTATTTATTATTTTTACACGGAATGCCCCGGTTTTGTTACAATTTTTACGTTTATTTTGTTAATACATTTAAAAATTACAAAATTAACACAGAGATAAACAATTTTACCCTCATTATTCGTAATTAATTTATCAATAAAGTTGTGTTTTATTTATCATCCGTTCCAACCTCCTTATATAATAAACGTTTTAAAAGTAAATCCTGTTGTTTTATTGGGTTGGGGGGTCCAAGGACATCACTGGAAATCTGGATGAAAGGTAGGTTCGAAAGAAGCAGAGGGGACTCGCCACAAACGGCAGAAAAAGATGCCAGAAATTTTCTATAATTATTGTAATGTTACTTTGTTATAAAAGTTGTTTATCTCGATTTTTCAATTGTTGTGTTATACATTTTTTATACGTTTTAATATTGTTTTAGCCTAATTATTTCTTAATTCAATTACTACTAATCTATTTTTTCAGTTTCAGGTGCTGTAATTTTGATTTTTATCTACTTGAGAAGTCCAGCGATGACGCAGACAGACTTATGTAAATCAAGGAGAAAAAACGACGCAGCAGCTATTGCTTTAAGATAAGTAATTTTCATATTATTTATTAACAAATATACCGGTTTTGCATTTTTTTTCAATCGTATATGCATTTTAAAATGACTAAAATAACACAGAGATAAACAATTTTACTCTCTAATTGATTTAAAAATAAATTACTTGAATTTTATTTAAGTTCTTTTCCTATCACCCCTTAAAATAATAAATAAACGTTTTAAAAGTAATTCCTTTTGTTTTATTCGGGTTGGGGAGTCCAAGGACATCGCTGGAAATCCGGATTAAAGGTAGGTTCGAAAGAAGCAGAAGGAGGGGATTCGCCACCCAACAGTTGTGGCAGAAGAAGAAGCCAAAAATTTGTTTATATTTCCTGTATTTTGTTATAAAAATTGTTTATCTCTATTTTTCAATTGTGTTTTTGTTTCAAGTTCCAACAGGTAATTTGTTTCATCTTTATTATTGTTTATTTGAATTTTTAGTAATTCATTTTTTCAGTTTCAGGTGCTGTTATTTCAAACTGTATCTACCCCAGAGGGCATATAGATAACACCTGAGACATTTTTCATTATCTTTTACATTTAACGCCTTTAATAATCGTAATTTAATTCTGAATTTTTAACATCAGTTTGCGTAGATAAAAATCAATTTTAAAATTTTGTAAAATAATTTAAAAAAGGAACAGAGATCACCTATTTTCAGAATTTTTTTAATAAAAATGTTTTACAGAAAATTGAACGTTTTTACATAATTTTTCGTTTTGGCAATATAATAACAAATTCTTGATTAAAAGTGGTCAAATTTAATTTATTCATTGAGGTTTTAACTTATATTTATACCAGTTAAATCGTAAAATTTATAAAAAGCAACTATTTCATTTTATTTATCCTCCCTTTCCGTTCCTCTTAAAAGATAAATAAAAATTTCAAAGCAAATCCTTGTCGTTTTATTGGGGTAGGTGGGGAGGGTCCAAGGACAACGCTGGAAATCCGGCTTAAAGGTAGGTCCAAGAGAAGCAGAGGGACCTCGCCACATCTGGCAGAAAAAGATGCACCAAAATCAGGATTAAAGGTAGGTTCGAAAGAAGCAGAAGGAGGGGATTCGCCACCCTTCAATTGTGGCTGAAGAAGATGCCAAAAAGACAGGTTCCTAAGTGTGATTTTTCTGTTGGTAAAAAACTAATTTATAATTTCCGAAAATTGATGATCTCTGCTTTAATTTAGAAATTTTTTAATCAAATTTTCAGTTGTTTTTTTCCTGGAATTTTACTTTTGTTGTTTCAGGTTTTACGAATCTTTTCTGTTTTTTAATTTGCGATTGTAGGGCCAATTGTCTTGTTAGCAATTTTTGATAATGCCTGCTATTCCTAAATTTTAAAATTAATGTATTTTTTTTAATGAATAAACACTTAATTTTTTATAAAACTTTGTTTTCTCTTCTCTTGATTTCAAAAATTAACGAATCGCAAAAGAGAGTATTTCAAATTTCCAATAAATACCAATTTCTCTCTGGTAAAAAAACCGACCTTAGTAGTAATAAAAGGAATTTTTAAAAAAATAGGTACGTTTCATTTTGAAAATTTTAGAGTATTTTAAAAATAACGGTCGCCTCCGGCTCCACATAAAAAAAACAGTGATAGCAGTATCAATGAGGGACTTGCACTGTGTTTACTGCTTTTTATTGAGTTAGAGAGACACAATAAAGCCAAAATTACTAAGCTTAGACAACTCACATGGGTAAGAATACCTGCCAAGCACTAAATTAAATTTTTTCGTTCTAAATTAGCACATGTCTCAAAACTGCAATGTACGTTACATTGACGCAATTTATAAATTTACTTTAATATAGTTATTTCCAAAATAAACCTGTTCCAAATGTGTACAATCCTCAAAATCTGGAATTTCTTCAATATTATTATGTTGTGCATACAAAAACTGCAATCTGGTTAGCTCTCCCATTTTTGGTAAATGAACTAAATCATTATGAGTCACATCAAGTTTAAGCAAACCTTAAAAAACTGTTAAATTAACAGAAAAAACAACAACAAACTACCTCTTAAATTAACAATATCAGGAGGTAACTCAGTTAGTTTATTATGTGAGAGATTTATTTCGGTTAGTCTAACCAAAAAACCCATCCCTGGTGGTAACTTAGTTAAAACGTTATGCGATAAGTCCTAGAAACTAAAATTAGTCGTCATTTACAAGGTTTTATTTATACCAGTTGTTGCAGCATAACCAAATCCCCGAAATTTTTAGATATTTTTTCTAGATTGTTATAAGCCAATGACAGGACTTGCAGTTCAACCAATTTATAAAATTCCGTTGGTAGTAAATTAATTTTGTTATGGCTGAGGTTTAGTTTTGTTAATTTGGTTAATTTACCAATTTCAGGGGGTAAAACTGTTATGTTGTTATCATGTAACTACAAAATAATTGTTAAGTGAGTCCTGACATAATTAATTAATTACATTGAGCACTGAAAGATCCTCAAACATCTCAATTCTTCCGGGAATTTCTTGCAAAACATTTGAGCTTAAATCTAGGTAATTTAAAGGCCTAAACTGCCACCAATTCTCTTCTTCAGGCTCCTTATTAAAGTCAATGTATTTGGCAGTGTCTTCAGGTGTTAGCTCATACATACTAAACATTTTTTCAGGTACTAAAACACACTTTTAGATAGAAAACAGCAAATTTTGTTTATTACTACTTACCATTAGCTAAATTTCGTCCAGATAAATTAAGCTGGCCTGTCCTACGAACTATCTTAATAATACCCTTTGTAAGTTGGCTGTCATCTTCTTCTTTAGTTTGTAAATGAAATACTGGATTTATTAGTTTACGTCTAGATTTTACATTTGATTGTTTGGCCATTCTGAATTGAGTTATTAACGGAAATTTATTGATTAATTTCTCAAACAAACATAACCTTGTTTTTTGTTATGACATAACTGACCTTCAAACGACCTGTATTTGACGTTTATCCACAGAAGTACAAATTTAGATAGTTTGAATTTCATAGACGTATCTTTAAATGTAGATTAAATGAACTGTCGCACTCTGGCGGCTAAAAATTTAACTGATTGTGTGCTCATGAAAAGATATAATAAAACATAAAAAATTAAGTTTTTTGAGCTAAATATGTAATATATGTCAATATTAAGTTAAAAATAACGTTGTTTCGGAATGTGTTGATGAATTCTAGAAGCTGACGCTACGCAATTATCGAGTCTACTAGAAGCAAACCCAAAATAATAATAGTCGCCTGTTTAACTTTACCTCTATCTAAAGTGAGCAATAGGTCAGTTGTAATAAGTTTAACTTAGCAAAACAAAGCGATTAATATGAGCTCAAAAAAAAATTAAAAAACCTAGCTTAGAAAAAAAATAAAATAAAAAATAAGACGTTGAGTAGAATAAAAAAACATTTCATTGCTGTTCTAGCAGTTTAATTAAAAGAAAGAGTGACATTAAAAAAAAAATTTAAAAAAATAATTTCTAATAAGAGAAAAATTTAAAGCAAGAAAACAAAAAAATTTAGAAAACACCGTTTGGTGAAATAAAATTCTAGAAATTGAAAAACATCGAGTAACAAGAAGTAGAAACAATTTTTTTTAAGAAGAACATATAAACTTCTAAAAAGTTTGAGAAACGGTGAGTCGTAGAAATCAAATAACAAAATAGAATTCTAAGAAAAATTTAAAAAGCTTCATCTGGGAGAAAAAAAGAGAAAAGAATGATTCTAAAAGAACAAAGAATATAAGTAGAATAAAAGAACAGATTCGATTACTGTTCTAGCAGTTTAGTCAAAAGAAAGAAAAACATTAGATTGCTTAAAAGAGAAAGAAAAAAGGTTCTAAAAGATTTAAAGAAATTTCTGGATAAGAACATGAAAATTATAATTTGTAAAAAAAGAAGAGCTAATAAAAGAAGAATATAGACTATATATAAATTTTTTTGAAGAGTTTTAAGACGGCGGTTTAAAGATAAAGAAGAGCTAAAAGAAACTGTAAAATATCAAAAACAGCAATCGTTCTGAAAAAGCTAGGAAATGCTCAAGTAGAGAAGAAGACGACCAAAAAAAATTTTTAGAAAAACAAATGTTCTTTTAAAGAAGCTCGAAAAGCAACGAACAAAAGAAGAAGAATAAATACATAGAGTAGAAAAGACAAGAAACAAAGAATGATTCTAGAAGAACAAATAAGTTTCTAAAAAATTTAAAAACGACGTAAAAAATAAATTAGCAAAATAGAATTTTAGAAAAATTTAAAAGATGTTACTTGAAAAAGAAAGAAAGAAATTCTAAAAGATTTCAAGAAATTTCTGGATAAAAACTTCAAAACTTACGACTTGAAAAGAAAAAAAGCTAATTCTAAATTAACATAAATTTTTTTGAAGAGTTTTAAGACGGTTGTTCAAAGATAAAACTCAAACAAACTCTAGAAGATTAAAAACAGCGATGGTTTTAAGAAAGCTAGGAAAATCTCATGTAAAAAAAAGGCGACTAAAGAAAAATTTTAGGAAACAAATGTTATTTTACTGAAGCTTGAAAAGCAACGAAAAGAACAACAAGAAGAAAAAACATAGAGTAAAAAAAGAAAAAACAAAGAATGATTCTAGAAGAACAAATAAGCTTCTAAAAAAATTGAGAACGACGATTTGTAGAAAATAAATTAGCAAAATAGAATTCTAGAAAAATTTAAAAGATGTTGCTTAATCTTAAAAAAAAAATTTCTAAAAGATTTAAAAAAATATTTGGATAAAAACTTGAAAAATTACAATTTGAAAAGAAAGAAGAGCGATTTTTTAACGAAAATTTTTTTTGAGGAGTTTAAAGACGCCTGTTTAAAGATGAATTTTATAAGATTCTATTGTAGAAAAACAAAAATAAAAAAACTTCTAGAATGATTCAAAACAAGAACTAAAAGACTGGAGAAAGTATACCATACAGTAAAGAAGAGTGTTTCAATCTTATAGAAATCGTAAAATCAGCTAATTTTATAATATAAATATTATAAAAAAAAACAAAAAAATGACTTAATGAGTTATTGACTTAAAAGAGATCAATTTTAGAATTCTGGATATACAAAGGAATCGGCTAGCGCCTCGTGTTTGCAATCTCTTATTTCCAAATTTTTTTACTAGTTACTTAAATAACTATTGTTTAATCGTCTCAAGTTACCACAAAGTTAGGCTCTTAGTTAGTTGAGTTAGTTTTTTTTGGTGAATACGTTGTGAAAAATGAAAATAGAATAAAATGAGAGTTATATATTCGATAATCAATCATCCGTAGTGAATAAAGGTCGAATTCGGAAGCTTTTAATGTCACATGAACAAAATCAATAGTGCAAATTCAAAATCATAAATAAATTCGTCAATTTAAATTTGTAACACGAATTAGCACTCTATCAAAATGGAAAACATCCGATTGTGTCAGAGCTTAAAGCGTGAAACTCGGAAGTTAGTTGATGAAAGCTCCAATAGAGGCCGGCAGTTATTTGAAAATAGGCTTTTCCGGTCAACTAAAAGAATAAACAGAAATCGCACGTTGCCAGCAAACGAGAGACAAATTATCTCGTTTTTGGTAGAAATTTCGCATTAAAACCTGAAAGGGTGCAATAAATCCGGATTGTGCGAGTTAATAAATTTTCGGTGAAAGTAATGACGGTTTATCAAACGTGTTCAGTACCTAAATAATTTATGAAACATAGGTGGATTAACCCTTGATTTAGGATGGTGAGTAGGTGGATTACGTTTCAAGTGAAGAGGTAATCATTAAAGCCGATTTTAACTGGTGTCGTAAATTACTTTAATCGCGTTGACATGTCAACGGATCTGCAGGGGAGCCCAAAACGGACAACAAAATATAGAATGTCCCAAATAAAATTTGCAAACTCTATAATCTCTAATTTCGTTCAAGTTTCAAAAAATTCCAAAAACACGGGAATTTTAGTTTAAAAAAATACAAATTTTATTATGTAGTTTCTAATTTTTTTTACATTTTTCTAGCGTCCAGAGCCACTCCTTCAAAAAATTTCAACAGCTAGTGGGATCGAGTGGCACATCGTTTTAAAGCTGCTTTTGTCTGTGCAACCATCTATCTTTTATAATCTTTAAACGATTCTTTTTTGAGATTTTTACCTAGATTACTGTGAGAGCAAACAAAAATCTACCCCTAACTTCCATACAATGGCACAAACGATTTTCAAAAGGTTGCCTAACTTTCATTTGGGCCTCCCTGTAGGTATTTGTTAATAAAAAAAATTCTAGTTTAGTTTTGCACCAATTGCGTTTTCTTAAATTGCGCTCGAGGTAAATAATGTCGACGAAGCGACGTAAAAATTCGCCATATCGCAGTAATTTATTGTTTTGAACTGCACGGTGTGCGGTATTTTCTCGAATATATTGTCGATTATTTGTATATTTTGCAGTAATGTTACACAAGGGATTTATTACGGAACATATTTTTCCCCTATGAATCGTATCTGATATTTGTTTTTAAATAAATTGTATTTATTATATTATGATTGCCAACTTTTCCGGACTTTAATCGACCCGTTCGAATACTCATAAATTACCTAACTGTTCCAAATACAATAAATAACCATATCGAGTTCTTTTGGGAAACAAATACCAGATATTTGCAACTTATTATACTCTTGCGTGTATGATATTGCAATAAAATTTAAACAAAAACGCGCAAATTGACGCTGTGTGCCATCTCACACAGATCTATAGTACACTGATGTCTTAATTTAATATTTGTTAATTGCTTATTTTAAGTAGATACATCTTTATTTTAAATTAATGATATATTTTTAAACTAATTATATTAAATTAGAGAAAAATGTATAGATGTTTTAGAATATATATTTAATAATAAATAGAATTGATATAGCAAGGCTAAACGTTGGGCTACCTAGATTACAATATAAAGAAGGTGTTTATCCAGCTTGTTAAATTTTGACAGCGCCCCACCACCTGCATGCTGAAAGGCAGCGTAACACTAATAATAAATTATCTGGTGTTAACGTAATGTTAAATTTTTTTGTTATTTTTAGTAAATGTTAGTTGAGGAATCAGAGCAATTCAGTTATGGCCGCACCAAAAATCCTTTTGTGATTGTTCGGTTCGATTAGTTTTGAGAGCAGGACTCGAAATGTGAAACAAGAAATGTAAGATGAGAAATGGAACGTCAATGATATTTGTTCATCGTACCGCAAGGTATTCGAAAAATATTGGTGTAGTGTTTAAAAATCGCTTTCCTCCTTAAAAGTTTGCAATGAAATTCGCAAAAAGCAGCTCAGATATGTCCGGAAAATATTTGAGCAAATTTCACATACATCTATTTGAGTTATAATTCCGGATAAGTTGAAGTTGTGTATGATTTATGCGGCTCGTGTTCAACATCTTTCCATTGGCGAACATAAGTGGAGTTTTTGTAAACAAGTAGCTCGCAATATATTGCCGCCGTTATCTCCTGTGCTGGCATATTTTTAAATAAATATTGTCGACATCGTTGAATTTCTAACGGTTTTGATATTATCAAACCAAGGTTAAAGTTATTAGAGTTAAGTTCAATTTGTGTCACAACCAGGATAATATAACTTGAACATCTGGGACCGGACAGGACAAATCCAGGACATCGCGGATGTCACCCACATATGCCGATATCCTGAATATGCTATCAACATATCTCCGCACGCGCTTCAAAAAGCGACAAACAAAATTGAAATTGGATATTCGACGATGAGCTACGGAATGTCACCGATCACTGACGGACTTTTCCTTTGGATATAAACGAAAAATGGACAAACTAATATACCTACTGTATATGCAAAGGGACATTTGAAATATTGTGACAGCTCATTTCAAACTCACATAAAACGATACGCAAACATTCTGACTTACAAATAACAATATACAAATTTATGAATTTAACCCACCTGCAATACAATTTTTAAAATTCATATTATAACACGTACTTGAGTGCTTTAATATTTATTATAACCAAATTTACGATCTACAAAAATTATAGACTGTGTTTTTTACCAACAAAATGTCTTAATTAAAGACTTACTCTTTCGTTATCTTCTTCTGCTTAACTGATGAGTGGCGAATCTTCTTCTTCTGCTTCTTTTAAATCTATTTTTTATCCTAAATTTGGTACATTTTCTTATCACATATCGTGAGTTCCTTTTGCTTTATTTATACCTACTTTCAATCTGTAGGGTATTCCAACTAAAATTTGCACCTCTTAAAATCTCCGATTTCGTCCAAGATTCGAAAAAATGCCAAAACAGGTCAATTTTACCACAAAGAGACAGCAAATTTTATTATAGTTTTAATGGTATTACTACATCTCTCTAATTCAGATAATTTAAATAGCAAGTGGGATCGAGTGACACATTATTTTAAAGCTGCATATATTGTCTATACAACAACAACCACAAATCTTTTGTAAATTTTAAACGATTTTTTTCTGAGAATTACAAAATTGTTTAAAGACTTGCAAAAGTTATTTTATCTATTCTAATGTTTTTCCTTCTTCATATCGCTTCTAGACTTTTTAATGCAAATCATGCGAAACAATAAGTTAGTCATTAATACGTTACTACTTTAATTGAAAAGTTTGAGAAAACGAGCTCTCTTACAAACCAAAAACATCCCGTGAGCGTCCTATCAGAAACGATACTGTTGAAGTAGCTGTTTTCTGTAATCTTTTAATGGATAACAAGCAATCTATCAGAAAAATTGCTTAAGATCCTGGCGTGTCAAAAAGTATTGTACATCGAATTCTCAAAAACCACAAGTTTTATCAGTACAAAATAAAACTTATCCAAGAATTAAACAAGATGATCCGGACTGATGTTTACAGTTTTTCGAAAATTTTACTGAGCGTTTGAATAATGATTCAGGTTTACTCTACATTTGTTTCTCTGATAAAAATACGTTTATATCAAACGGTGAAGTAAATAGGCATAATTGTCGTTATTAGAGTGCTTTTAATCAACACATTTTCTCTGAAGAGCACAGCCAAACACCTCAAAAATTGAACGTTTAAGCAGACATCTGGGTGATCACATTATCGGACCACTTTTTGTAGAAGGTAATTTAACTGACGACAGCTATTTGCAGTTGTTACAAGACTTTATTGATTTCTTAACCACTCAAGCACTAGAAGAAGACATAAATATCTACGAAAACCAACTTTTCTTTCAACAAGATGGAGCGCTTTTCCATTATCATATACGATTACATTTTTTTGAATAATAGATATGGCGTAGAAGTTCTATTGAGTGGGCACCTAGATCTCCTGATTTAAACCCTTTTGATTTCTTATTGTGAGGCGACTTAAAGTTCAAAGTTTATGCAACACTATTAGAATCTCTTCAAATGCTTCGAGAAAGAATCGTCGCAAAATGCCGTTTGATTACGCCCGAAATATTGCAAAACGTTAAGCAATTTTTTGAAAATGGAGATGGACATTTTGAGCAATATATTTGTTAAAAATTGTTCAAAATTCATAAGAGATACGTGACTGCATAGAAAAATAATAAAAACGACTTTAAATTAATGTGACGCTTAATCCCACCTGCTATTTAATTTTTTTGAAGAGGTAACTCTGTTAACATTGACCTGTTTTAGTATTTTTTTGAAATTTAGACAAAACTGGAGAATTTAGAGAATGCGAATTTTAGTAAAAACACTCTCTATATTTTCAGTGATTTTCTCACCTTAATAAAACAAAAAATAGCTTTTATAGTTTTTATTTCTTAAAAAAAAACGGAGAGATTGAATAAATAAATCATAAGTACCTACATTTATAAATATATCAGAAATAACGTTCGAGAAGCCAGATTTTTTTAATTTGACCTTTATTGTTTCTCCCTCAATAACACACGTGTTCTTAGTTCGTAAGTTCACCAATAAAACACCATTGATTATCATATTTTAGATCTTTGTTTAGGTAGTGTTGGTAGCAAGTACGAGTATATCAAACTTAGATATTTCGCTGTCTGAAATTTGAAAAAGTGGTTTAGACGCCTATCTTATAATTCATTGTAAATTTGTGGTGGAAAGATGAAATGCTGGAAAGTAAGAAAATAAAAAAAAGTCGAATTCCCGTCTTGATGTAGGAATTGTTTGCTTGAGAATTTCAATCTGGCGTGTTTTCTGGCAAGATGTATTTGTGCATCGTTAAAGGTATTTGAGGAGCCCTTGAAATGTTATAACAAGCTTGAATATCGTTACTGCGATTTTTGTGTATCCAAAAAATGCAATCGATTGTGTAGGAGGAGTTTTTGGTTGAGATGGTTTAATAAAAGTGAGCGAGCCTTCAGGCCCTAGGAGGGAAAAAAAATAAGTGACCAGATTGTAACGTCAGCGACAGGCGAGTGGCTCAGAGGTCACTAATGTGGTGCAGATAGATTAGTCAATGCCGGGCACACAGTCACGGACACCAACAGTCCCCAATTCTTCATCTTTATTAACGAGAACGTTCCGACCTCGCGAATCTATCACTGACAGGAAAACACTGAAATTATGTCATGCTAATTGGGGGAAAACTGAGAAAAGAAAAAAGGCGACTTAGCATTCTTAAACAATGTCTCGAGGAGGTGGGATTCAATTCAATTATCTTGGAATTGCAATGACTTCCAGTGCAGAAAATCGAATTATTTTGTAATTATAACTTTGGAAAATTCGAATGGGAAGTGGTCTTATCCTTCATAACAAAACTCGCGCTTCGAAAACACGTCGGAGTTAAAAACAAATCTCTCAATTTAGATAATAGATAACAGTTGCCACCGATATTAGAACAGAAAATTTCCGGTTTTGTTATTCTAAATGACGGATATTTTTCTTTAGGATTATCGAACATTTTTGGATAATATAGACGTCATATTTTAGACGGGAACCCAAAGTGATTTCTTTTGTCGTCCTCATAGATAATGGCTGCAAGTTACATAGTAAAGAGCTTTGTGTTATCAACCAAGAAACTTGAGATTACAACAAAGGCAGAAGAATGCACACTTCAAAGCTTTACTTATATTTTACATTATAAACAAATTGGTTGACATTACATCACCACAATGCTGTTTATCAACTACTTCATTACATTACAATAACTTATAAAAGATAAATATTCTGATTATAAACGTATGTTTTATTTTAAATTAACAAAGCTAAATATAAAAAATGTTAAAATCGGTTAAGCAGTCAAGAGATGTAATAAGACAATTTAAATTTTAAGTAGAAAAGAAAACTGTTACATTTTTTTTAGCCATTACCAATATTTAAACAGTAAACAGAAACATAAGTGATGATTAGGCTTCGGCCACAGCGAGCCCTCAAAGACCACAGTTTCTTCTCTCGAAACTTATTAATCGTGTTCAGATTAACTGCAGCTTTCTCTTCAGACTAACCATCAGATAATAACTTATAAACTTAGTCGAGAGACAGGAGACAGTACGTGATAAAGTTGAGACTGCAGCTTTAGCAATTTGCTTTAGAGTGAATTTGACAGAATAACATCCTCCTGTGACTGTATGGCGTTTCAGAAAGATCCCTTTAAGGAAGGCATTATGGTTATTCAAGGCTTTATAGATAAACGTTAATATTGTCTCTAGCTCTGTTTAATGTCAGGTTAGGTCAGCTCAGGTCAGGTTAGGTCAGGTCAGGTTAGATCAAGCCAGGTTTGATTAAAATTTATTATATCTGGTCAAGTCAGATTAGGTCAGGTCAGCTTCGGTGCTATTAGGAAGAACCAATTTTTTATCAGATGTGTAAAGCAACTAACAGTATTTTTACCAATTTATTTAGTGTTTTACATTCGCTATCAGCAAGTCGTTTACCCATAGTACCAACATACTCATCAGTAGCGAAGATATTCTTTCCTGGAGGTACAATAGCGTTAGCAACGCGACAAAGCTCTTCCCGAAAAGCTAAATCATGATAATTGCAATGGCATAGTCAGTCTCCCTCCTTATAAAACAATAAAACGTGCTTGCTAGAATGTGTCACATGTTTTGTAACTTTTCTAGATTTCATTGAAAGCGTTGATTTATTTTTCCAATCGGTTCCTGAGCGAGTCTATTAATAATTTCATAGAATTTTACGTCTCAAAGCCTTTCCGGCACGAAATCTTTCTAGTATTGTCTGGAGTTATTTTCTCAAACTTTCTCAAACTGAGAAAATCTGTTATTGCTATTTTAAATTGCAATAAAAATAAACAAATACTGACTGAGTTAGTGATTCTCTATGTGCTCGTTAGTAATTCGGCTTTTAATTAACACAAAATAAAGCGTAAATAATAATGCAAAAAAGCCACTGTAAAGAGCTCGCTCCCGCCGAACCCTGGTAATAATATAGACTGCACCAAAAGAGGCCTTTTAGAATTTCAGCTAGTAGTCTTTTTAAATTACATCTCTTGTGTGAGAGAGGTAACCGATGATATTTTAATTAATACGAGGTGAATTGTTTGTGTGAATCCAAAAAATTTCGGTGTAAATTTTGTTCGATTTTAAAATGATAAACACTGACAAAGACCTTGTTGTGTAACGGTTGTTTCCGTGTCGGCTTCTGGATATCGTAGAGAGAAAGAAGAGCGGTTTCGATGGAGTTTATTTAAAATAATAACTATTTACAAATAATGAAAATAAAATAATAATTCTTAAATTAAAACAAATTTTCTAATACACTGCTTCGTCCTCGACTTCTAGTCGTCGGCTTCTCGTCCCCGGCTTCTCGTCCCCGGCTTCTCGCCCTCGGTTCCTCGTCCTTGACGTGTCGGTGGCTCGCACTTGTAATGGAGGGGAAGTAGGATTCACCCACAGGTTAATGCTCCGTGGGTAGCGGTTTCGGAGAGGATTCTACCAACGGGTTAATGCTCCATGGGTAGCGGTATCGGAGAGGAAGCCCCTAGGTTAATGCTCCAGGGGTGGCTACTTACAAGGTTGATGCTCCTGCAAGTATGCCAATATCAGCGGCGGTAGGCGCAATATATAGCCTTCGTTTGAGGGCGAGGGGTATGAGAGGAGTATCGTAGCGAAGCGTTGGTGGTGGTTCTCGGTGTGGTGGGAACTGTACCACCACTACTGCCCTGACGTATACGTTTGACGTCGCGGTCACGCGGTCCGAATCAGCTGCTGGGCGTTATCTTGTTTTGTTTACTGAATTATTAGAACGCTTCGATACAGTTGTCAAATAAGATTAGAACAAAACAGGGGTTTTAGTTTTTAACTTTATTGTTGTTGTTCTTTTTGTGTAAACATTTTAATAAGCCTTGATAAAAGGTTAATAACACCGAAACGTTGGCTAAGTTAAGTTGTTATTTGCCTGTTCTACATTATCAAATTGACTTGTTTGAATTGTGAAATTGTCGTTTTGCTCAAAATTCCGTGTCTTGCATTGTAAATAATAATGTAATCATATAAAATTAAAAACAAGTTGCATGACTAATTTTTTTAGTTCGATAAAGCTTTCAAAGTGAAGTTTTTCCATTAACAGTTTTAAACCGAATTACAACACAATATCCATAAAAGTGATTACATTTTACATTACAACATTGTTTGTTGGTATGAGGAAACATTATAAAAATAATTTAATAAAATGCATGAAAGCTAGGTAAACTACAAAAAAATAACAAAATTAACGCAAAATCAATTTAGTTTATCGACATAAAATTTACTAAAAGTGTAATTTCGAACAAAATTTTCTTAATTGGTAACGAGTCGTCAATTTGATGTTTTTCTTACACTTGACAGGACACTTGTTTTGTTCATTTAATCAATCAGGACAAATTGTAGAAATGAATGGTAATTCAGTATGTAGCAGACAAGCAGACAGATGGGCAATTCGTTAGCATTTGTGACTCTGCCAATTAATTCTTTGTTCGGTGCTTTTACTGCAACTCCATGTTTTCATTCCATTGATCCTAGTTTGCACATACAGTTAAATCAGCGATGCTTACATTTGCTATTTTGGAGATTTTTTTCATAAAGGTTGCAGTTACAACGTCACACCACCGAAATTTTACAACACAACGAGGGTACTGAGCATTTCGAACTATTCTTTCCAACTCATTATGTCATATGAGTGAAACAAGGATGCTAGAATATCCCAAAAAATTATGTCATTCTTAAAATTGCTTTTTATTTGAAAAAATCTCACAATTTTTTCATAATATTTTCCCAAATTTCTGTCATGTATTAAGGCCACAAATTCGCAAAGAACTTTTAAAATAATAAAGTAAGAGATTATTGTTTCATTAGTTAGAAATGTACAAATTACCAAAAACATTGTTTTCAAAAACATCTTTGTAACAAATATTTATAAAATAAATAATAAATAATATTTGTAATAAAAATTGTATCAATTTGATGAGAAATACTTAGTAGATTGTGTGGTTAATTCTATTGTGATAAAGACACAATATGTTTAAAATCGTCGTGTTTCTTTCCTGGATTGTGATATTCTACAACTTTTTTACTCAAAAAATTAGACTGATTATGTGAATTTTGTGGTAGGTGTGATGTGAATATCTCGTGCCTTTGGCAAGTCGATTTATTATTCAATTCAAGCCGTTAGAGCAAGCCGAGGATATCAGTGAGTGTTCGTATGGGATGGGTCCCTTAATGTCCCGCGAATGTTTGTTATTTCCGTGGTGGCTCGTTTTCCGGGTCGCTTTTCATATAAAATTCCAAGAAAGATGAACGGTGACAAGGTATTTTAAATTCTGGAAGCCCGTTGAGTTATTTGCTGCCTTGCACCTGAAAACTGGGATTGTTTGTCGGGCGAAACTGTCGTCTACTGTATGTAGAAATATATGAGACTGCGTCGTGTCTGAAGCGTGATTACGCTTTGTGAGTTGGGCTCTTTCCACCCCCTCACGACCCACTCCCAAAAGAAGCACACGATCCATTAGAGGGAAATATAATTGCTTTTCACTTGTTACCCATAAATCTTTCTTCGGTGGTTGGGAAATGTGCGCGAGGTCGAAACTTCGAGAATAGTTGTATAATCGCTTCTCTTTGTTTCTGAAACGGCACCAACAATGCTGAATGTCGGTAAACCAAGCACAACCCCTACTCTCTTGATATTACCAACTTTAAAACGACCTGAATTTCCAACACCTCAATTGACGGTTTTATTAAACACGGAAGCGAAAACTAATCGCAATTTAAAAAATTTTCAAAAAAGTTTCATTTACTAAAACACGAAATCGGTTCATGTCAAACATGAAAAAGAAAAAAGTGCCGAAACAAAGTTTCTTCAAAGAAATAAAAACAAACTAAGGTCAATTTCATTAAAACCAAACAAATTCTAACATACAAAATTCAATTTCATTTCAGCACCTCTATTACAGGAATACAGTGGTAGTAATCATAAACACACACATATAAAACAACACTTTCTACCCTTGGTATGAATTACTTATACTATTTTTAGTAACATCATAAAAGTAATTAAATTACACAAATTCTCAAGCTTAAAACATCTAAAACAATTTCCCTAATGTAGCTAATATACGAGACTACTTAAACAGTTATTTAATATGTATATGTAATATACTAACCGCCACATACTTATGAATTAACGTCATTATCTAATATGTTAGACTGCTAATATTGTGGTATCAAAACAAACTTTTTAAAAATTAGTTTTTCAATTTTTTCTTCTATTCGGTAAAAAAATTAAAATAAAAAAATATTTTGTCGACTATTTTAATGCTAATTTTAATAAAATTAATTATAAACAACAATACATTAACATAATAAAGCATAAACATAAACTTTGTTAAAGCTATTTCTGACAAAAATCATTAAAATAGTCGACAAAAACAATTTTTTTAAACTAGAAAATAAATCCTATTTAGTAGTAGCAGTAAAAAACAGAAAATTACAATGAGCAACTTTTAAATATTAGTATTAAAGACGAGAGACTCTTATTCCATGTTACTGTAACTTTTAAATAAGAAAAGCAAAAAGCAAAAGATGTTCCAATCGAACACAACGTCAGGAAGCTATATACCGGTTTTAGAGTATTTGTCCTTCATCAGTACAGTGTTCTGGAACGTTGGGTTCGGCTGGAACTGCTGAAAGCAGAGTTCACCTAGTGGTCGTATAGATAAACACGTTTTTTCTAATCGTAGAGGTTGGTTATATTAGTGACCAAGTGAGAGCAAAAAGGGCGACATTCTTGCCAATACTATTAAACACTTGCTACCTTTCAGCAATCTGCGTTAGATGGTACAATGTGTTATGACCAGAGTTCGGCAACAGCGAGTTCTTTACAGTGGCGTCATTTCTCATTATTATATAAATGGTGAATTACTAACGAACACATAGACAGTCACTAACTTAGTCAGTACTTGTTTATTTTTACTTATAATACTGTTACGAGCAATTTAAAATAGCAGTAACAGAATGAAAGTTTGAGGAAATAGCTCCATAAAATAGAAAGATTTCGCACTAGATTTGGCGTATTGCTAGCGCTATTGGAGCTCCAGGAAAGAATATCCTCGCTACTGATGAGTCTGTTGGTACTATGGGTAACTCTTTTTCATTATAGATACTTTATACCAGAATGTTGATAAAGCTATTTCAAGAACTGCTTAAATAAAGAGAAATCATTCTTAAAATTAAGATTGATACAAAAGTTGTTCTTTTCTTTGGTTCCGACGTTAATTATACAACAGGAGGGTAAGATAATTAACGAAAACAGTGTACACAATTTAAAAAAATGTTGTTTTGCAAAATGGTGGTGCCTCTTAAAAATTAAAACACTAGATACTAAGACTGCTTGTCTGGCTAGATATACCAGAATTTGCTAAGAAAACTAAGAAATGTGGGAATTTTCAAACCGGACATTTTCCCTAATAACACCACAGCTGACCTGACCTAATCAAACCTGACCAAACCTGACCTGACCTGACCTGACCTGACCTGACCTGACCTGACCTTTTTTTTTATTATTGCACTTCATGGGGAGGGAAAAATACTCCTTGTACGCCCAGTGACCCGAGTCACTGGGTGTGTGGGACTGCCACCCCTGTTGGCCTGGGTGTGGCCCTACCCACTAAAAAAACCCCCCCGGGCTATGTTTTTGCGCCCCGATGCTGCCGAAGTTGCGCAGGTGTGAAGTGACATAATCTCTGCGGCCGCCCGGAACCGCCGTAAACGGCATTTCTTCAAGCGGACCTGACTTGACCTGGCCTGATTTTACCTGACCTATGAAAATATTAATGTTTATCTATAAAGCCTTAAATGACCATAATGCCTTCCTTGAAGGGACGCTTCTGAAACGCAATATGGTCATAGGCGGACAATGTTATTCTGTCAAATTCACTCTAAAACAAATTGCTAAATCTACAGTCTCATCTTTGTTCTCGTACTGTTTCTTCAACTATATTTATATGTTTTTGTCTGATGATTAGTCTGAAGAAGAAGCTACAGTTAATCTCGACGCGATTAATAACTTTGAAGAGAAGAAACTCTGGGCTTTGACCTACAGCTACAGCTACGGCTACAGAGAATCTTTGAGGGACTCGCTGTTGCCGAAGCCTGGTTATGACCATTATTGAATAGGTTTAACCATTTCAATGTATTTGTATACTACGTGTCTCTAAAATAGTTTACAAAAAATGCACTGTTATAAAAGAAACTGAAATATATATTCAAATTTTTTTTAAATATATCACTCATTTGTTCTGAAAAAAATTTTGGATAATGTAACTGCAAAAATAGCTTATTTCGAAAATGCTGTTTAAACATGTATCAAAAACTCATTGATAAACTTAAAAAAACTCTTTGTTTGCAAGCAGCTTCTGCTAAAATTTTTTAGTAGAGCTTGTTTTTGAGAAGAAGAGCATTTATAAATCCATTTTCAGATTTTAGAATAATTTGTGCGTTCCACTGAAATCTAACAAATAAATACTTTATGAAAAAGTTGCTAGTGACATCTGCCAATGTCTGTTATCTTTTTTTTTCTTTAATTTCTTTTCCCTTAAAGTTTCGTGTCCCATTTTGTATTTAATTTAATTTGTGTGAGCACACATGTCTGAAGTGTTGTTAAATTACTTATGAGGTTGTCATTTGTGAGACGTTCATCGTTTCGAATTAGCGAGGTTATAAAATATAGATCCTTTTAGTTGTCCAGTTATAGGAAAAGTCCAGAAGGAAGATTTTAATCTCATAGCTGTCACATTGAATCGCAGCAACGACACTGGGCCAGTTGTCCGCCTCGAAGAACCAATCGCGAGTCCGCCAATCAATTAGGTTAGAGCAGAGTCGAGAGTTCTCCTTCGTTGGAGATTTAATTAAGACTTTGGGGCCGCAGTAACGGCGCCCGATAGCGCGGCTAATCACAGAGACGCCCCTCTATACCCTAAAACCTATAGATTAAACGACACCTCGTTCATCTGCACCCCGAATAAATGACACAAATAAGCAGATTTTGGGGGAGTGAATTATTCACATACCGATGCGATCGAAGCTCGAAAAATCTAACACAATGCCGGATCTTTCACTGAATGGATGATTGGAAAAGGTCATTTTACATTCACACGGATTTACGAATAAACTTCAATTTCCGGCAATGCTATTTTCAAATATTGAATTCAAGTGATTCTCACTTTTGTTATATAAATGATTATTGCAGATTTCACGAGAACTCAAGCGTATGTTAACGTTTTTATGCAAAAATAAATTTTACTAGTTTGCAAGATGGCTGTTTTATATCTCATAAAGCACGGTTTAGATGTCTATGATTCATATTTTTAACAGACGATATTCAAGATTTTTATTTACTTTACGATTTGTTAGTCTAAATCGTACACTTAAATCTCAAATATTCTTTATAAAAAATATTTACCCATATTTTCACAATTTTACTTCTATAAAATGTCATAAACTTCAACAGAAAATTCGTAAAAAATCCATTTTCTCTCTCATTCCATTTATGTTAGGTGTTTTAGGTAAAGGCATTTAAAATTTAACACTCGTAAATCCAAAAATGAAATGTTATTTTAACTTTAGTGATCGTAGCTTGTTTTGTTTTTAATTTAAGGTTAAAAAACAGGTGTATGCAGTTCTATTTTGTAAAAGCTTAAAATGTTTGTTAAACACAACAGATTATTTATTTGTAACAAATTGTCAAAATGTTGTCTGATTATTAGTAGCAGCAGCAGCAGCAAATATTATAATAATAACTTGGCATCTGAGAATATCGCTCACTTTAATCGCTGTTGAGTTCTACCCTAACTGCCTTCTTGGTCAATGTCTCTCCTCTCTTATATAACCATATGCCTTTCTACAATACGTTCAGATCTTTTTACTACTTACTCAACTTTCTCTTATTTTGTTTTTCTTATTCCGAAATTTGTGTAGTTTGCCTTTGACCTCCCTTAAATCTGAATTTGAATACAACATAGAAACCAGTCTTTGAATAAAACTGGCACACGTGTTTTACAGACCGTAAAATCTAAACAATTGTAACAAATTCACGTTAAGCCAATCAATATGGTCTGATAACACTAAACTAGTGACTTTTATAGCTGAAAACACCGATAAGTTTAATGCAGTTTCCCTTCTCGAAGTGCGGCTTTTACTATCTGTCAATGTTTGGTAATGGTAAATTAACGAGACAACAAAGAAACCCGACCATCCTATAAATCTACCTTTCTTTGTATAAACCTGAGTTATACTTCAGAAATCAACTTTCAAAGAGTTACGAGAAAATTTTCTCTCATTAAATTAACTAAGACTACGAATAATTAAACAAAAATTTCTCTTTATGCGTAAAACAATTCAGCAATTCAGTTTATTTAAACTTTCTTAAATGTATTTAACTTTGTAGTAGCATTAGGCTTTATTCATTCAAAAAGTCAAATTTTACTTTCTTGCTTTCTGAATAAAACAATTTTTGTCTAATCGTGAGACAATTGTTACTCTAGAAGACTTTAATATTTAATTATCTTAGTCGATACTTTATCTGTGATGTCATACTTAATAAAACTTTAAAGTTCAACATCCCACAACTGTGCTTTTCAAAAACAGCAACTTCTTGTAGGAGGATTTAGAAGACATACGTTTTGACTGTTTTTAGTGTTATTATTTTTTTTTCCTTAGTTTATTATGTTAAATGTAATTAACCACATAAATTTTGTAAACTAAAGTGTTTTTTTGGCACCTGTACAGCTCTCATATTAATACTGCAAGTAGAAACTCCTAATAGTAAGAACAGATATTAATACAAATAATAATCACACAATTTTAGTGGTAGATTTAATCGCTTTATTTTAAAATTACAAAAAATTAATATTGGTTATTGTAAACTTTCTGCTTATTCGTACTTATTTTTTGAAAAATTTTGAGTAAATACAAGCATTTTAATTTAATTTTTGTCCAAGATTTTGCTATCTTAAATTATCAGACATTTATACAAGCTTCTTTGTTTCCTGCTTGATGAGTTTTGACTCTTTTGCCAAAGCTAAAACCTAAATATAATTTTTATTACATTTTTTATCTTGTTATTGGAGCCTCCACCTGCTCTCTGTACATTTAAATTACAACCGATATATACTGGACGAAAGTTTTTAGAAAAAAATCTTTTTGAAAAAAGTTTAAAGCTTTTGAGTTAATCAATTAAAAAATGTATTTTTTCCTTTTGTAGTCCCAATCTCTTACATTATTCTTTTCTTCTCTGTTGTAATGATGTTCTTTATTTTGTGTCGTTTGGATGTTTGTGTTGATAGGAACAGATTTAAAGAAAATTTAGCAGACTTTCTCCTTCATTGATTTGAAATTGAAGTTTATTCCTTACGTAGGTTTTCTCTTTTCGTACTTATTAGGATAAAATTTTCCAATCTCAATTCAATTTGTTTTTACTTGTTTAAACAGGAAAAAGAATAAATTAAATCTAATCAATCCTGGTGGATATACCGAGTTGTTTTACTCCTCTGAAAAAAAGGAGAATTTAATCAAAAAATAAAGAAACAGAGTAATGTATCTCAATTACGTAGCGTAAAAATACATTTTGCGTGTGTCATTCCTGCATAAGGATGACACGCAAAATCGTAAAGCGTTCTATGTTATTGTAGCTACCCCATGTTTAATTTCGTTTTGATTCGTGTTTCGAGTTGTTCACGTTATAACGAGCTCCATATTTGCATTTAAAATTTATATAGTGCTTAGTTGTACGTTGATGGGAAGCAGATTTAGGAGAAATTATTACCGCAAAATCTACTCGTTTCCCACGAACTTTATGCAGTTTTTACATTAGGTAGAATTATCACAAAGCCCTTAACGTAGATAACATAAAATGAATAAAATCAAAAGTGCACTTTACGGTTTTGCCACCAGAAATTGCAAATATTTTATAATTTTTAATCAAAAAACCAGAAAAAATTTAAACATTAATTAATTTGAGACTGTTAATGAAACATTAGTTAATTTGAGTGTGTTTCTAGAAAATACAATATCTGATACAATAAAAAATTTATAATTTAATTCTCAAATTTTAAATAATAGAACCCACTTTAAAGCAATACTATTAAAAGAAAAAAAAATATTTCTGCTTTCAAAAAACAATCTATGCTTATCAAATTTTGTCAGTAGGTACAGCTTTCATTAATCAACAAGAGAGTGTTCATCCAGATGACACAATATCTTCTAGAATAAATAATTTATATTTAAATTCTCAAATTTTAAATAATAGAACTCACCTCAACATTTTAGAGAGTAATAAATACTACACTCAACCCTTAAAATTAACCGGACACTTGATTTTTGTCCCGTAAATTTGCGAAAACGCTCTCTATATTGATTTTATATGGCTACACATAAAAAAACAACTAAAAGAAAGAATATTTAAGTTTTTTGGGTTAACCTTTATCACGCAGATTACTTCTTGTACCTATTTTCTTAGGCGGCTTCCAATCAGAAAGGTTTTGTTTGCTTTACACGTCTGTCAAAGTTGTGTCGATAGCTGGTTCTGGTTTGTTTAATTTGGCTTTTTGGGGAAAAGATTTGTTGTAGAAGCAATTCATAGTGTAATGAGTCCCGAAAAAGCTGCCCAGGCTGTTGCTTTACATAATGATAGACGCAGCATACGATTTATTGCAATTCCTAAAAGCACGGTATCCGATGCGATACAAAGACTTAGGGCAACTGGTTCCTATTCCAAAAGACCTGGACAAGGCAGAAAACGAGTAACAAATGAAGTGGAAGACCGATTCCTTTGATTACAAATGCTGCGAGAACGGACTCTTCCTGCTACAGCTTTGGCCAGGAGACTGACGGATGTTCATGGGACCATGATTTCTCCTGATAATGTTTTAAGAAGATTGAAGAAAAACAATTTGACATCACATGCACCTGCTAGTGGCCCTAAGTTGAACGCAGAGCATCGCAGACTTTGCGCGAAATCATGTTGATTGGAATATGGACGAATGGGGCTCCGTTCTCTTTACGGATGAGTCGCGTTTCACTAGGTATTCACCTGATCGTCGTCAACGAGTATTTAGGCATCCGGGGGAACGGTATGCCCAGTGTTGCTTTGCGTCTAAAGTAGCATTTGGTGGAGGAAGTGTAATGGTATAGGGAGGAATTTCTTCGGAGGCTTAAACAGCTTCTGCAACGGTGCGGAAAAGTAGCACTAACGCTGACTGATACATTAGGGAGTGTTTACAAGAGCATGTGGTTTCTTTTGCGCGCAATCACACAGCCCAGATTACGCGTCAGTACCTTCCCCACGTTAATGTTCAGGTGCTAAGGTGTCCACCCTTGAGCCCTGACCTAAACCTCATTGAGTACATATGAGACAACCTGGGGAAAAGGATTAGGCAGAATTACGGCGAGTTTCATACAACAGTTGAGTTGGAACAGGAGTTGCTGAATGAGTAGGAGCTAATAGCCCAAGATGAGATCGCAGACTTGATTGCAAGTATGTCTCGACGAATGAGAGCTGTAATTCAAACGCAAGGAGAAAACACTCGCTACTAAAACCATTTTTTTCGCAGTTTTCTTAATTTTGTTTTGCTTTGTTTTGTTACTTGAAAGTTTAATTTGTAAATAAATTTTTATTTTTCAACATTATTAATCACAATTATCTTGATTTCAATTTAAATGTCCATCATTGCACATTTTCAATTAAAATTATTTTGATTCAAATTTTCGTCACTAAAATTTTTCCAAAAAACTCAGTGTCTTGTTAATTTTGCGGTCGAGTGTATTAAGAGAAAAATTTTTTTATCTTGCTTCCAAAAGACAATCTATGCTTTTAACAAAATTTAAACGACTAGCACAAAAAACTTCTAAAATCTAATTTTCTTTTTCCGTTTACTAAATAATTACATACGTCATCAATTTTTTTTATTATTTACGTCTTATGTTGTTTAAAAAATTTAAAATTTAAAGTAAAAACATTAATAAACGGTTAAAAGTAATTTAATTTTGGTTTTTATTAAAATGTGGGCTTTCTGCTTTAAATTGTTAATTTGTTTGAAATTAATGGTGGTGATTAGCGTGGACGTAGGTCGATTTGGAATAAAATCTGCGCCAAATTCAAACACATTTTAAATATATAATTGGTGAAGGAAGCGTCGTAACTTTTATATTTTCCATTTAATTGTATAAATTAAGGCATTCGGTCGTCGTCTCAATAATTTCCATTATGCTCAATTTAAAATTAAAAACATGGCAAATTGAAAAGTGTATTTTAAGAATCCAATTTCCATGCACATTTAATTGGACATTTTAATTTCTCTAACCAAAGCACGTTCTGCGAAGTGCCTGATTAATTGCTAGAATGAAATTGTCATTCTGCTTCGTTGTTTAAAATCTAGTCGGCAAAATCTCTTAACGCGATTTGTTAATTTTGGTGCGAAATAAATCAACCTCTTTTGTTACTTTTGTCACAATTTTCTCCACATCCCAGCCAGAAAATTGGATCAGTCAATGTTAGCTGTTAAACCGAGCCTCCATAAAAATGTTAAGTCGCTGCTCTAAATCGAACTAGAATAGATTGAGTTAGGATTTTAGTGGCTGGATTTTATTTCGCGCACTTGCCATAACTAAATACATGATTCTGGCACAAAGATAGTCTATCTTTCCCGCGGCTCAACTATAAATTCATTTGAGAGAGGAGGCAGGACCGAGAAGCGTTTTCTTTACAGTCACAAAGAATTACAATGAATGTAAGTTTGCTCTAATTCGTGCAATTAGTAGAGCTTAACTTCGCCGAACAAATTTCCAAACTTTTAATGTATGTTATTAAAGTAAATTTACGTGCAGAGGAAGGATTTAAGACGTGTCCTGTGCTTTTTTCATTTCCTTTAAAATAACACTATCCCAAAGGAACTTCCTAATAGGATTAAAGTCGCCAAACGTGACGATTGCCCAAGACTTTGTTTCAAAAAAGGTTTTAATACGACCAAAATTTAATTTTACTGGACAGTTAATTACCAGAAAATCGACACACAGCTCAACAAAAAATACAACAAATAACCCCTTTTTAACTCAAAAAATACACAAAAACATACTGACAATAGTTATATGTATTAAAATTAAACCAAATTTTTTTTAACAGATTTTAAAAACGCTTAAAATAACAGACTCTTCAATTTGAGCATGATAAAGTAAACTGAAAAAAAAAACTTAAAATATTCGGAATGTAATGTAATTTTTATTTCATTTTAAAGATTAATTTTTGCCATTTTTAGTTAAACAAGATATCATTCAAATGTCCTCCACGAGACTTCTTACAGGCCTTGTTCCTTTTGAGGTAATTTTCAATGACTTTTCGGCACATTTCGGGCGGTATCTCGGTCATTACATTACGAATATTAGTTTTCAATTCGTCAAGAGTTTGAGGATTGTTTGTGTAAACACGATCTTTCCGCGTAGCCCCACAAAAAGAAATCCAAAGGCGTCAAATCGCAGGATCTTGGAGGCCAATTGACATCAGCCAATCGCGAAATCACACGTCCAGGCAATTTCTCTTGCAAAAAAGCTCGATTTGCTTGTGTTACGTGACTGGTTGCTCCATCCTGCTGAAACCACATATCGTCAAGATTATAATATAAAATCCAGATGCCAATTGCGCCATAATGAGCCATAAGATAAGCCTAAGTGTTGAGCTTGACGAGGAATTGACAAATTTGGATCTTCTTCCACACTTTCAGCTACAGAAACGATATTTTCAGCATTGCGAATGTTTAGATGATGCACAGGCCTTACAATAACAGTAACAGATCTAGTTTGTTCAAATTTACTTACTGTATTCAATATGGCTTGCTTTGTAGGACGATTATGACGACCATAATCTGCTCATAAAGCGCGAAATGTGGATACGGTAGAATCACTATTTTTATAATAAAATTTAATAATTTTAACGCGTTGGTCAATTGTTAAATGCTTCATATTTTTAAATGGTAGAATGTCAACTAAATAAATGACAGTAATAATAATAAGCAATATTTTTTTTTAAATATGTATTAATATATAAAAATGGCGGATGCGCCGGGTTACTAAATTAAAAAAATATTTCAGTATCACAACAAACACCAATAATATATTTAATATAAATTTGTAGCTTAGTACAAAAAATCTATATTTTACATAAGTTTAGATTTTAATGACTGAGCAACATATGATTCTATTGATTTTCGGGTTAGTAAGCCAGTTGCTTGTGGTCAATAACTTTCTTAAGATTTCTGTATTTACAATATGTATATACAAAGCAATTTTTTTAGTACAGTCTACCCCAATTTTCCCGGTAACAATTTTAATTTACAATAAAACAAAACTGATCGATTCTGATTGCCAGAAGGGCATGTTTTAGTGGTAAAATTACGTTGATTTTTCTCTCTTTAAGCACAGGATCTTCCACCTCTAAAATTTAATAGGTAAAGTAGGTCTAACAATACCTCGTTTTGAAGGTTTTTAAACACTCTTTCTGTTGATATATTTTAACTTTTGTTTTTCAGAAAGTTATTATTTTCATTGGCGGTAGGTGAAGTTGGGAAGTTTTAGCTAAAAAAACTAAGTCAAGTTTAGCTAAATTCTTCAATAGAGCTGGCCTGTAAAAAATTTTGTAAAATCGAGGTAAAACTTTAGGCGAAACGCACGTCAAGATAATTTTTAAATTATTGAAAGTTCTCCGGAAATGTAGTTTGAAATTAGTGAGTTAGTGCTTTTTTAAAAAATGCTGATTTTTTGAATTCTCGCCTGTCTTCTGAAAAAATATGTTTACAAAGTGTCCGCGAACAGGTCTAGGTCATTAAATTTCAAAAATAAATTAGAAAAGTTATCATAAATCACGTCTACCGTCTCGGTGTATTTTTTCTCATCGCGATAAAAAGTTATTTATAGTGTGAAAGTAGTCGTAATTTCCTTGATTTAAATTATAAGTCGTTCGCCGGTCTAAATTTCTTTCCATCTCATCTGACGCCGAAAACGGATGAATGTAGTCTGAAAGATCACTGAAAGAAGCCGATGTCATTTGAGTTCCGGGGATTCGAGCGAATGTAGTCAACAGAGGAAGTCTATGTCAGTCAGAAGCAGTGAATGTCCTGCACTCCCTTCCCCGTATGGAAATACTGATCGAGACACGGATAAAGGGGTTGGTGGCGGCAACTCGTATGAAGAAGAGTGATAGCAGAGATATTACCGACATGAGGCGAACGGAGTGGCACCAGTCAACCGTGAAGAAGATAAATGAAATGTGCGAAAACTAGGCAAGACTGATAAAAACGCACTTCTAACATTTAACTTATAAAAAGACAAACACTGATAACAATCAGTTAACCCATCAACTAATTTTTGGTGATAAGAATCAATTACCTAACGTATTAAGTATTTAAACCAGGCCGCCGGTCTTAATGCCCCAAATTCATTACAGACACGGGCGGCCTAATCCCAAGGACGTAGCGTCCTCTTCATCGATCCCGTGATCCTGCACGGGGCTCATCCCGACCTTGACTGCACACTCCCAATTTAACCAAATTAATCTTTATCGTAAAGAGCATTTTGACAAGAACATCGCAAAATTAGGCCAATCGGGGAACGTTTCTTACACCAGTCGAGCCGTAATGATCCCTATCTAAACAGCTTATCAATATTCGCAAAGCAGTCGAGGGTGTATTGTTCACTATCAATGGAACACTCGACTGTGATCTGGCGCGTCCTCTAGGTTTCAATCTGCGAAGAGAAGTGAGCGAATCCGCAAACACGACACTATTGTGTTCCGGTGAAAAGGACTAATTTCACTAGTTTCTTGCTGCCTCGGACAATATCTAATACTAATCTCACAAAAATCAGACAAAAAGTACAAATTTTTATGTTTAAAGCGTTGGAAATTTTTGTTAAAGGAGACAAATGATGACTACCTAAATTGAGATTATTTTCTCTTTTCAATAGACAGGATTCGATACGTTTAGATTGCTTTTAAAAATATTCCACGCGAGAAAAATTTCTATTAAAATTTCTCGCTGAAAATACAGGATGATGGAAAACGTTCCGAAAGATATCATGTAACTTCCAAAACAGTAAACTAGTTTACTTAATTAACAAAACAATATAAAATCCATCGCCGTTTATAAATTTTTTTAGAGTGACAACAGTCGTTGTAAAGTTTCTGTTTGTTGGTACCGTTTCTTGAAAAATCGAAAGATATTATCCAAGAATTTTATTTTTTGTGTGTAGTCACGTTAGATCCTAGAGGTTTTAACATATAAGCATATTTGTCCTTGTCGTTGTTTCCAGCTTTGTAAGTGTCAGTTAGGTTTGTATTTTATTGCCAAAAAAGCTATCACCACCCACCTTTGTTTTTTATCGGAATTAACACAGTCTTTTATCGGTTTGAAGCAATATTCTAATCAGAGAGAAGATATTTTCCATGTGCTTTTATTAATTTTTTTTTTTGATGTAAGTTCCGGTTAGTTCTTACCGTGGAGGGAGGAATAACAGTAGTGGGCATAAGCTTGAAATTTTGGTGGATAGCCAAACACCTTTTACGATAGTTTTCACTGTACTCGGGATAGCTTTTTCCCCCACTACAAACTTGCAAACGGTGGTCTCGACAATAGAATAAGATCGTAAAAGGTTGCTGTACCTCGACCAAGAACCTAACATTGTCGCTATAGGGCATGCCAACTCCTCCTATTCATCCCTTCACCGTTCTTACAAATCTTTGACTTTTGTCGTATGCAGAGTTGCCTTCATCGACTTCTTGACCTAAGTAGATTTTTAATTTGTGTGTTTGTATTTAGGGTAGCTATATAAAATCTTACAATATTGTTTAATTGTAAAATTTATTTTTGAAAGTTTATTTATGTATCTGTAGAGAAACAGCTATGTCTGTCATTCAAAATTTTAGTAAATCGCTCCACAGTTGGAGTTTTTGTACACCAAGCTAAATTTTCGTATATCGTCTTAATCATAAAATCTTTTAAGCGGTCTTACCCTGTCCCTACTCTAAAACAGATTAAATTTTTGGCTTTTAAGCGCAGTTTCTAAAAGAGTTTCTAGCATTCTCTCCTTGAACTGGTACTGTAAACAATGTTTAGCTTTCTGAATCCGTTAGGTAATTGACTTTTAACATTGTTTTCCTATACTAAAATTTAAAAGCATGTTTTTTTCTATAAAGCCGCATTTTAGGATGAAACGCTGATAAATAATTTAATTTAAATTAGAAAAAATTATTGTAGATTTACTACTGAACATATAGAGATAAAACAATGTCTAAACAATAGAGCAAAATATATTGTCAACATTTCAGCACAATTTTGCTTAATCAAAACATAAATGCATCTTTTATTATTTTTTAATATTTTTATAAAAATGGTGGATGCGCCGGGTCAAATGTTAGTTTAAAAAAATTATTGTGGATTTATTACTAAACGTGGAGAGGTAAAACAATGTATAAGCAATAGAGCTAATTACATTCTTAACATTTCACCACAATTTTGCTTGATTAAGACATAAATACATCTTTTATAATTTTTCTCAAATTCTTGTAAAAATGGTGGATGCGCCGGGTCAAATAGTAAATTAAAAAAATTATTGTAGATTTATTTCTAAACGTAGAGAGGTAAAACAATGTCTAAACAATAGAGTAAAATAAATTTTCAACATTTCAGCACAATTTTGTTTTATTAAAACATAAATACATCTTTTATATATTTTTTTTATAATTTAAAAAATATAGTGTTGCACCAAGCCGAATATTAAATTTAAAAAAATTATTGTAGGTTTATTACTAAACATAGAAAGATGAAGCAATGTCTAAGCAATAAATCAAAGTCTATTCTCAATATTTTAGCACAATTTTGCTTAATTAAGGCATAAATACATTTCTTATAATTTTTTATTTTACCGTGCTTTAAACAATGTTTAGTTTCCTGAATACGTTAGGTAAATGATTTTTAACGTTATTTTTTCTTTACTAAAATCTGTAAGTATATCTCTTTGTATAAAGCCATATTTTAGTATAAAACGCTTTGTAAATATTTTAATTTGATATACCTAAAATGATTAAACGTGTTAATTAACAGATGCTTTATTAAATTTCTTGTAAACAAAATTTTATTGCCCGCTTTTTCAGCTTTGTTTGCTGTTACCAACCATATGCACTCTCGACCAGTTTTAATTATTTTTAGCTTTAACGAACTGTGTTAAAGATAAAACAAATATAGTAGTAATTGGCTTATTTTGCACATCTAACGTGTGTTATTGGATGTAAAGTTTATTGTGTTTTAGCCTCAGTGCTGCGTAGAGCACCATTTCATATTATATAGTCGAACATGAAATGTAGTTATTATTCTGAATAATTTAATGAAAGCAAATGGTGTATGCGTTAATTACATTATGAGATTGTGCTCTTTTTTAATTTGTAAGGTAGTTGATGCAGAAATCCGTGTGCTTTTCAGCATTGAAACAACGAACGCTGTTATTCCAAAGTTGTTTTAGCTTTGAGACATAATTTCGAGATTTGAAGCGAATATCTGAAGTGGAGGAGTATGAGAATCGTGTCCGGACAAAAGAATCTGAAATCCGCTGGTGGAGTACAAGTGAAGAGGCCATCTCAGCATCGTTGAGCTTGCAGTTGTCGAGAGCAGTGACAGTGACAGTGAATCAGGGAGGCGAGCACACAGACGTCTAGCTCAGTCTCTACTTATCACACGCCCTTTTACACAGTCCACTGATTTTTCATATGCACTCGCAAATTAAACGAGCTTTGCCTCTGATGTTAGATAAACGCGTCACGTTTTCGCTAATTAAATAAATTTACGAAAATTCTTACCTCAAATATTTTGTCTGGACGAAGCACTTCGACTGGATAATAATAGGAAGTATTTGCGGGAAAGCTTTTCAAGTTCTTGTTAATTATCTTATCACTACATAGGGTAATTGAGTTTCTTTCAAACTTAAATTGGTTTATTCGCATTTGGTAACTTTCTCTTGCAATCCTTATTTAACTTAAACTAAAGTACTCCGATTCTCAAACAAAGATTTTTGCAAGAGATAACAGCGTTTTTGTTTCCACAAGATAAACAATTTTCACAATTTACACAAAAACCTCAATTACAAACCATTAAGATGGTGCAAAAAGCATAACTGCTGACGATTCATTTTTTAGACAAGGAAAACTGGTCAAGAAGTTGGTCAAGATTCTTATTATTTTTAAGTAAATAATTTATTTCTATATTTGTTTTAAAACAGACACTCTTCTCTTTTCTTTTGATTATTTCTATTTAAAAATCGGTTCTAAAACAAATATTTTCTTATAAATGTTACAATTAATTACAATTATAATAAATTTAAAATCCATTAAATTCTACTTTTCCTTTCATTTTAATACATTAAAATTACGATTTTTACTACCCTTCTTTCGTGCCTCTTCTTCTGTTCATTTTTTGTTATATTATAGCCTTTAGTCACATCAGTTTTCTACTTTTGTTGTGTTGTATTCTTTGTTTGTGTTTTATTTAAACTCAAATATTTGCTTGATTTCAAATGTTCTTTAATCCTGATATTCAAATGTTTTCCCGTCTCCTTCACATACACTGCTCCCAATTATTTGTCTTTCTTTCAGTAATTTATCCTTTATGTTTGCCATATTCACTCTTTTTTTTTCAGTATTTTTGCCACTATTTGTAAGATATTTACAATGTTTAATATCTCTATATTGTTTTCTTTCTGATCTTTTCCTTCCTCTTTTTGTTTTTTAAATTTTTACTTACATTTTTTTTATACACTAGTTTTTATCTTTCTTTCATATCTATTTTCTATTTTTTTTATCTTAATTTTCTTTCAGAATTCCCATCATTCTCCCTACAAGATTTTTTCAAATTTCTTCACTTCTTTTGTTTTTTTTTTATTGTCAAGTCCCAAAGTTATTTTGCTTCTTCATATTTACTTAGATCTTAAATTTTTGTGAGATATTTTCAATGTACAATATCTCTCTATTGTTCTTCTTTCTTTTTTCTAATCTTCTCCCTACTCTTTTGTCTTTGTTAATCTTTACTTTCTTTTCTTTCTATGTTTCTTCTGCCATCTTCCTTTTATATCCATTCTCTATTTGCTTTATAATTTTTTCTTCTTTCTTTCTATTTTAATTTTTCTTCAGTATCCCCATCATTCTCTCTGCATAATTCTCTCAAATCTTTGCTGATTACTAAACCTATAACAGTTTACCTAATTAGTTAAGAATGCAATTCAACTCATCATGTAGATATTAAGAAAAGAATAAAATAAAACCTAAGGATGAATGCAGCCGTCTTTGAAACATTGTTTATTAAAAATAACATTTCCTATTATTTACAACACATTCTCCTGACTATAAGAAATTTCGTCACTAAAAATTAAGAGGAAAAGAAAATAACACATAAATTGAAACTATAACTGTCAACAAAAGTAACAAAAATTTAATTTTCTTCTTTATTTTTATCGTAAATTTTGTGTTTTCTTGTCTTTCATTTATACATGTAAAAAAATTCTCTGCTTTTTCTTTGTTCGCTTCTAAAAGCACAACAGATTATCTACATATCTTATCTACAAGTAAATTATTCTTTTTCATTCTATATTTTCTTTCTCTCCATATTTTCTTTCAGTGTATTTATACTAAAAACCAAGATAAAAGTTCTTTTGATCTGTAGATCTTTTGATTAAGCTAGAAAATCTTCTGTTACCCTTCTGCTACTCGTGTTATACCTTTTTTATATCTTATCTAATATGTTTAGATCTTCTTCTATTCTTGTGTTTAGAAATACGTTTAACACATCAAACAATGCCATTATCATTCCGTTAGTTTGATTCGTTTTAAGTTATTATACTTCCACTCAGTTTTTAACTAGTCCCTCTGACTGAAATGTTGTTTAAGGGAGGAAACAACTAAAATGTTGTTACTTCCTTCACCGTTTTTCTCAATTCTATCACTGTTACCAACAGCTTTATTGACTGTTATTGCTTATAAATTTTTTAGCCTCGGGTTCATTACTGATTTTGTTGTTTTTTATACTCTTTTATTGTCTTTTTCCTCTTTTTTATTGCCTCTTAGATATTGTTAGCATAAATGCTTCGAGAGGTCTTTTCCATGTTCTCATATTTCTGTTTACTTACAAACTTTTTCATGTCTCTTGTTAGTCTTTGAGAGGTAGATAAATAAAAAAAATTACTAGAATACCGATAAACAATAGAAAAAAGAAAAAAAAAGTTTATAAAGCAAATGAAAGACAACTACAAAATTTAAAAAAACGTACAGAAAAAATATCTCATCGAAAAAAGTAAAATAAGATATAAGATAATATATAGGGTAGTAAAAAAAATAGAGAATAGAAGAGTCGTAAAAAAAGACATAAAAAAATAAAAAAAACGTACAGTGAGATAATTTCCAAAAAGTAAAATGACATTTAAACCAATACTTTTTACAAAATTTAGCCTCTACAATCTACAAGCAGGATTATATTTAATACTCTTCTATATCTTTCAACTGTTGTCAACGACTAATCGCTCGCGTATCTAGAACCAATGTCAAGCATGAATTATTGCTTTCACTTCTGGCAAACAGAGTAGAGTCAGCTTCTAGAATTTAGAAAAAGTAAAACTCTGTAATTGGGCTTAAAAGAACTAATTTGTTTCTTTATGATTTCAAACAGATTTATTACAAACTGGGCTTTAGTTGAGGCTTTTAGCACCTTAAAAAATTTATAATTCTTGTATTTTAAGCTGAAGAAATGCAATCTCGCCATTAATCTCGGATTAATCCATCTAGTCGATAATTCATCAAGCGACGTAATTAAAATGTATCTTACACTTGACCTCATTCTTCATTGTTGGCTGAATCTGAAATGAAGTTTTTCTCTCGGATAGCATCAGCGTCAACTTGATGGTATGCCGTTATTTCCAATTTTCTTATAATATGAAATTGTGAACGTTTGAAATTATTATCAGTGTGACTTGTGTGAAATGTTATTAAATAGACTTCAGTACCCGAAGTTGGGAAACATCTGGATCCAGTCGACGGTTGTCGTGATAAAGAAACATCTCCCAGAAGAATGACATGAAAAATCGTTATTCAATCGCGACGGTCCGTTGAAACTGTGTTGAGACGCGACGAACTTACAACTTTAATATTAATATTTTTTCTGACGGTTTTCTCCTCAAAGAAATCAAATTAATTTTCCTTATTCTACAAGTACCAAAAACGATAACTATTTCTTCCAAACAGATTAAAATTTATACTGATATATCAGTTTCAACTTAATAAAAACACTACACTCAATATGATGATGTATTGATAACAAGTCAATGTTATTGTTTGTTACTGCGCTTATTGTGGCCGCTACACCGTTACCAAAACATTAATTTCACCACAACTTAAATTTATAAATAATGGATTAAATTGAATGCTGTTTAGACAAACAGTAAATTATTACTAACAATAATGTTCAATGAGAGAGCTAAATCACCTAGAACTCAGTCAAGTAGATAATTTTTAGTGTTCCTCAACAAAACAATCGTTATACAGTGGCATTTATGTAAACAAATTTCACTAATTACTTAGAACAGAAACTGCAAAATGATAGAACCTTACAAATAACAGCAAAACGACCGCTTCGTGTATCAGCTGATATTAAAAAACGCCCACACGTAATCAACTAAACTTATTACATTTTAATTAACTAATTAACAACATTTAAAGCAAAATCAAACCGTTAGTGCAACCATTTTTGCAAAAAATCTAAAAAACAAAGACCTATAAATAAAAATATATAAAAACCTTTTAATTAAAATGGTAGCGCTACGTGGTGTCGCCTAGAAAACGCGATAAACAACGATTGCAAGAATTTTAGATATATAAAACAAGGAAAAGTAGTAGAAAAAAAAACACAAAGTTATGCTAACATATGCTAAAAATAATCTTGTTATTGTTGCAATTATTTGTATATATCTTTAGTTAAAATTGCTTACAGAATTACAGTAAGATAAATCTGGAAAGATCTGACGTCCTCGTTGATCTTTATATTCAATTATGCCAAAACCGTTTATGTTCAGTAACGGTCTGAGGTTATTTTTCAAGAAATGGCCCCGCAAACGCTTGGCGCGCTTATTGGCTATCTCGGTTTGAATTTATGGTCGCGTCGCCCCAATATAATATTTTTGATATCGTCGTTTATTTGAAATATAAAATAATTACATGGTGGCTGTAGTTGAGAGTTTGGTTATTTATGATGTGGTACATTGGACCGTTTCACACTGATAGGAACGAGTGCTCTCTAAATCCGATAGTTTACGAGTCTATGAAAATCCTCGAAAAATCGATAAATAATTTTATTGGTTGCAATCTTTCTCAAACAAAAGTACGGCAAGGTCTTGGTAATTTAAAGTATGCGAGTCGTGCGAGTTTTTGCCGCATATGTCATATCAACAAATCACCACTAAACATTATCTTGAACGATGTAGAAAGGTACGAATTACGACAGCAGTCGGTTGTAAATACACCCTTTATCAGGTTGTATATGCACTAGTTTTGTGCACTTTGTGTGAAGATACCCTCACAAATACAGGCATTGTTCGACCGAATGCCCCTATAATAGGAAACACTGATGCGGTCATCTAGTCGAGCTAAATCAGCAGACAATATGCTTTGTGTTGTTTCACTCCAACCGACAAGCTTTTTAATTAAAATCAACTCACTGAAAAAATATGAATTAATTGCCGCAACAATGACTCGATTCACTGAAATATATTGAAAAGTGATTCGTCGCAAGATTAAGATAAGAATCTTTGGAAAGTATGGAGAAACGAATGGTTGAATTGAAGAAGGATTTCCTACTGGAGCGCACTCAATAGATATTACAGGTTGCAGCTACTTTTGTTCAAAATCTCTGCACTCCAACGATAAGACGAGACGCTATACGTAGATTTAGATAGATTAAGATTAAGTGTACCAACCGAGACTCTTCTTATTACCTCAACAAACGAATACCGTCGTACTTACTTCAATTAACATGATAGGAACGATTAGAATTTACAGAGCTAATTATGGTAGAGGCGCCGGGATAACACTTATTCTCAACAGAAATTTCCAACATAAAATACTATCCAAACATTATTCACTCAAAGATACTCACAAGATTATCTAAATTGACACGTAATTCTCACTATAATACAAAGAAAATGTGAGACCTAATACTACTTAACTGTACTCCAAATAACATTTAGAAAAAATAGTTTTATTACTTAATTATAAAAAATCTTTATTTGTTTTACCACCAATCGCCTAATCAGTTGATCATTTGCACGTAATTTAATACAATTTAATAAAGTAAAGCCATAATGTTAGATTTTTAAATTCTGTTTTCTTTACAAAAAATAGGTAAATATTCTTAATGCGCTACATATAAAAATGGTGGATGCGCCGGGTCTGCAATTAAACTATTTAAAATTTGATTTATTAAGTGCCTAAATTAATTTTTTTAATTAAAAAAAGCTTTTTAAACTCTGTAAATCAATTGCTAACTATCTCAATATTATAGAATTTTCTAAATTTTAACTTATTCTAAAAAAATAGTAAATCCTTTAAAATATTCTTAAATACTATAAATGGTGAATGCGCCGGGTCTAAAATTAAAACATATTTAAAATTTGATTTATTTATTGCTTGAAATAATTTTGTTATTTTAAAATAGGTCCTTAATTTGGCAAATCAATGTTGTGTAGTCAAATTTTGTAGCATAAAGTTTAAAATAAATTGCTAGACCATCTCGTTTTTCTAGTTTATTTCTCGGTAATCCTTAAAGAAAATAACAATGATGATGAAAAGAGTGAGCTACAGTGTTGAATAACATATACGAAAAACAAGAAGGAAATCATGAGAGTGTGAAAACTATTCTAAGCTTGTTTACTAACTTCTGAATTTCCAGGATCTCAAGGAAATTTAATCATGTTTAACTGCGGCCACGTGTGAGTCCTTAATCAGAGAAATAATATGTTTGAGATGTATCTGAAAGAAAGTTTTTGTTATGTATGAAAAGTTTAGTTTAAAACTTATTAAGAAAATGCTTGTTTATTGTGTCGAGTTTGTGTCAGTAGGGCATTGGATTGTGTTTTGTTGTTGTGACAGTTCGCTTCGTCAGTATTATGTTGTCGGAGTGAATTTTTGCAAAAACAACGTAAAACTTCTGACCGAAAACAAGGTGAAAAGTTTCTCTGATAAATGTTGTCTATATATTCTCAAATAAAATACATTTATAACGTTGTGGTAAAAACAAACCAGTAGCAAATGTAGTGTGAAAGATGGAAAAGGATCGACTGAATCAAAAATACAAAAGCTGTTGGCAAACATCAGATTTTAAGAAAGAGCCCGATCGGTGTGGCTAGGTGAAACTCGAGCAAAGTTTTCAGGCACCAGTTCGACTGATTTATCTGGCGAATGTCACCTTGTGAGCGCACCGGAATTGCAAGACCACCGGATATATAACCGAAAAAATATCAGAGAAAAAATGCTCGTAAACAATACTATTAGTCTTGTTTATTTCTCTCTTTTCTCGAGTGAAATTTGTCGTCTAAATGCTAAATTATTCACGAATAAATGGTAGCGGTTCGAAATCCACGTCATTTTAAATTATTGACAGAACGTAAAGGATATTACACAACGTCAGGATGGCCTGACAATGCTTTTTGTATGCTTTCAAGCGGCAATATGTTTGTCGATTTTCCAACGGCTTGTCTTATAGTTTACGTGATGTTATTACAAGGTGAGGTTGTATATCATCCGTGTCAGTTGAACGTAATACTTTCATGTTAGTACACTTTATTGTCTGCGAGAAATGAACCCGCGTGAATTATGGCTCATCAGAAACACCAATTATCTTCTTATTAAATTACAAATTGCCATTTAAGAGCTAACCCCATACAAAAATTCAACCAAACGTAGATGAACAGATGTTCAAAGCAATGATCTTTCACTGTTAAACTAATTAACGATGAAGTAACGAGTTTCAAATTCAAATCTCCCGCGTTTGACAACAGGTGAGTAGGCAACTCTTTTAGACAGCAAAGATAGCGTTGAATCAGTGACAAACATGATAAAGTCTGACTTGTACACTTGATAATAATTTATAGAAACGATATTCCAATTTTAACTTTCTTCAAATGTCAAACTATATTAAAACCACTCGGAAGAAATTCACGAGGAAACTATTAACTAAGTAAAAGTAGGCAAAGAAGTAACTGAATGTTTTTGGGCAAATAAAGGTGTAAAACAAGGCAGTTCATTAAGTCCTCCACTATTCTTAGCATATATGGTAGATGTGGATGAAGTTTTAAGCAGAGCGCAAGTAGGAGGAATAGTTGTAGGCAGAGAGAAACTGTGGTTTTTGGCGTTTGCAGATGATTTAGTAATAGTAGCAAAGAGCAAGAGTGAAATAAAAGACATGATAAAAGTTAAGGAAAGATATGTAAGAAACAAAAAACTCCAAGTTAATGTATATAAAACAGAAACGATGGTAAATTGTTTCAACTGTGGCAGATTAGGACACGGATCAAAAGAAGCAGCTGAGAAAGCGATAAAAAAGAGGGAAAAAGAAATTTCAAGTAAGAACAAAATGAAACGAAGATACAGTTGAAAAATACAGACAACAAATAAATAAAGAAAATTTCCGAGGTTTAGATATTGATAGTATGTATAAGGACCTAGTAAGTAAAATGAAAGCAGCAACGGCCAAAGAAAAAATATATCTAAAAACTGAAGAAAGAAGCGTGCAGTAAACTTAAAAAATGGATAAAAGGAAAAGCCACAAAAGCAAAGTATCTAGAAACAAAAAAAAGTATAGAGCAAAGTGTAAAGAGAGAAAAATACAACGAAGAGAAGAAAGGAAAATCAAAGAAATAAAAACAGAAGCAGAAGTATGGAAATTTATAAACGAAGAGTGAAAAGGAAAAGACAAAATTAGTGAGAGTATAAGTATGGATAATAGAAAGGAACACTTTATGGAGGTTTTAGGTGGAAGTAACAATAAAAGTATCTTGTCAAGACATGAGGAACTTCATGTGAAAATAAACAATCTTTCTAAAAAGGAAAGTGAAAAACAAGTGTTTAGGTTAAAGAGAAAGAAAGCACACGGAGAAAAAGGAATTTTAAGTAAAGCGCTGTTGTTTGGTACAAAAAGCTATGGGAAAGGGTATGCGAAGTGCTAAATGCAGTGTGGATGGGAGAAGGCTTTCCTATAAAGTGGAGAAAAGGGTTAATTGAAAAATACATGAAAAAGGGGATAAAGACCTGACTGAAAACTACCGTGGTATATATCCATATATCCTTACTTAATACGACCTACAAAATATAAGCAAAGGTTCTAGAGAAAAGATTGCGAAAGGAAATGGACGAAAAACGTATGTTAACAGACGGTCAGGAAAAAGGAAGGGGAGCCGTGGACAATGTACGCATTTTGAGACATCTGGCGAAGAAAGGAATAGACAAGACGGGAGGATGTATGCATTGTTCATGGATTTCAAGAACGCTTTTGACAGTGTGAATAGGGAAAAATTATGGCAATATTTTAGAGAGAAAGGGGTGTGTAAGTGGTTAGTAAGCAAGATGAAAGAAATTTACAAGGAAACTATTAACCAAGTAGAAGTATGCGAAGAAGTAAGTGAAGGTTTTTGGATAAATAAAAAAGTCAGACAAGGCTGTCCATTAAGTTTTGCATTATTCTTAGCATATATGGGAGAAGTTTTAAGTAGAGCGCAAGTAGGAGGAGTTGTAGGCAGAGAGAAAGTGAGGTCTCTGGCATTTGCAGATGATTTTGCAGTTGTAGCAAAGAGCAAGAGTGTAATGAAAAACATGATAAAAGTTATGGAAAGATATGTAAGAAACAAAAAACTCCAAGTTAATGATATAAAACAGAAACGATGGTGCTTTAAAAAAAGTAAGAATCGAAAAAGATGGAGAATAGAAATGGAAAAGAAAAAATATAGAACAAGTGAATGAATTGAAATATTTGGGATATTTATTAAACAGTAGTATGACAGACAAAGGACAAATAAAGGAAGTAGTTAAAAAAGCAAACAAACTAATGAAAAGTGTCTGGAGTTTGAGAGAACGTAAATTTGGTAAAAGTTTTAAAAGAAGAATAATGATGTTTGACAGTTTGGTGAGAAGTATTGTAATGTATGAAGCAGAAGGATGGGGGTGGAAGGAATATGAAAAAATTGAGCGTGTGCAAGAAAAGTATATAAAATGGGTGTTAGGGTTAAATAAACAAACGCCAGGGTACATAGTAAAAGAAAAAAGTAAGAGAGAAAATTTGAGAGCGGAAACAGGAAAAAAAATGGTGAGATTCGAGAAAATACTGCAACAGTGCTGAGGTAAAATTAAAAAAACAAATGGTAATG
This sequence comes from Tribolium confusum, assembly GCA_029207805.1. Taxonomy (NCBI): domain Eukaryota; kingdom Metazoa; phylum Arthropoda; class Insecta; order Coleoptera; family Tenebrionidae; genus Tribolium; species Tribolium confusum. Next base: position 28,274,259 of record JALGAY010000006.1, on the reverse strand, counting down.
TTAGGTGGATAGAACGAGATGACTACTTTGAGAAAAAAGAGTATGCGTGTGCAGAAATTGAAAAAATGGGAGAAGGAAGAACAATGGAAGAAGAACTAAAACAAAGAGATGCTGACATAGATAAACTGGATAGAATTGCGAGTATAAAAGAATCAAGGTACACTTCAATTATGCCCTGATTGTTACCATCGAACTGCCAAAATATCTAGATAAAATAAAAAGTAAAAATAAAAAAAATGTTGGAAGATACAGATGTGGGCATGAAGAAAGGGAAAATAAATTTTGGAGAGAAAATTGGGAAAGAATGTGTAGATTATGTAGAAAAAAAAGGGAGACAATAGAGCATTGTTTGTCAGAATGTGTAGAGCAAGCATGGAAGGATAAAAATTCTAAACGAAAATGAAGAAAGAAAAGAATGAATGAAAAAAGGTACGTGTGCTAGAAGAAGATTAAAGAAAGATCAATATTTTTATTAAATTAAAAAGGTTGTAGAAAATATAAACTTTCAAATACGTAGGACTGTAAAGCCAATTAGGATATAAAGACATTAAAACTCATAATTCTTAAGTTTAAAAATGTTTATGATGTTATAAAGTGAACCAAATGCATTGCTACAAAATTAAATAATTAATTAATATCAAATATTGTTTTGTGTGCACATTTGGTTGAAAATAATTATCCCTGTTAATTGCAAAACATATCGTCAAAGTTTTCGCCCGATTTAAAATTGAATCAGAGCTGGCACCAGAGTTGCATAAAATCCGAGTCAATTATATTCTAACACATTTAATAGAAAGCATTTTCACGGTGTTTTTGACCCAGTCGGATCATTTCGAGTGCAATCACCGATTGCTTTTAAATGTTTTGCATTTCAGCTCTGCCGCATTCAACTGCATTTATTGTTTGGTTGTTTTGGCGGCGAACCCGAGCGCATTTTAATCGTTTTCTAGTTGAGCCCGTGAATGGATTCACAATTACGTTCTTGAATTCCCTAATTGTATTTAACCTTTTTGTTATATCCCTACAATGCAAGCCATATACTGTTTTAGAGAAATCTCGTCTGCATTTAAAAACTTGCCTGCAATTGCACAGATGCACCAAATAGAGAATTTAGATAAATAAAAAGCAATATGTTGGTGGAAATTCGTTTTACCAAATGATTTTTGTTGAATGAAATGACTAACGTCCACACATTTCTTTCAAATAAGTAAATATTCGCAGAGTAAACATAACGGTCTTAAGAAACTTTTAAAACTCTATTGTTCAGTAAATCGATTATTACATTATTGAAAAGTTCGGAATTATTTTTAACAAAAGCAAAGAGTTGAATAAAGAAGAAAGTTTCAACACTGGATGCACGTCTAAGATTACCTTATTAAGAAATTTAGGTAAATAAAAATAAGAACCAAAATTAAAAGTGTTAAAATATGTAATACACAACATGTATAAAATAATATAAATCAAAATTTTTTTGGAAAAAGTAAAACACAAAAAAACTAAAATTTTATACAAACTTATCCAATAAAACACTTTCCTAGTTTATAAACTAATAATAAAAGTATAAATACATGTCTCTGCAATGGCAAAACAATCACTTTGCAATTGCTGTCCTCTCATTATTTGAAACAATACATGATTTAGACATTTAGCAATTTCATATTTCACTTTCTTTTCTCTTCGAGTGGTAGAACCAGGCCAAATCGTCTTCTTTCTCTTCTCTGCCAACATCTGCTGCCTTTCAACAATAAAGATCTTTTTAATCTGTTTCTTCATCAATTAATTTTTCTTATGAATTTACTTTTCTTCCCTTTCCCAAAGCGCAGCTTCATATGTCTTCGTCAGTTGCTGTTTCTGCTGTTTCTGCTGTTTCTGCGCAATTTTCTCACTGAGACATTAAAGAAAATTCATAATTCTTGTTCAACTTTTCTAAAAATGTCTTCTTGCGCTCTAATTCATTTTTTTCGGAAAAATAAATTTGGCATCTTGATGCTCTTTTGGTAACAAACCAATCTCGACTTTAAGTAATTTCAGTTCTTGTTTCAAGCTTTATCGGAATAAATTTCACTCACGTTCTTGCTCGCCTCGGATCTTGTTCAAAATTGAGCGAAATTCGGTATCTTGGTGTGTTTCTTCTTTCTCAAATTGCATTCCTTGCTGCCGACTTAACATTTCTAAACTGTTCTTGTACGTTCTCTCAAGAGTCACTTTCTCTTGTTCAAACTTCTTTTCTTGTTGATCAAGTCTCAAATTTTCTTTAAATTTCTTTGTATTCTTTTATGTTTTCTTATTAGCGTTTGCTAGAATTGTTTCTTTAGCTTTTGTAGCCTTTTTTTGAGACAACAGTATCTTCAGTTTTGTCTAATTCGGATAATTTTGGTTCTTTTCCGGTTTTATAATATTTAATTTTGTTTCTTACTTCACTAATATAAAAATTCTCTTTCTGTATACATCTCTATTTCTTCTTCTAGACAATTATTTAGTTCTTCCTTGAATAAGTACTAAAAATTTGCTTAAAATGACTGTAGAAGTTTATATATTTCTTCTTTTCTCAAACTGAAATTTGCTTCTTCGCCTTCTGACTTGTTCAGCAGAGTATATTTTCGTAAATGCATCTATAGTTTGTCATATTTTGTCTATTCAGAAGGTGTAGAATAATATTTTGTAATTATATTATTGTTATTTCTACAATATCTTGTAAAAATTTGTTCTAAAAATTGAATTTTTAAACTGTCGGTAGAAGCCTGCAATGGCGTCGCTTGCAAGAAACAGTCACGTGATATACGTAGCAATAAATAAATCACAACCGACAACTTTTTCGCCTTAACCAACAGGCCCTAAATCTCCCCAACAAGCATTGAATTTTCGTAGATTTTAACCGATCCTTGCTTTGTTCTGTATTTTTTGTTATACATTTCCGAATTGATGGTGACGTCGCGGCGTTGAAGTTATTTTCAGGTTAAATAAGGCCTATCTTAGGACGCCAATTCCTCCATGAAAACGTTCGATCGAAGAGTATTTGATGCGGTAAATCTACGTCCCCCAGCAGTGAAATTGCAAAATGGCTCGACATTTTCTGCTTTCGGCGATCTGACATTCCCCCTCCAGAGTATTGCTCTCTTCTCTTATTTCTCCGACATTTAAGCCGATTTCCACGCATTATTTAAATATTCAATAAATTATGTCCGGAATGCTTGGCTACTATAGCTAACGTCTCCTATTGTGGACACAGCCTGGGGAACAATCCGGAATTCCAATTATTGTATTGTGACAATTTAATTTGTTCGTAATGGCTATAGTTAAAACCGTAGCCAACTTTAACAATTCCCATTAATATTTTAACACAACTGCAACAAACCTCTCCAGGTCTTACATTCAAGAAAGAACAAAAAGGAAGTTAGTATTCCGTGCTGGTGTGTAGTCTGTCCGAAAGGGCCACTTGATGATGATAGGTTGGAATGACCGTAGCACGCCAGTATCCGTTAAGCCCGTCAAGTACATGTTTTATTGTACCAGAGACATCCCTGAATTACGTATGTTCTACATATGATGCCTCCGACAAGTTTCGAGCACGTTTAAACGAACTGAAGCGACCTCGATTTGTCCATTTGTGACCATTCTAATTGCGTTTGATGATTCCTGACAGTAAATCATTTACAGACGAATATTAACTGAATTTAACTTGACGCTGAGTTATGACAATTTCAACTTTCTGAAATGCTGACAAAACAGATTTTCACGAAATGCTAAATCCTATATTTTAGCCAAAAATATTTAAATCAATTTTTGGCAAGACTATAAAATGGTCCTTCTTTCGCAAAATTGTATTTTATTAAACGCTACATGTTTCGACACACTATCGTGGTCATCTGCAGGCCTATAACTCACCATTTTGTGGATTCATAAATGATTTTGAATGTTCTTTATTTAAAGATGTTTAAGTAATACCAATCAAATTTAATGAACGTTTATGTAAGGCATTATTCTTGTAATTTTTGTTATCTTGTTTATCTATCTTGATGGTTTTTGAAATGCGCGAAATGGAATTGTTTTCTTACAAATTTTGTCATACATCTCAAAAAAAAAAGTTTAGGATATTTAACGAGGACTATTACTTGTTAAAATTCTGAAAGGACTGTCAAGAACATTTTGTGTAATTTTAGTAATATTTGATGCCCCTAAAGCAGTGACGTCGCAGCCCTGATTATAAATAGCGTGCCTCTCTGGAAGGCATTTTGTGCCTTAAAAAGTCGTGTCGACAATAACGATTCGCCTCGGGAGGTAAAGCACCTGTCATAAATCGGGAATTTTGCAAAAGCACCCCGTAACAATGTAAAAATGTTGGTGTATTGTTTAGTAACGCGTATAACCCTGTTTGAATGTTTTTGGTCGATTGCAAATGTGTTCTTCCCGGCAGTTATCTGTCCATGAATCATTTTTATTACAATTGTGTCTACGGTGGTCCGTTTTTCCATTATCTTAACTGTGGTGGCAGGAGTGGCAGGAACATTAAGCCATCTGTTGTGCTATTCGTTTTAAAAATGTTTACATGACATAAAACCGTAAAGCGAGTGTCGATCGACGCCCAACTAATAGCCCGCTATAAAAATAATCTCGGGCGTCTGTGTTCGAGAGGGCCATTTTAATAACGATCAAATGCAAATGCGTTATAGAACAAAACTGTTCCGATTGTAAAAATGTCCTTTTGATAAATCCGCACGTTAAGGGCAATTTATAAGCGTTAGCGTGGTAATCTGCACTTCCGGTTGATTTCGCTCATACCACCGGAAACCCCCATACTCGCCACTGCGAAAAACACCACCGCAGGATAATCCGTTAGAAAAATAAATGTTTTAAAAATCTAATCAGTAAACTAAACGGTTCATTTTTATTCAGGCTCGCGGTTTTCACTTCTCGCAGATAAAAATAATAAAGCAGTCTCTTATGATATTAAAAGCACCGTTCTCGCGATTATCCTGAAATAATCGCTTATGAAAATATCAGGCGCGTTATTGCCCGCAGCGCTTAACACGTACGGTTATATTGTTGATTTTCACGGTCTGTTTTAAGCAAACTGGATAGTTACTTTGTCATACCAGAGTCGCTACAAACAGATAATTGGACAGCTTTATTGACTTACACTTACTGTTCTAATAAATTTTACAAGCACCAAACTTTACTTGCATAATTTGTTTTCATAAATACATCGTAAAACTCTATTTTACACTACGACTCTAATACGCCGTCAAGCTATAAACCGCAGAAAAGAGAACTTTATATCGCTTTACACATAACTCTTCTTCTACATTATATTGTACTAAACTAGAAAACTTCATGACTAAGACAATAAGCAAAAACAATTAAATCGGTGAGTCAAACAACAATAGTAGTCCACTGAGTTTACAAGTTATCGTTATTGAGTCTTTTATTTGGTTTATAGTTTACGCATTTGCCTACCGGCCGGAGCAAACCTCACCAAAAACTCATGATCAAAACAGTCTGTTAGCAGTCAGAATGTTAGCTTAAAATAATAATAATAAAGGAAGCTTCAGAAAATAGCGCCAGAAAATAGTAGAAAGGTATAGCGGTGGAAGCGCATTGAGGCTTGAAATTCCCCAAAACCATCAATACACTTGTTTATAAATCGATATATAAAAAAGGAAGAAATGAATGTAAAAACTATCGGGGAATAACTCCGAAATGTGTAACTTTAAAGGTCTTTAAAAAAATAGTAGATAGAAAGATAAGAACAAAATTAGAAGGAAGTTTTGATGAGGCACAGAGTGGTTTTAGAAAGGAAAGGAGTACGCAAGATCATTTACTGTGAAGCAAATAATAGACAAAACTATAATAGAAAAAAAACTGTAGCTTTTGCTTTTATTGATTTAGAGAAAGCTTTTTGTAAAATACCTAGAAAAAAATATGGGAAATTTTAGAAGCGAGAGGAATTGACACCAAAGCTATAAATGTAGTTAAATGCTTGTATAAGAGATTTACAAATTATGTAATATGTAAAAACAAGAAATCTGATAAATTTGAAACAACTGATGGACTAAGGCAAGGAGGAGGTTTAAGCTCTTTGCTGTTCATTACCTTTATAGATGAGTTAATAAAAAAGTGTTCTAGTGTATCCAAAAAACTAGCTGTGGGTTATAAGAATCTGAAGACAGTAAAAATTTCTGAAGAAGCGTTTGCTGATGACATCGCTTTAATCGCAAGAAATACTAGGAATTTGCAAAACAACATAACCTATTGGTACGAGAATTTAAAAGAGTATGGAATGAATATGAATCTGAGAAAAACCAAAATTATGACAGTCGGTAAGCAGGAACAGAATGCGGAAATAAACGGATAGGAGATTGAAAGAGTATGTTTTCCAGTGTTTAGGAATTTTACTAAAGAGCGATAGAGAACAGGAAGCTGAAATAAATAGTAGAGTAGACAAAGCTGTCAGATGTTTTTATTTTTTCTAAGAATACTAAAATGAAAGTATTTAAAACAATATTTAGACCAACTTTAACTTATGGCTGCAAAATGTGGGTTTTAAATAGAAGAATAACAAGTAAGATACTGGCAACGGAAATGAAATACCTTAGAAAAGTTAAAGAAGTAACAAGAAAAAACAGAATAAGAAATACAGTAATAAGAAAAGAGTTAGAAATTAAATCAGTGATAGACTTCATAGAAGAGCGACAGCTGAGCTGGTGGGAACATCACCACAGAATGGACGACAACAGAAAAGTGAAACAAATATAGCAGGCCAGAACACAGAAAAAAAAAGCAGGGGAGACCATAAGAAACATCAGAAAATCAAATAGAAATTTTTTTTGTTCACAGAGAAATGACAAAAAAGAACATAGCTAAAAATAGGAAAATATGAGCCCAATTTATTCACAATTAAACAAATTATTGTAATTACGATATCAATACATACACCATATCATAACCATACACCATCAACTGATAATATGTGGTTTAATAATGTATATTATGAATAGATCGAAAATGATTAAATATTATTTACAATTGAATTTTGATAGGTCACGAAAGATCTGGCACTTTCTAGCAAGGACGTTTGATAATACAATGTGTCTCCGGATCGACATTAAAACAAGAAAAAATTTCTAATTTTTTAACTTATTTAACTACTCTTATTTCCAAACCTCAAAACACAAATTAATTTTTCGTTAACTTGAACGATCCTCGACAAGAATGAGAAATCACAAATATGAAATGTTAATGCCGATATTGTCCTTTAAGTGTCCTCTTTTAATGTCGGGTCAGGGTAGTTTTTTTTTGTTTTGAAAGGGGGACCGACTGGCCGTGGCGTGCCCGAATTACCGAGCTCAGTAGGTACCGTGTCCGACCGAGCCCACCACATGTAGAGGGTTTTTGGTGGCCTACGTGGGCGGACCGCTCACTGAGGCAAATACCCATTGTGAGCTTCCCTTCATACGAAACAACACCCATGGTTTCAGCCGGGCTCCGAATAGCGGCTCGGAGTGTGCATCCGCTTACCGCTAGGCTACTGCCGACCTGTCAGGGTAGTTAGTCAGATAGCGAAAACCAGGTAGAGAGTAGGCGTTATTCTAGGACATCTTGTGAATAACACTGTATATGTTTTAGCTTTTTGCCCCAAATTTTTTTTTAAGAATTTTCAAAAAAAGCGTGTTGTATTCCCGGTGGTTGTCTGTAGATTTTCTAATTTTTTTTTATATTATGTATACAAAAAATAGATCACAAATCACGTTATAATTTTTTTTTATTGACTTCAATAAATAATGTGCCTTCCCTGGATATTACCGAAACGGCTCTTGTTAGAACAGTGTCGATTTTCTATTAGCATTATTATGAAACAAATTCGTAATCAACCTTCTTTTGGATTTTAAAAATTTTAATTTTAGGAAAAGATATAAACTAAAATTTAATTTTCTAAAAATGTTTTCTGCATGTTTTATTACTTCATAACTTTTTAAATAAAAATTTTGAAAAAAAAAATAAATAAAAAACTGGTTATAAGTTTGTTTCATAATAATTTTAAAAAATCGGCACTGTCTTAATATAAGCCGTTTTGGAAATATTCAAGAGAGGTACACCACTTTTGAAATAAAATTATGCAAATTTCGATTTTTCTTATTGCACCATAAAATTCAAACATTTCTAGACAAACTATCACAACGGAGTACACCGCCGAGGTCAGATTCAGCCATTTTGTTTTGAATAAAATCTTGTTAGAAATTTTAATTTTTTACGTAAGTAAATTAGACTTTTCAAAAAATCCAATTAATGTTTATTTTGTCCCCATTAGAAAATTATAAGATAAGATGTAACTAAATCAGAGCAGGCTGTGCCAGCGTAACTGTAATGATGTTTCTAATCCCACTTCCACGACTTGCTCTGATTCAGTTACATTTCGATCTCAGGTTATAAACTTTTCAATTTAGCAAGTCGTAATTATTTTCTTGTTTAAATAATTTAATTTATTTAAAAAAAATGTTATCAAAATTTGAACGGTATTTCTTTAATCCGTTGGAAGAAGTATTGCCCTATTTTTTTAAATTCAAATTGTATTGTATTGACTGTTGTTTTTTAGATATATCTACATAATTTTTTTTTCAGAAACAGTTAGCCCATTTTTGTTTATGGACAATAAAAAATATGAAAATAACATAAATTTTAACATATTTTTTTCTAAGTAAAACTCAAAATGCAGAAAATTGCGATCAGTACAACTCCTCTAAATCCCCCCCAAACATTAAATTCCATAAACATAAATTGATAATAAAATTAAATTTTTTCATTATATTTAAACGTTTTACGGCATATTTAGGTCTAATTTTTCTGGCATATTAAAAAAATAATTATAATACGGTATTTTTGCTGCACATTTGACCGGCCTTATATACTGCTCCAAGAAATTAACGCACCACTTGAAAATAAAGTAAAAAAATTAAAACTATGCACATTTGACAACTTTGGTTGAGAAGGTTTAATCAAGCTATAATCTAGTTACCTATTATAATAAAAGTTTTGACATTAAAGTCAGAAATTTGAGTTTAATAGTTTTTTAAGCAGAAATTTTAAAATAATTTTCATTTTTAAATTGTGTTAATTTGTAATTTCGTTTTATTGTTATTTGTATTTGCCGTTCTGTGGATAGTTTTTATCATTTGAAACAATAATAGAAACATTATGAGGAATTTGACTCGAGAAGAATGCGCCCAAGCTGTGGTTTTGTTGGAGGAAGGATGGAGCTACAGAAGAATTGATGAAAGGTTTGGTGTATCTCTTACGTCAGTTTCGCGTATGATACAAAGGTACAGAGAGACAGGAAGTCACCTCAGAAGACCTGGGCAAGAAAGAAAAAGGAAAACCACTTCTATCCAAGATAGATTTTTAAGAATATCTGCGCTAAGGGAACGCTTTGTAACCGCCAGGAAGGTACAAACTGAGTTCCGTGACGTAGAAGGAAGTCAAATCAGTACCGAAACTGTTAGAAAAAGACTTAAGGAGGATAATTTAACACCCCATATTCCTGCTCGTGGTCCTGCATTGACTGCATTGACTGGGTGGTATTTCCTTACAAGCTCGCACGGAGTTAGTGGTTGTAAATAATGGCTCTATAAATGCGGACCGTTACATAACAGACATTCTTGAAGAGCATGTCGTACCATATGCCCCTTATATTGGTCCAAATTTTTTGTTAATGCAAGATAACGCAAAACCCCACACTGCCCGAATTGTTAAAGATTACTTGAATGAGGCAGAATCAATGTTTTGGATTGGCCAGCTCGAAGCCCCGACCTGAATCCTACTGAGCATGTTTGGGACATTCTCGGGAAACGTTTAAAAAATCTTCCACATCCTCCTGTCCATCTTCAAGAGGTAGGTCTTCAACTAAATGAAATTTGGAATAACTTAAATCAAGAAGACATAAGTTTGTTAATTTTGAGTATGGAACGAAGACGTACAGCGGTCATTCAAAGTAGAGGTGGAAATACGCGATATTAAGATGTTTTCTGTAACTTTTATAACGGCGTAACTTTAATAAAATTTTGTTTTCGGTTTGTTTTAGATTAGATATTAATTTACTTTAAACAAATGTTTTTGTTAAATTTTTCTTAATTTTGTACCAACTGGTCGATTTTCAAAAAATTCAAGTGGTGCGTTAATTTATTGGAGCAGTGTATAATATTAAAAAAATCCTGACGCCTTGGCTAATCTTTTAAGCCTTGCTTGGTTAGATTAGAGACACTAGTCGCTTTGTCTTGTTATCTTTAATAAAAAAATCAAATTTTATTGAACCCATATAATTTTGTAAGATGTACGTTGATATTTCTATAAGTTTTCTCTTTACTTAAGCTAAAAAAATAAGCAAAAAAATAATTTGTATCCAATTAGTAAACGTTGAATAAGTGCATTTAAAAATTTAAATTTTTCCTTCTAATTTCATGTATAGCTTTCATGAAAGAAATATCTGAAAAAATATTCGTATAGAATTTTTGCTGATTTACCAAATACGCTTCAAATATCACCAAAAAGCATAATAAGATAAAAAGTAAATTGTATTTCTCTGTTTTATGGAAGCTTTTACCTTATTAGGCTTTCGGGAAAATTAATAAATTTCCTGTAGAGTGAAAAAATTTGAGGGATTATAAAAAATTGTAACTTACCTTTTTATAAAAAAAATCTTATTTTGTTAATATTGTGGAAAATAG